>JAGSMR010000019.1:8742500-9262500 GCA_029286605.1 Sericinus montela | reverse complement strand
GTAAGAATACAACCATGCCATCCAAGCAACCATCTTGAAAAAGACCAGGCCAAGAATCAGCAGACCGGTCCAACACAGCTGCAGTCTAAAATACATGGTGTCTGGTACTGAAAACAGCAAACCGCTTGCCAAGCGTAGCGATTGTAGCTAAGTTTCGAGACAAGTCTATGTCCTTCAGTGGACTTTTGCAGATAGATATGTATCAGCAGTGTTACCATGCTAAAATTAAAGTTCCTACGTCGTGTTAAATCAAAGAAAAGCCTGCTTTGCAGCCTGACGGGCACACTGTATTGTTCCCATTGTTAATTGTAATTACCTCAGCTAGTTCCTTCGAATTACAAAAGTGCTTGGGAAAAAATTAAACATCTGTTTTGGATTTCTGCAATGAATTCTGTTTATGGTATAGAACCTTTTTACTTAGCAACTTAATAATATTGTTCTATTCATCTCTTTTAATTTGTGAACAGACAGTTATTTTATTTAAGTTTTTACTATTGGAACAATTTAAAAAATATGTCACAATTTAGAAAGATAATTTCGTGTATTTTTAACCCGAAATATGTACATATATACATATTATGTTTTAAATGACTATTTTAAATTTTTTTTTTTATTTATTATTATTGTGTATAAATATATTTATGTATAATATATTTATTTATCTATTTGTTTTTAAAGATAAATCGGAAAGATTTCTATGGGAGGCACAATGCGGATTTAGACCTGGAAGAGGATGCACGGATCAAATGTTTTCTCTCCGCATGATCACGGAGAAGCTTCTGGCTGCTAACCAGAAGATTTTCTGTGCTTTTGTGGATCTTGAGAAAGCATTTGATAAGGTTGTAAGGAAGAAAATGTGGGAACTGTTGCCGGGGTATGGTGTGGATGGTCGATTGCTAAGGGCTGTGCAGTCACTTTACTGTGACTGTAAAGCCTGTGTGCGGGTAGGGCATGACCTGTCACCCATGTTTAGCGTCCAAACGGGCGTAAAACAGGGTTGTGTCATGTCTTCCTGGCTATTCATACTGTATCTCGACAGCTGTTTACAGAAGCTGAAAGATAGCTGTTTGGGTGTGAAATTGGGTGACATAAAAGTAAATTGTCTGCTTTATGCTGATGATGCAGTGCTTATAGCCCCATCAGAGGCAGAACTGCAGGCATTAGTCACGTGTATGAAAGAAGAATGTGAAATTAATGGTCTCCGTTTGAATGCTAATAAAACTAAGGTTCTGGTATTTGAAAGGGACGAAGAAAGAACGAAGTGCGAAATTTGGGTAAATCAGGAATGTCTAGAACAGGTGAATGAAATTGTATACTTGGGGAGTGCGTTTAGCCGGGATGGAAGATGTGATTTAGATGTGGACAGGCGTGTCGCTACCGGGAACAAAGTCAATGGTGCCCTGACTGCGTTAATCAAAAGGCAAGGCGTTGTGAAAAGTGCACGCCTTGCAATACATAACGCAGTGTTGGTACCGACTTTGTTATATGGCAGCGAAACCTGGGTATGCCAGAAGAAGCATAAAAGCAGGTTGAATGCAGTGGAGATGCGATCTCTTCGTAAAATGTGCGGCCTTACCATGGCCGACCGAAAGCGAAACGAAGAGATTCGCAATATGGCAGGTTTGAAAGATGACCTTGTCTCAAAAATGGATAAGGGCGTGCTTCGATGGTTTGGGCACGTTGAGCGAATGAGTGAAGACCGAATGGTGAAGAAAATATATAGGGCGAAAGTTAATATTAAAAGGTGTCGAGGTAGACCGAGATTAACTTTCGAAGACCATGTGAGCAAATTGCTCGAAGAGAGGAGGGTCAAGAGTACTCGGATACCTAGACGTGCATGTATGAAGAAGATGATGAATCTGAAAGAAGCGAAAGAAGTATGTAGGGATCGTGACATTTGGCGATCTGTTCTCTCTGGCTACCCCGTCAGGGATTGTGCGTGAAGATAAATAAATAAATATTTTTTTTATTATTAAAACTTGAGTTATCATCAAAGACTGAAGTAGTATTCTTTTGCTAAAGTGAACAATATCATTTACTAGCTTCTGCACGCGGCTTCGTCCGCATTGCAGATGTTTAAGTTAAAGCTAATATAAAGTAGCTAATAACTGTCTCATCTATCTCTATCTCTGTACCAATCCTCATCAAAATCGGTGGAGCAATTTAGGTGCTTAAGAATTTATAACATTAGGGTTTTTGGCAGCAGGGCATGGCTAAGATACCTGATGTTTTTAGGCTGCAGAGAGCAGCCTAAAATAGGCTTTTCAAAATTTGTCTACGTGCGTTTGCGCTTAATTTAAATAAAGTTTCACAGTTTAACTCATAAAATAATCAATAAATCTTCTACCTATTTCAGGTTTACAAAATTAATATTCAAAGTAATGAGATACAAATTTTATATGGATCAATAATATGTCAATGCCATTCCATTTTAATGACGAAGATAATGATTATATAATGTTGAAGATATTAGGTTACGTAAATAAATTTAAACTAATAAAAGCACAGAAATTCAACACTAATAGTTGATCAATTAGAAATCATATTTAAAATGATAAGAATATTATATAATAAAAAACATCGAAGCTTTTTGTGGAATTGTATAATATTTAATTATTTTATTCCTTTTAATAATGATATATATTTCTATTACATCTGATTTACGAAAAACAGATTCTTCAATTCTTATGACGTTAGCCGTCTTAAATATGTATCTAATATATACCATAACCAAATCCGTAGAAAGGGAAGAAGGGCGGTGATTTTATAGAGAATATTCTTTGCCAATACTACGGAAACGTAATATATAATAACATATTAACATAAAATATTCATATAAATAATGGATAATAGTCTTTAATCTGGCCTTACGTCATTTTAAAGATTATATTCTTGGGAAATCCACTCTTATCATAAGGTCAGTAATTTAAATTAAGAATTCTGAGAAAGCATTATTAGTAGAACTAATAATAACCCTATCACCTCAAGACATATCCGACA
This sequence comes from Sericinus montela, assembly GCA_029286605.1. NCBI lineage: Eukaryota > Metazoa > Arthropoda > Insecta > Lepidoptera > Papilionidae > Sericinus > Sericinus montela. Next base: position 9,259,500 of record JAGSMR010000019.1, on the reverse strand, counting down.
CTCATTACGTATTTGTATTTGTTTGAGGTAATTCCAGTAAACCTAATTACGGCTTATTGCGAAATAATTAAGCAAATACTTAGAATCAAGCCATTCATGATCCTTAATCTAGTTAATTATAACTAAGACCTACTTATCAAACTTTCTTTGCTTAAGCTGAAAAAAACATAAATGTACGTAATCTTAATACTTTAAATGTATAAATTGGACTACTGTCTTGTGAGCGGATTCCGAAAATCACTCTATGAATATAAAAGATATTTTATGTTAACGAAATTCCGTGATTATCTATATAGGTGTCATCTTCCAGAAAATATGTGTACAAAAAAAATATTAAAATAATCAGTTATTATTGTTTATTGGTATTATTAAAATTTTATTGACGAAATGTTAAATTTGGTCAGCTTCTGCGATACTTTTATTAATATTTACAAAAACCAAAATTACATAAAATAGTTGCGCTATTTGAGGACTTTGACTGTAAGTTGACATACGGCAGAAGAGAAACTGCGCAAACAAAGAGGAAACCGAGGATAAAAAATAATGCAATCTATCTCATTCTTGCGCCGACCTAATCCTTTACATTTATGTGTTTGTTTCTTCATCGTGACGCATATTCTATTTCTGGAGTCTAAAGAAGTTTCACTTCAAAAAAAAACTAATTGTCTAGACCTTTGACCATCCTATTATTAAGAATACGGTAGTAAGCATATTTGTTTTTTATTTTCCACAACTCAACAGACTAATAATCCATTACATATCTGACCTACATCGAATTATCTCCACAGATTGTCAAGAGCCGTCAAACGTAACGTCACCGAGACCGCGTTATACCTACAGTCTACAGTAATAGGCGTGGTCTGTAGCGACCAATAAAACTATGCCAGTTAGGTGCCGTTCGCACAGTGCGCTTTAACCCGGTGACATGAAAAAAAAACTTTATTGCCGATTCAGAAGCAAAATGTCCATGGTTATTACGTCGCGCAGACATGTCTAGTTATTGTAGTTTTTAGAAACAACTTTTGACATGTGTTAGTAGTCAGGTAACGAACGGTCTAAGTTATTATTGAAAATGCTACGTTCTGCGGATTCTTCCGCTGTTTAACAGTCGGCTCGATGGCCTTGATGGTAATTACCCTGCCTTCAAAGGTAAGGGTTCGAATCTAATAAGAATTTCTAAAAGTTATCAAACTAAAATTCACACAAGTCACGATAGCCGAATGGTTGGGTGGTCGGAGTTTCGTGTCAAGAGACCCGGGGACAATCCCCAGGTGGAAGGCTCGTACCAATGGGTATTTTCAAAATCTTATGTATGAATTATATCTTATGTACGAATTATTATTATTAATATATTATGTAATTATATTGTTAATATATATTAAATACATTATGTATTAGAACATAAAGACGACAACGGGTGGAAGGTGAGTCAAAGGAACTTAATTGTCTAGATTAAACCTCGGTCTATCCCAGGAATTGCGTGAAGATATTTATTTATTTTAACTAAAATTCAGCAATACGGTGACCGGCAGCAGCGTCAAAAGTGCAGGTTAGCATTTATCAGAGATTATTACATACGTATGAATATTACGTATTAAATTGAGACGGTAGCTTGGACATTAGGCCGGCGATATGCTCATCACCTGTCACGTTATCTCAAATAAGTTTCGGTGAAAAGTGGGTCGAAAGGGACTAGAGGTATATCTCATAGACGTAGAGCTCGGCCTACGTCAGTATAGGAAATAGGCGTGAAATATAAAACAAATTATAACACAATGATAACAAGACGGTATAGCTTTCGTGTATAATGTTTAAATATGCGGGTTTTGAAACAACAAAATGTGAATAAATTATTATATCTGGTTTAAAAAATCGTTTAACTAATATTATTAGCTTCCACAGTTTATTTTACCTCGGGGAATGTTATTAAAATAATTCGTGCACATCCAGGGCTCAAGGCGCTCCGGAAGCTAACTCATGAATATGTTTATCACTTGCTAGCGCTTATCGAAAGGCGAGCAGCTGCCGCTTATAATTGTGAAGATTTAAATTTGCATATGTGAATGGACCCTTATCACGCGATACTCAAAATACGTGCCTAATATTACTAAACTTCTCGGTAAAGTTAATATAAAAAAAAATTGATGCAATTTTAATAGTTTTTCAAATTAATCGTAGTTACATACAGTATCTAGTTGGTGGAAGTTTCAAGGTGACTAAATAGACAATAAGAATCTAGTATGTAGTTACTTTATATGTATGTAGTAAAAGTTGTAATGTGCAAGTGTAGCCCAGTAAATTAGCAGCAACGCAAACTTGATAAGAAGCCGTACAGCGCTCGAATCTCCTCCGAACTTTTTACGTGGTTCATTATGCTATGGGCACGTGTTCGCGACATTCAGCTAGAAGACGGGACGGCTGTTTTCCGTGTATTTTCTGCTTGGCTGGAGCGGCAGGCGGCGGGCGGGACGCGGCGGGGGCCGCATGGGGCCGACAGATGCGCCGCGCAGCGCCATCTCTCGGCCCCAGAGCGGCCGCCAGGTGCGCCGTCCGCGCCGGGACCGCCACCCGCCCTCAGTTCGCCGTCACGCACCGTCGCGATCACACGTTATTACGGCTGCTACACGCCGGCCGCACGCAACGCGCGCGTTTCGAACGTAGTGCACGATAACTCGCGACCGGTTCCCTTAGCCGATGAGCGCGACCAGTGACATCTCGATATTTGTGCTGTGTGACTTGTAGTGAAACGCTCAGTGCATCGATATGTGCGAGTGATGGATTACTGCGGATCTGTCTCCGTCGAGTGCTGACGGGCTCTGGTCCCGACGTATATGCTCCGGCGCCGCAAGCCCGGACGCGCCACTATGCGCGCCCCCGCGGTGCTCATCGCCCTGCTAGGGTTTCTACCCCAGGTACTGATACCGACACCAATAACCGCGAATCCCTGTTTGTTTACGTTTCACACTGTAATGGGCTTCATTCGCCTCGCGAATCGAACGCGTCGAGTCGGTGGCCGCGGGCTCCGAGGCCTTTCCGCCGGCACGACCGTCACTTTCCCACGAGTTTGCCGGGTCCGGCAAACAAGCTCCTAGATCGTCCTGGATAGCAGGGAGCGAGGGTTCAGGTTGGCCCGTGAGTCGTGACCGGACTCGGCCCCGGTGTGTGCTCGATACGATTGCCGAGCAAACATAGTGAACTGCATAGTTATAAAGAAAGTTCAGGTTTTACAACAACCGGCGCGGGGTCAGCTAGGTCGCGAGGCTCTTCGTTTAAAATTAGATGCATTCCGAGGCTTCGACGTGAAGTCGGTGCCCAAAAGGAGTAATCCGCATGCAACGACGGGAATAACTTTGAGACGAGTCGAGTCCATCTCGACGTGTGATATTTCGGGCAGGGTTAGTAGTTCGATCTAGTTTGCATGAGTGAACACAACAACGCTTTCAAGTAATACAAATTAATTGTTAATAATTCAATTTCGACGTAAGATTATAATTTGAGAGATTTATTTCAGAAAGTTATTTCATGTATTATTCAGTACCTAATAGACAAATACCTTTTAGACCATCGGGGTCAACGCCCCTTGATACGGTCAAGGTTATCTTTTACAAAATATGTTTTTCTTCATATCGTCTATAAAACTATGAGCAACTTACGGGCATAATAAAATTGGTAAACTAAGACCTCAGTAGTAAACAAAAACAAAAAATTCCATAGAAAACAGAATAACTATGATATATACCTATTCTTCCATGAAGGATTTAATACCTATGTATTTACTTTAAAAATTGATGCCTATTCTCGATTATATGTTTAAATTCTATCAACGTTGAAATCTAGGTTAAATATTAATCATCTAAACACACTATTTATTATACCGCAACGAATTCCCTAACAAACTTGTTAATTATAACCTAGTTACGTTCAACACATGTAATATTACCTTATTCCAAATCGATTCCTGCACTTTTGAATATCGTAAAATCGAACAGTCTATCACTATTCCACCAAAATATATCCCCTATAAAAATCGATTTTGTCGCCAGTTGACTTTTTGTTCTCCCGCATCGTTTACCGGTCAATGGTAATTTGCGATGAGGGACGCTAACTACTACTCAATACGCACTGTAAGCAGCTAACTTTATTACCGTTATTATTAAACACAATTATTATTTTGTAACTTAACCATTAACGTGTGTGAGAGAGGCAACCGGTTTGTGTCGGTCACGTATGCGTGTGATTTCAGTGCACTTTTCATAGTAATATCAACATCTATCTATCGTTTGTTTTTGTTTTACCATCGTGAGACAGCTCGAGATGGAATTAATTGAGGATGCCGATTTATAAATAACGGGTTATTGTATTCATAGGACATCGTTTACTCAGCTGTTTAAAATGTGTTCGTATAATTTTGAAATTATGAATGGAAATAAAAAATATATGTAAATTAAGTAGTATTTTACTTTATGAAATGGAAAAGTACATAAACATCTTATTTGATTTAAGACCTAATAAGCACCTTTACATGTAAAGAAGTCGTATTAGACAATAATTAGTAAATGTACAGGTGTATTAAATAGCTTGAATCGTGTTTGTGTGTACGTACATCTACAGACAGTGTTCATGTGTGTGTTTTCAAGGTGCCATCATACATTATGAATGAAGCCGCGTTGTTTTATAGAAAAAAAAAATAAGATGTTCCACCACCGCATGACGAGTTATCGTCCCCCGCTTACGGGCGCGCACTGATGCTGTTTTGTTCATCTATTTATGAGGCATACATCCGCAGTAGTCAAGTTGCGATGCCTTATCGTTTCTCTCCCATCACCTCTGTAAGTTAGACTCTCAGGTTATCGCGTGATCGCCTTCGATCGGAAACGGCGTCGGAAACACGTCAGTACGAAAACCGCAGACGAATAATATCCAATTTTATTTATAATACAGAAACGTAGCTCCACGTCCGTCACTAAGAAACTAAATAATTCCGAACGATAGCGTTCTCAAGAACTGCAACGTGCCTCAAATGGACGTCTAGTATTTTTATAGCTTTGCGACATTACTGTATTTAATATCGAGATTGTTTCACGGCGCCTAACGCTACATATCTAGGACATAGACTTGTCATTAGCTAGCGTACAGCTCACACACGGTACGATTGCGTTACGATTCATGATATAATCGACAGGTGTATATTACAACTAGTTTTTGCAAGCGAATACCCTTATACCTTACATTCACATTAAACAATCACATATATTGGAAGCCGACGATATCGATAGCAGTCATAGAGCCAACGTGATTCGAATTAGAAGTCCGGAGACAAGTTAATCCTTATGTTAGAAGGTTTATACTAACGTTTCACGAAAGCTATTTGCTATTATATCGTTCGCTTGAACTCTAAAATAAACAGCCACCTGTCACGTTGCCTCAAATAAGCTCTTGGAATGTGGAATTACCTAGACCTCTGATCACCCTAGTGTATGTATCGGAATATTTATTATCCATAGCTTTTTTACGTTGATTATATTTTTTAGATTTCGCCCGGTCGTTTGCTTGCGCCTGCTCGATCCACACCGGTATAGCGGCAGGTGTATCTTTGATGGCAATTCTTAAAATCCCCAACATCTGCTTTTTAGTAATTTACCCGCGCATGAGTTCTAATTGGCTGCACGATGATTTAATTTTAAATTCGAGTATCGCTGGTTAGTTGTCGACTTAACTGATGTTTTAATTGATACTTACTTTGATTGCCCAAATCACTATACTTATCGTTCTTCTTCTTTCTCGGTTTTGTTGTGTGTTTACCGTTATGTATTATTATTATTTAAAATTATCACGATAGCTGAATGCTTGTGTGATCTGAATTCGAATCGGGAGACTCGAGTTTGCCAGGAAGAATGCTCGACCAATGAGTGTTGTGGAAACTTTATATACGATTTGTTTGGTTTAGTCTGTCACGATATCCCAAAATAAGTGTCGAAATGTGTACTAAACTGTTTCGACCTCTGACCACCCCAGTCCTATAAATACGTAAAGATGTACCTAGTAATACATGGCTTTGTTTACAAAATGTGGTCATCTTTTAAAAGTCTTCACTTTTAAAATCAATTCTATGCTGTAACTGTGATGCACTAACTGTACACATTTGCTAGTGCTGTGTTACATTTTCCCAGCTATTAGCGATTGCCGCGATAAAATTTGAACAATTTTTGGTATATTTTCACAACGGTACAGCAATAATTAATTGTCATATGTCATGACGCTCGCAATAATTTAAGTATGTGAAACGGTTTAACCCTGTTATAATTTCGTTCATTGTCCGTCGGTTTCGTTCTATGAGAACTGACTCAATTATGTGAACTCTGTACGAAATACATATAATCGTTGGGTCTTTAACTGCTTAACTATGTGAAACTTGGAAGTTTCGACTTATTGTGTGAGGAGCATGTGTAATAGCCCGCTTGTGATTTAAGACGTGTCTCAAAAAATTGCTTATTATTTTTAAGATGGCATTGGTACGTAATAATTGTTACTTCTTAACGTCGAAAGTATTATAAAAAAATATTATAAATCCATACCTCCATATGCTAACTTTTATTATAAATGGGAATGTAACTATATGAGTGTTATGCACATCTAAACTACTAAATAGGTTTTTATGAAATTTATTAGCCATTGTGGAGATAAGACTAACCTGAGAAAAGACGTACTTTATCCCAGAAAAGTCTATTTTGCACGGTTTTATTTACACGCTAGCTAGGTTGCGGACAAAAACTAAATTAGGTGCACCATAAAATAGATCAAAGACAATAGGATATTACATTTATACTTATTTTGCGTTTGATTTTAATAGAGAACACTCCTGTTACACATCCCTCGTACGCTACTCAGTTCACACGCTCATACTCTGTCACACCATCACAAATGTCTAATTTGACAAATGATGAATTCATTATGCGGCTGCCTCGCGCCTTTACACTGCTTGACGACCTCCATTTTCTTTAATCAAGCACACGACGACACAGCATCTTTCAATTTATATTTTCTTCTTTTCAATCCCATTCGAACAATTAATTGATTCCCGATACAGGCTCGGACAAAAAAAAAGATGGCCGCCTGGATCATTGATCAGATTACGCAATCTCGCCCAACTGGATCCCAGGACCGGAGTCAATATTATGCATTATTTATAAACATTACTATGGTTGCTTGATAAAATTTCCTAGTTATTTAATGACTAAAATACTTTTTTATTAACTAATAGAAACTAATTAAATCGTTCTTATAAATTCAAATTTCGAAATATTGATATTATATTTTTAATCCAGCTAGTAACCGTCTAATTTACGGTGCTATTGTTCAGTGTTGTCAGTGAATAAATTATTAAATTCCGAATCGGGTAAATGTGTCAGTGGCTTAGGCGTTGCACAATACTTCAGACATAGCGTAAAGATGATTCGGGCTTCTATATGTGGGTTGAAAGTTAAGGCCGTTTGTTGACGGGTATGAATGCGAAAATCCTTCACTGTTTAGTGTAATTATATCGTGTAGGAGCTAATAAACAGTTAAATAAAATATTGGGTAGCGGGTTAGTTGATTTTTTAAATATTCACTAATTTAATAATAAAAAGTGCAACGTGACTTACATGCTTTAAAAATCATTAAAAATGTATGATAAAATCGAATAATATTTTTAACCACGTAATAGTTTTATTTACTCTTTTACCAATTTGCACTATAAGTCTCTCTTGTAATCAAAAATAAAAAAAATATGATTAAACAGAGATGATGAAACATCATAACTATCGATAATTTATTCAAATCTTTTTTTTAATACTAAACTCGTTCTAATATAATACGCATAACATCTATTTCTTAAGAACGTTTGTCAATAACCTCCTAAAACACTAGTACCTCGTGTGTCAACAACCCTACACTGGCCGCAGATGCATCTGGTATTATGAGCAAAATGTGTATAGCTTTTCGTATTACATGGATCATAAGCCAATAAATTTACTGAAGCGCTCATGTAATTTCCGACCTAATCGTAATTTAGTGAATCAGCCTTACCGTTCTGTACACAAGATATTATGCTTCAGAGAGCGAGTGGAGATTTCATGATTATTACTTCTACTTATTTATATATTTACACGAAAAATTATGTACCCTAAAAAAGATTTAAAAAAATCTATAATAATATCATATTTAACTATGTAAGCATTCAAAAATGATAAATATTTACAACCGGGTGGGGTTCGAAACTGCAACCCTCAGTTTCCAAAGTAGACACACTATGAACTCAGCTAACGGACCGTCAATTTAATATCCATTTACCAATGTTATTAAATTACACGTAAGGTTAACAGTGACTATATTTTTTACAATTTATGAGTTATCGTTTGTATTAACGGTAGAATTATATTTGTTCGTTATGTTAGGTTATAAAGAGTTGTAATTACACTAATCTAAAACAATTCAACTCGATCTACATAGTTTATCAGACGACACAGCACCCTAGCGACGTTTTATCGGTTCAAGTTTATGGCGCAACTAAACAAAGTACACAATTACACGGTTCCCATCCCATCGTAAAGCACAGTACACCAACGCACGAAATCCCAATTCGCTTGTGCAACGCTTAAATAACCGCAAAATACCTTATTATGCGCTTTCCATATACGTTCCTAGCCTACGTGCCCTATTACGACGTTCGTTTCTCCGTTAATTTCGAATTCCACAGATAGATCGTATGTAGCTTTTATGCGATAGCAGCTGCCAACGGAATTAACCATCGAACAAAGAAATTGCGACAAAAGTCGCGCGCACGACGATTTTCGTAACGTTTTGTTCGTCTTAAGACGAATGGACTTTTATTTGGCACCGTGCAAAAGTCCCTCGAAACGGGACCCTATTGTTGTATCCACCCTGCTGCATGCAACGAATTTATGTCTTCTTCTCAAAAGTCAAACCGACTATCCATTACGACATACATTCATCGAGCGCTAAAGAACTGAAAGATACTTATAAACCGAATGTTTCGTTATCCAGGCCACATTCTATTTAAAAAAAATATTTTTGTTTTTAAAAAGAGACCATATCGAGCCGCAATTCCATAATTAAATTTCTCAATCGCGAATTTTATACATTGGCCACATCGTCGCTCTATTATAAGACTATGTTTGAATGTTTATTTTAACACATTTCGCGTGTGTAGAACAACCGAGATGAAAAACATTCCCCTGTGTTTCATTATTTCAGCTATTTTTAGACACCGCTTAACCTGACTCGAACGAGTGTTTACTGTGCTGCCCTCACTTGTACAATGATCTTTATAATATACTATTATGTGTATGAACTAAATTAAACTACGAGCACTATAAAACAGCAAATATAAAGCTAGTATTAATTGGTATTATAGGTTTTTCTTGTTTGTTCCTCTTACGGAAAGAGCGCTTTATAGCTAAACTATAAACTTTTGACTAATAATATGCGTGCTTGAAGATAAATCACTTTGACATGGCAATTTCGTGTGGATATTACGCGGCAATTATAACGATGTAAATTGATGTAAAACAATATGTTAAGAGATGGTATTACGAGACCGTCGATTAAGATGTACACGAAATCAATTAAGACCATTCCGTCAGAGTTTTCCTTTCATAACTTTTTTAATGTTCCAATCTTGTTTTATAGTATTTGAAGTAAATAACAATAATAAAAGTAAACATGACTTGTCTCACATAGACATTAACGAATGTAATCACTTGACCATATTTTAAATCGTAGACTTCGTCTTCGCATTTAAATAAATGTTTCTGTAACTAAGAAAATCAGACAGTGTAAAACTACCAAAATTATAAAACAACAAATATAAGATAGTATCAAAGTTGGCAACTCTAACGTTACCTCAATATATCCACATGCCTATGTTACTTTCCAATCCAAAATAAAAAAAGTGATGTTCACGACTCTGCTTCGAATGCATTAAATGCTCGGACCGTATGTAAAATAAATTAGGTACAAGCGCTCACTTTAATTCATTACTCAATGGCCGCATCACGGCGTTAGGTAAATTGTTGCCATAATCAATGTTAAAAAATTGTTTTTTATAGATTCGAATAGATAAGATTATAGGGATATGAATACAACTATATAACGTATATTTATGTATTTATTACGAAAATAGTATCTAATAGGGACGTATCTGACGAATAGCCGTTATTAAGTTTAGCGCCTTAAAAAAGATAACACTTAAACGTCAATCAGGCAGTCATCGCGTTAAATCGCCTGAAGACAGTACAATATATCTTATTCAGTAGTCCGTAAGTATTATTTAATTGTTAATTTGTAGCTGGCCTGGGGCGAAGTGTTCTACCGGACATACAGACTCGTCTTTATTTATTTAACAAACGCCATTTACAGTTACTATATCCTTATAAATTAGTAGTGTCTACTTCATTTTGTAATCGAAAATAAACGTTTCTTTTTTTAATTCGATTAACCTCAATTCATCAAATTCCGAGCTACTACCGCTTTTATAAACAATCCATCAACTCGCACAAGAAAAAAAAGGGGATGTTTAGAGTGGCCGTATGTTTTTTGGGAGGAATTTTTTTGGTTCCGCTTCTACCTGACTTCGAACCACGTGGATGTGTGATAACAGCGCGGCGTCCTGTTCTGTACATCGTCATTCGAAAGGGAGGGCGAATGTTTTGCGTTTTCAGATGTGAAATCCACAGATTCGAACCCCCTGTCACCCGCGACAGGAAGTCGGCCGAAATCTGGTGTCTTTCTCAGACCGGTCTTTGTTTAAACGGTGGTTACATATTTGTATCCACTGTCTGTTTTACTAGATAAGCCATTTTGAATGGATCATTGTTCATTATATTTCTTTTGTTTGCGAGCGTTTGGGAAACATAGAGTTATTATTGTCGTCCATGGGAAAATTTGACTTTCTTTTGTTTAATTCAAAATTAACATTGAGCTCAACTGTAATGACAATAAAACGTTAAGCCCAAAGAAAATGTTATTAACAAATTACGAATTCAGTTTAAGATTTCTTATGTGTGTCTTCAGTATAAAAACGTTCATTTGAATAGAAAGTACGCAGGAAACAATATATTTTTTTACACTTTGATCAACCGACAACCGGTAATGATTCGCTAAGACACGACAGTATAACTTAATACCTACCACTTCCTTCCGATGCCTTATAATGCTCAATCTACACGTGCTTTTTATTTCGAGAATATAACGAAATGTAAACGAAATATTTTTCCTCTGTAAAAAATATATTAAACTTAAGTATTTAAACTATTTTGTCCCACATGCAACGCGACCAACTGCACATTCCATATTAATAAAAGGGTTGTTCTACCCTAAAGGGCGAGAGGTTGCTATTATTATTCGTATAACACAAAAAAAAGTTACGGCATTAGACTACTGTGTTGTCATCTACTTCTCATTCATCGTTCATTACTTTTTTTATCTGCTACTACTAACGTAAAAATCGTTTAAAACAACGCTGGGGGGTTTATGCCAGTATCAAATAAAAAAAACACTGGTAATATTAACTTTTATTTAGAAAAAGATTCATTGAATCCACAATACTATTCAGTGTAGTCTGTGGAATATATCTGTTTACAAATGATTCCTTTAGCTCTGATTGTATGTCTTTACCTAAGGTACAAAACATACATTTCTGTCTAAGATTGTATGTTGAAAACATACCTGTTATTAACTTCAAAACCCAGTAACTGCTAATATGATGCCACCCTAATACGTTGCAAAGCAATGGTGCGTTTGTATTTCAACTGGGGTTTAGGGCGTCGCGTAAAATTACCCCACGTGAACTACTACCCCACTTTTAAAGCATATTTATACGTGGAGCAAAACCGTTAACGTCTCGGCGGGATCATAAACTTGGACAGTTGTGCAAATAATTTTATTTGGATGGACATTGAAAGCTGTGTTGTATATTTGCTATTTACTCCTCTCACTTATTTATATATCAGCTTAGTTAACAGATTTATATGTTTTTTTATTGCAATGTAGTTGACCAGTAAGATGACCCTTAAAAAACTGATGAATTATGATAAAAAAAACTTTTATTGGTATTAGTAGTTTATTAGTATTTATGAAAAAACTTTTAAGACTAAGATTTATTTTTTAAAATTTGTCTGTAACAGCATTTTTCTTCTTTTTCAGGTGCTATCATCTGGATCATTCGAACTTAGGATAAAAAGTTTTACGAACTCATTGGGTAGGTTAAGTAGTGGGCAGTGCTGTGATGGTTCCTCTAGTGACGCGCCGTGTTTGGCGCCGTGCAGGACTAAATTCCGCGTGTGCCTCAAGATTTACCAAGCTAATATCGATACCACGTCACCGTGTACCTTTGGTGACATCACTACACCAGTGTTAGGAGGCAACTCCTTGGATGTGCCCAACCTGAACGTGCAAGGATTCAGCAATCCCATCGTCTTCCCCTTCGATTTCACGTGGCCGGTAAGTTTTAAATTATCATCAATTGATTCATAGAAATAGTCTTAACGTAAACATTTTTATGTTTAAATACGAGTTAAACGAGATCAGCCCAATCGATTTCGTAGGTATAGATAAATAAATACATCGTAAAATAAGCATTAAGTGGCAACCCCGCGTTCATAAATCAACGCCATGTGATGTTACCGACATTTGAATTCCGATTCCGAAGACTAGAGTCACCTCATTCGTCGTAAATAATGGCGATAAAGAACCTTAACAAATTTCGAATTGTCATTTTTTGATTAGGTCTTAATTTTTCCATAAATATGATAAATGATGCTCATTTATAATTCCACATTATGTACTGTACAGTATCCCTGATATTAACAAACGGACATCCGGGAGTGTTCGTTCAGTGAGATTTTTTTTGCAAATATCCCGGACGCCGATGCAAATAAAAAAAGTTTCCGCTTATTTCTATAACGTTGCTATTAAATACTTCACTTCCACTACATTTACATTGAACTAAAAACCCTTTGTGTCAAGTCTTTATATGTTATTTCTATCAATAAAATTATAAATCTAATTCCATATTATCCAATAACGATGTATAATTTTTCTTTGAGTTGTGTTCAAGTTATGTCCTACCGATTTCTTATATAAATTATATATATATAATTTATATAAGAAATCGGTAATCGACGTATATAGCTATAAGTGTTCCAAACGAAATAAAATTATTTTTAAAAATTATTTTTGTGTTAAACTGTAAGATTGTTTCGTGTAGTGTATTTTTATACTTAACCTTCGTTGCTATAGCAATCTCATCTCCGCCGACAATTACGTCGAGGCCACGCGGGATCGTGATCCGATATTGTAATTACACGTTATTTATTTACCTATCACATGATCCCAAGGATAACGGACATCTTAATTGTGCCTCGGTAACTCTTCTTGCATTGCACACGCCGTGTGGACTCTCCGTTTCTAGAACTGTTTGTATTTTGTTTAGCGCCTTACTTCAAATGCCGTACCGGCTTGTAATATTTGAGCAAACATCGTGGCCCGCGCTTGCACAACCGGCCATCTGGAAAAGCGTGACATTTGGTACCGCACCAGGTAGAAACAGACCGAAATATAAAACTATTTTTTTTTTTTAACAAAAATGGATGCCCGTCCGGCTTCCAAAGTATCATTACAGATGAATTGCCGCTAAATTGAAACTTCCTGTTTAAATTCATGCACTGTTGTCTATTGTCGGGGTGATATGCGATCAGTTGAGCGAAAGCGATGCGAAATAATACATCTATCAAATTTCAAATGTGATAGGTTAATCTTCAAACGTCTGCTGTCGAATTCACACCATGTGCATTTTATCTCACTCGATTAGAAACATGTCTCACATCTTCAAAGTGCTAATGCCCTTTGACAGTTTAACTTCCGACGACGTATGGCACATTGTTGACGACCTTTACTTTAATCGGGTGCGCCTCATTTAATTGGTCCTAACTATATTTTTTCATAATGAGGTCATAGCTTGCGTGTTTAACAAAGAATATCGTTTAGTCAAATAAGTGCCGCGTAATGTATCTGTACAAGAGAATACGTCCCGAGCGTTACCTTCGTGACTCGGCCGGCCGGTGAACGGAGATTTACTTAAAAGTTAAAGCACCGACTTAAAAAGACGCGCGTTCCATTTTCGAAATCTCAAAACATTGAACGTTCGAATACTAGTGTTCTATTTACAAATAGGCATTTTATTGATTTAATATTTAATTTTCTCATGGAGCTGCTTTGCCTTTGCGGCCAGTGTCACAATATTTTGAAACACGATTCCACGGTCCGGTTTCGTATTGCTAACGGCTTTGCTTGAATTACAAACCTGGAACATTATAAAAGTATTGAGATAAATTCAAATAAAAAAGAATACCATTCATTTTGAAATAAATCGCTTCGTGAATCAAGATGGATCCGACCGATTATAAGTCATACATGTGACTGACAACATGGAATAGTGAATTTACAAGTAAAAGAGGCACAGAGCTAACGACGCGTAGAAACGATTTATCATATAGTCTTTAAAGAAAGAGATGGCTCACTCCGAAAAGAAATCTCATTTGTATTCAAGCGGTCGTCGGCGGCGAGTGTTCATTTATTTTACTTAAACAATTTGTGTTTGTAAATGACGAGTTTATATTGCACCATGTTGGGCATCTTTGATACCCGTTAGGTTATCCGGATGTCGCAGCGGCGAGGACCGGATTTTGAGAAACCTCGCAGTGCGAGCCACTACGGAGTACAGTTCAATTTTTTTTTGTTAACGCATGTACCTATACATACGAGTAGGGTATTTTGAAGAGGGAAGTCACCCCACCTTACATGAGCTGGTTCATTCAGAATGTCACAACGGGACCGTTACGTTGTTTTAATGCGAAAAAATGTGACCGCGCATAATTGAACATTTTTTTAAAGATGGAAACACCTGCTCGGTGTGCGACTAAGTGAGAGAGAGACGGAGATAAAATGTCAAAGTATGTATGCCCGTACTACACCAGGCTACACACATTCCGGCACCGAAGTAAATTTTTATTGGATAAACATTTACGTAAACATTAGACGCTTTACATCGAGTGTATTATAAAAATCTTACGAAAATAGATTATATTACGTAAAATTATTTTATACTTGCACAATCTTAATGTTTTAACATCGAATCTTCATAATTTATTAATTATAATAAATTTTTATCAACAAAATCGAAGGCCAGGCCTTTGGCTTCAATTTATTAGTTATTTTCGCTCCTTTGATTGTGAGAAATCCCAATCGTTCTTGAGTTTTGGCAAGTCACTTTCCCACAATGCCGACGAAGGTCGGAACACCAGGCATTCGAAAACATAAAGTTTCACACACAGCAACAAGGAAGGTGCTTTAATTTACTATCCATTTTTACGTCCTTACAATCGACGGTAATGGCGACTTATCCTATAAACTACAATAGAATTTTATTAATTAAAAATAATATCGTTTATTTTAAAAATAATACGTTTAACTTAGGAACTTAACTACGTAATACTGTACCCTAGAAATGTAAATACATAGATAATTTCCAACATAATAATCAGAAAAACTATGTGTTTTTGTTCACCCGATATAGTCATAACAGGTCGTAGATGTATAAATTAGCATCGACTTTCAGGACATTGCTATTTGACTTTAAACGTAATGTTATCTTGGTTGTCAATAAGTTTTTTGTAACTCCGGAAGGAATTTATATGAAAATAGTTGTGCGTCTTATTTTTTTTTGATCGTGAGACGTGATCTAGCATGCCAGGACTTAATTAAGGTTAATTATCTATATTAATAGACGAAAACTGTTATGGATTTATTTAATTAATGAAGAAATCCAGCTGTATTATAAAATAAAGATAATATTGTTAATCATTTTTCATTGGCAGCGTGTTTCGTATATATTTCCCCACGTGGTCTCGTCATTCTCGAAAATAAGCGACTAATGTTTAAATATCGAATAATTTAAATCAAATCGAAGACGCATCACACGCACTGGTTTAATTGTAATTATGAAATGATAAAGTTTACAAACAATATGGCTGACGTACATCTTGCAATGAAGAAACTCGCGTCTTCGTAAGTAGAATAAGCAACAGCGTAACTAATTCTAGAGATTGTTAGTTATTTTGCATGTTTCGTCAGTGCTTCACGGTCCAAATATCGCCACATATTCTTTATGAAAGTTGGGCATCCTTGGCGCGGTTCGCGCTGCCACTATAAAGGGCTATTAAAACATTTATGAGACAAAAAAACATAATAAGAATTTTTTAAATAACTTTCTGTAAATTTTAAGTAATTAAATTAAAATAGTCTATGTTACAGTGAAGTTCTCAGTCCATAAATACGGGACTGGCTGTTACAGTAAAGGCAAGACGTAGTGTTAGTTTCGAAGAAGTTAACGTTCCAGTGACGTCAGGTTCGATTTTCAAAACAATAGTGCGGTACAGCACGAGTCGATTGCCGTTTTCGATCCATTGTCGCGTGTGAATGCTTTTCTTGCTTGCCCTCGAGTGCCTTCTCCAATAGAAAGTAACTGGCTCTATGGATGTAGCATAATTTTACTCATTACAAAGTAATGTATATCTAAATACACACACAAATAAAACCGAACTGTACATTTCAAATCATCCACACGTACATTGTTATTCATCACGAATAATGTTACATAAACTTATGAAATAACGAAAACCACGCGACTTCGCACGGATCATCTACTTATTACTTCACACCGTAACGCGATATCCGACGGCACAAACTATAGTCTCGGAAACTTCCGTCTACGGTGTCTTTTTATCCTATAGAGCTCTTAATAATTTCCTTTATCTGAATCCACTCGCTTCGGGATCCTCTTAAAATACTTACCCCCACATCCGTTTCTTTTAATATCCGACGAAGCTACGGAATGCTCTTTCGATCTTGTTCCCTCGACACAGTCTTTTATCTCACTCCTTTCCGACGAACAGCAATTAAAGGCGGACAAAAAGAGCGAAATGAAATTCCACGTAAAAGTAGTTTGAAGTGGCGTGCTTTAGACAGTCGCCCTTGCGAATGCGGATTCAAAGTTTCAAAATTTTATACAATTACACCGCATTAATGATTATTGCACGCAATGTTTATTTAACCAATCGGCTTTCGTCTTTGTCCAGAGAATCGCATGTAAAAAAAATCTATTATTTAAATTGTACTCAGGCGTTAAAATAACAAACCGTTGTTATGGGAGCGGAGATCGTAAATAACGATTAGTCATAGCGAGGAGATAAAGAAAATAAGTTCACCATGAGAATGACAGTTACGATGAATAGACAGTAAAGCTTACCGGTGCTGCATTCGGCGTTAAGAAAACACTCCTTTTTCAAATGACCACTCGTTTACGGTTGCATTCTGACGTTTTAACTGCGTCTCTAACTTTAACGGGCACTTATTAACCGATGAAAGGAGCCGAATAATTATATCTGTCCATAACAGCCGATTTTTGCGCGCTAATTTTTTTTCTTCTACATTTTATAAAAATAATTAGTCGATGTCAATCACAATTCAAATTAGGAACACGTTTAAGCCGACGACATCATATCGTTCCAAAATTAAATCGCTCCATTTTAGGATATGTCATCAATTTAGGGTTATCATTATCTGACTTAAAAGCTTTCGATACTCATTTCTCGTGCGCCATTAGTCTGATATCGAATTTATTAATTATTATAGTTACGGTAGTTACACTTTTAAGTGAGCAGGTAAAGGGTTTTATAGATTAGATTGTTAAACGAATATTCTGCGGAATAACCTTCTTTTTAATATTAATTTTTTTTTTACATTGATATATTAAAAGTCCGTCCTTGACGAAACTATTCCCGTCTGTTCATTCCATTAGGATTAGGTCTTACATTCAAGGCGGTATTGGGATGCGTTCTCACGTATGGCGCGGGAGCGTCAAGCCCTCAAATCTGCAATGATAAAATTCCTTTCGTACCCTTCCTTATTCATCACACGCGCTGAAGCTTCTTAGAATTGTGTTCGGTTAGAGTAGTTGCGTCCACAACGCGCTTATCCGCAATACGCGAATAAATCGCCTTCGTGATTTAGTATGGCAGGTGGCGTGGTACTGGCGTGCGTCAAACGCACTTCGTTGAATTAATCGATGTGTCAAAGGCCCATAGTAGGATGGGAGCCACCGAAAGTACACAATCTTGTGTTGTATCAGCTTGTAGATTATATTTATGGCTGAGATCTTCTCAATAGACATAGACAAGATGTTTGTAGTTTCTTTTTCGGCCAATGTTTTAATTTTAACTAACTTCTTTAAAATAATTTATGTTCCATACCCTTGTTAGTAAAATAAATATATTTTAGTTGCCGTACTTGTTCAAGGTTGTATTAGCCAATTGATTCTGTGATTTAATCTATTACTCAGCACCTTATAAAGTTAAACAAGTGTAAAATAATAATATTTAAAGCTTTAAAGTCATTTTCGGCAGCAGTATGCAAATTAGATTAGTGTAAAAACCGCATTAGATTGGTATCATAGACAAGTCATGTCTGAACTTGTATTAGGATTCACAAATCCACATGAATAGATCGCAAGGTCTTGTTTGAGGCTAAATAGGGTTGCCAGACAAATATAAGACCGCTGAGTGTATGACGGCAATTTTCCATAATTTCGGCAAAATTTTAGAAGTCCTGACAACCCTGTCACTAACCCTTCTCAGAGCCTTATCACCCGATCTACCGTAGCGAGGTCGACCGTCTCAAGAAATTTGTTAGCTCCGCTTTTCTTTTTTTAATTCTTATGCCTCATTCAAATCATTCCGTTGTTTATTGCCGGCATTTTCATTTTTCGAATTCCTTTGACCCGGTGAGATCGGGTGCGTCCAGACTCCAGCGAATGCCGCCTATGCCATGTGAAATTAAGGTTGTATCTTACGTTTTTCATTACGGCAAAAATTTAGTCTCGAATTCTTCGTAATGTTGCGGTTTTTCGGTTATTGTAATTGAGGACAATAAATTTGTCGTGGATTCAATGCGTTGTCACATCAATTATGTGTAACAAAAAAAAAGTTACATCTCAACGTAACCTAGCTAACGTATCATAAAATCGTCACATACAAAGTGTAACATTTCGTCGTGAGTTACGACCGGCATTTTAAAATTTTTTAATGTTTCTCAGTATTGCCGCTTGGTGTAATTAATCCGTTTATAATGAGTCTGAGTTTCTCCACTGGCGGCCACTATTTATTTTGTCTCTCGACTATCGCCACACTGTGGTCACTAGTGGTTACGTTTTATGATTGCCGTGAGAAATTTTTAACAGTTAAATTTAATTGGAGGATAATTATTGATAACACCCGCGAATAAGACCCGTTTACTTTGAGAAATATTTTTGTTATTTTGTAAGTTATTATTAAAATTAATTACTGTATTTTTTTTTTATTTTATTCATGTCAATGACACTATTTAAAATAGTATTTCTATTTTAAATAGTGTCATTGACATGAATAAAATAAAAAAAAATACAGTAATTAATTTTAATAATAACTTACAAAATAACAAAAATATTTCTCAAAGTAAACGGGTCTTATTCGCCAATAAACCAATAATAAGTCTTTATGAAATATTTTTTTATATTTGAGCGTTATACAATAATCTTGTGGTTTCTATAGTGGTAACTTATATCGATGGTTAGTACATGAAATCAATTTTAATAATGTTTAATCTCCTTTAAATAGCTTAATTAACTTTAAAAGTAAATCGAATTAATTTTTCTATAAACAAATGACAATCTCACTAAATAGACCACGTAGTTACATCGCAAAACGTAATAGATTGAATACTTTTAAGAACTCCCTTGTGTACCCATACAGCGCTATGTCAGTATACCAACAACTATTACCCGACGAGATGAAAGTATGAACTTTAGAAAGGCATCCAGCTAGTTGGACCGACATCCTAAATTCTGTCGAGCAATAGACTTGAACTCGCCATACTAACTCGTGTTTACCACGAAACTGCTTAGCATTCTAACCGTAACCGTGTACTGTCGCCAATAAAGCGTCGACCTGGATATTTTTTATAGAATATTCGTACATAAAAATCTTACATTCACACGGTACTGGCAACAGAGTGGGTAATTTATTCTATGTGCGTTAGAGTTTCCGTAGTTCTAGGGCATGTTGAACGTACGCATCTGCTTATCTTGTATGATGTGACGTAACTTCTAAATATAATTGAATATACGAGGTCGCCTTTTAGCTATTTAGCTTTGAAACCCTTTATTTCTATGCGGCTAATTGTGTCTGGTATTTTCTAAGTATATAATCAGTCCTGGAGCGTAAAATAAAGATTCATAAATCCGGTAGACGCATCGATGACTCACTGGTTCATCGTTCCTCTCAACTGGAGCTGGAATAGAACGAGATAAAGTTAATTAAAACCATTTATAATTCGGATTGAACGTGTCTGAAACATTTTAACATCGAAACGTTACGGGTCCTTCATTATCCGGCATTTCGCATATCTTTTAATTTGATGGACGGTACACGATGCTTCCTTTCGGCCCGTACATGTGAACCGGACCCATGAACAAATTACAGACGGGTGCAAACTGAACCTTACTGCATCGCAATTGAACTTCAGTTCCATCATAGCATAACATTGGGATATAGTTAAATCAAAGAAAAAACCTGTTCAAACGACGTTACCACACTAGCAAAGTGTGAAATATGAAATCACGATCTTCTCCATTTGCTCCGCAGTTTGTGTTCCGAATAACTAGATATTTTCTTGTGTCGAGAGAGGCACGCTACGGCGATGGATTAGCTTTGATGTATTTGTTTAAATACTGTTTTATGTACGGTATAACTAATGGCAACACTAAATGACCTTGTTCTATTTCTAAAATTTATCTTTCGACGAAATTAGCAGTCATAAAAGGTAACAACCTAAACATCTGTTTCTTTACAAACAAACAATAAATAACAAACAATAGATATAGACAATGGTGGTGAAACACGTGGCCAAAAGATGTGAGAAAGTTAAGTCATCCCATAATTTCTTTTGTTCCTTTAAACGTCCCTAGCGGATGGTTTTTGTAGTCAAAAGTCCACGGCACGCTGTTCCCACATAATCCTCGAGTTTTCTTAATTAATAAAAAAATCATCCGTACAAACTCCGATATTGAAGTAGCGCTTTATACCCTCATAAAACGATTATCAAATTATTCCCCAGCATTCAACTCCCAGTATTCCTATCGCGTTTTCTCTTTATACTTCGAATGCATCAACATATAATAGAAAGAGACCGATATCGTGTTGTTTAGGGTTGTACTTAATGTTGTAAAAATGTTATATTAAATTAAAAATAAAGATGTATTATTTTTTATTTAACAATATGGTAACCCCAACAGTTTAATGTCAAACTGGCAGTAGGTACTATTTAAATTATTTATCTGCGATATCTGTAAATTTAAAAATGTAACACCGAATAACTTATAGCGAGCTCTTTTTGCGTTCAATAAATAAATCAAGTATTACATCGTCTCTTATATTTCCTTTAATTGCCGCCTGGCTAGTCAGAGCGAGCATCGTAAGTGTGCGGTATCGCGGGCTCGGCACGTTTTTAGAGGCTACCTGCACACGTACGCTTACGTCGACGGCTTTTATGGGTTGGCTGGAGAGTGACTGTCGTGGGAACCGGCATATACTTACGGGTGGCTACAGCTGACCGAAATGCGCTCTCCATACCCGATTAACAAATCAATACATTGTGAACTGCGGCTTAACATGTTCGAGCGCGCGCGAAACCACCGCCGGTCGTCAAACGATTTGCTCCTTCGCGTCCAACGAATAAAGTCCAGGTTGAATCGAACTGATTAAAGACAGGACAACGACTGAAGGCTGTTTATTCAGATCGGCGGCCTGTTTTGTATTCAGAGCCGGACGATAACACGTCCGCTAGCTCACGACGCGTCGTTCTTTATTAAAAATTCGTCAAAACCCCCGACATTGAGTCGCTAGATTGAAAAGAAAACTTCATTGTCAATACGCAATGCGTGCGACATGAGAAAATGCGATTTCTAGAATCGATTTCCACCCACAATGATTGTTAGCGGGTCGCTATGCTAAGCAGTTCATTGTTACATCTCGCGATGCAAATAATGTTTTCATTCAAGCTCTAATTGACGAAAGGAGACATCTGGCGGTGAAAAATTGAATCATGCGGTAAGGCAAGCGTGTCACATGTAGGAATTAAGTTGACCTTTCATATCCGTCGGTCACAGCTGCCGCCTCGTTGATTGCCTTTACAATGTTACGACGCTTCACGTCTTAAAGATTTTAAACGTCGTTAATTCTATAGAAAATGACAGCCAAATGCCATCAATAGATGCGATCTGTTTGTAATGGAAGTTAATTCACCCATTATTTTTACATTTTCTCGTCTATTGGATCGCGCGATCTAATATAATCAACAAGTTCTGGAGAGAGTTCGTTTTCCTTAGCATTAACTATTTGTTATAAACGGCTATAGGGGTCAAATTTTGACTTCGAAGTGTAATCAACTTCTGAACCGTAATTATTTATGTAAATAGGAGCTTTATACTGGAACGGAGCTTTATTGAAAAAAATCTTAAACAAGAGTTCACTCGAGTCACGCACGAATAAACTTATAATCCTTAAGTTTTTGCATTTACAAGAAACAAGTGATGTTCACTTTGATTTGTACGATTCTATTGTCTTTGCTAATTGAAGGTTGACGAACTGACAACCAGGCAACTAAGCGCCATCAATAAATACACACATTTTCGCATAAACCGGGAGCGTCTTAGCAATAAACCCCATTGATAAAGTGGACACAGGCGCCTACGAACTGTCGACCCAGCCTTATCGCGCCTAATCGTAATTTCGACAACCGTTTTGCCTCCTTAAGCAAACATTCACAAATGTCAACAGCTTACTATCAGATAGCAGGCCGTTTCAGTAACAATTTTTTTTTTCGACGCTCAACTACGGAAGCGATGATTCCATATTGGGCTAGTTATGTACGAGCGGACACTCGAGTATTTTTAGCCCGTATTAATACAATTCACGCTGTGCATCTGCCCCCGGTTCCACCTGTCTATCATGCTGTTAATTTACACTCATCCGCCATACCGAAACTGGTCGTAAAGTAAAGGAAATATTCGAAATGTACGACCGCCGCGCCCACTTTAAAGGTCTCCGGTTAACAGAGATGGTATATCATGGTTTATCTTACTAGAGAGGGACGAGAGAACCCGCTTGATACTTGTTATGAATGTTTAAATATAAATGGTTATACGAGTTTGTTTTAAATATAAAATGTGAGTTATACTTCATCTGTGTTAATGCAGTTTTTTTTGCTTCCAGGGAACTTTCTCGCTTATAGTCGAAGCGTGGCACGATACAAACGAAACGTCAAGATCTGATGGTGAGTTATACTCCATTTTCATTTTGTAGTGTCGTGAAAAAGATGATTTTTTTGTAGAATTCTAATCACGCCTGTCACGACTCGCTCACATTCAAGTTTCACTGTAATTCTGGGTGTTTATCGTGCATTTAACGGACAGTATGTATATTTGAATGCTTATATTATCACATCGTGGAAGACAAAAATGTTCCCATGGTGTGGACACTTGGCGTTCAGCGCACGGAGCGGCGCGCGTGATTCGCGTGCCAATGCGCCACGTATTCTAATAAACTCAGCCTTCTGTAGGACGAAAATTTAGTAGAAATGTTCTAATGTATTCCGATGGCCGTTGACCGATGCCTAGACGTCGGGAAAACAAAAAAAATATATATGCTATCTCTAAGACACACGTAAAAACGATAGCAGATAAGCCATTTCAAATTTACATATGTTTTTAGTATAAATTCGGGAGTGACACGATACGATTCGTAATACAGAGAACCCCATAAACAATCGTCAGTTTAAAAGCGCTCATGCGACATGGCGTGACCGAAAAACCGATTCCAAACGAAATGTAACCAAACAGACCGCAGTAAATACATTATAATAATTCGCTCGTGCACCGATACTCGAGCTACTGTGGATTAATAAAACTCAAAAGACCAAACTATCATCGAAGCAGAACGCAATTACAAACTATAACGACTATTCTAAATTTAAAAATAGGTATCTGTTATATTTAATAAATATAAATAAATATTAAAAAAAGTAATAATAATCTTTTAAATAAGTCTCACTACATCACTAGTCTGAAATTACTAAATAGAGTTGCGACACGCCCGTATCGGTTTTTGATATTCGCGAACCTGCATACCATAGACCGAACACCGCCCATTTCATAATTAGATTCCGATCCCACTGCACTCTGACCGCCATAATTACAAACCTTGTCTACGAAAAAAAAACAGACGTGATTTACTTAAAAAGAGATTCGGAGATATGGTGCGCCACAGAGCCGGTTACCGAAAATCATTAGCGTCCAGAGTGGATAGCTTAGGATTAGGGTAACCAGTTCATGTATAACAAAACCAGGATTAAAATACCAAATACTCAATCACATGAAACATACCAGATTTGATATTTTGATTATAAAGAAACTTATTTTAAAGCTGCACAGATTAATAAGTTTCTTATGTTTAGATTCATGTACAAGTGAATTCTATCAAAACGCAATAAATCCGTTAAAAACTGGACATGTGGGCAACACTGAAGGGAGAACGGGTGTATTTTTAATACGGCGCGGGAGCGATGGGCGGCGCCGCTTCACTACCGAGAAACGTAACCAACAGAAATCTAATCAACCATAATAACAGGTTACAAGCACAGCAGTTTGTGTGCACTCACTATCTGACTGGCCGATGCTTAATTAAATCACATTCGGTTTTTTTTTTACTTTTTTCTAAAACTAGTAATCGATCTTGGCTTTAGATTCCAATAAATAGCTTTAATTCCAAATATAAATGTATTTATTTTTTAAATTTTTATGGTATTCTATTTTAGAAAAGAAAAATACAAAGTTATTTCAAACAGCTGGAGTTTTCTTTTTTGTGGATACATACTTATTGCGCAAAAGTGCGTTTGTGTTAACCGAAATGTGACTAAAGAATAACACACGACAAAAGAATCAAATTCATCATAGATTTACCATTGTTCTGGGCATAAAGAGATTCTACGAGCAAGCAAATCCTGGGTCGACAATAGCTAGGGATCCTGCCGGGCTCCTTCAACGAAATCCTTTATGCGTTTGCCCGCGGCGAAGCGCTCACACCTGGCACACTAACTCCGGCGTATTGTTTAAAAAAATATATATACCTCCGAGGAAGTGAAATTTTAAGTTTACTTCATCTTTCGTCGTAGGGCTTGAGCTGGTAAAAAAATGGAAGGAAGAAGCTCCGGAAGGCTCAATTTATGATGTAACCAGCGTTTAAGAAGTGTCGACAGATGCTAAGCACATGCCTTGGTGCACTATGATCCGCTTTGTTTACCGGCGTATCTCCGTTTGAGATATCGCGCTGTCTCGATTTACACCTACATATAGGCGCACTAAAAGCGTGTGAAATAGAGCATTTAGTGAATAGTGTTGTCTGATAGTGGTTATTAAAACTATGTAGATTTTTTGCCGAGACATTTCCGGTTTTTTTTTGCTGTATTAAGATCGTAATTATCGTATTTTAAAGATGCGCTAATGATTAATGTAGATAAAGCTTCCTTTAGCACTGATTTTATCTTTCTTAACATCCGATCCGATTTTATAAAAAGGGCGCGTGTTTCCCGGTAGGTTGCCGCGGGCGTCGCTACCGCTTGGCATATTAAGACCAAGATGAGAGTTATCGCTCCGTGAGTTATTAGTGATTATATTGCGCTTCCGAATCTTAATTCCCAGAGCTTTCTCGTCATGATACCTCTGCATTAATTGCCTCTCGCTAGGTTTCAAGTTGCGCAATCGTAAATCTCCCCGCGCGGAACACAATTACCGTTTCCTCAAAAACAATGGATAATTAACGGTAAGTGAACGACGTGCGAAAAATTTTCGTATAATGACTCTTTTTTTTTTTCGTCAATCACCCTGAGGTTTTTATAAGTCACGTACGGGAAAAAGTGAAGCGAGCGGGGCCCGGCGAGATTGTTTACCCCGGCGGTCGCGGAGCGCCGCTCAAATTGAAAACTCGTCGAGCATTAGAAGTGGACAGTTTTATAAACAAAAGGAGTGAGTCGTTTGTGTGCACAGTCCATTGATGAAATTCCGTTTCCCACAGCGGCGGCCGGCGGCGGGCCGGTCGGACGAGTGCCAGAATCGAGACGGCCAATTGTTGTTGGGAACCTGATATGAAGACGTCCGCCGTACAGCGATTTGTTTAACTCAGAACTAGTTGTCGATATCACAAATAGATACGTCGCAATCGATGGCGCATCACTCGCGAAACCATAATCTAGATCCAGTCCGCATCGCTCGGACGTTGTCAATCCGAGCATAATGATCGCTCGCATCCGGTCGGTATATTGATACGTCCATCGGAAGCTGCATCGCGTGATCGCATCCCGGCGTTTTCTTCAAAATCGCATATAATACATCCCAAATCGTTCTCATCCGATGCTCCGGCCGATTATTACTTATATAGCTTTCTTTTATTTTGTATAACGCCACCTTCACGGCTCGAGTATAGTCTGACCTCTGTCCGTAATAACATGTTGTCTAAACACGTACATCGGCCAGCTTTAAATGGGTTTATTTATTTATAAATCAGCTTTTCATTAATAAGTGGAGGGTATGCCTTCGTTTAATGTCGTCGTGGCGCCGATTCACGATGATGAGTGTAATTTGTGATGGTCGGGGTTTCGAGTGAGCGTCAAACAAAACAAAAAGCAGTAATTTTCCTACATATTGCCTACTGTATCGGGTAGTCTAGGGTTAGCAGGCATGAACAGAATAATAAAAAATTAAACCCTTCCTATAAAAATTATATACGACCATTAAAAACATTTTTTATTTTAGATATTTTTTAAAATTGTATGTCAATTTGACAAATTATTTAATTTTAAAATGCAGCAACCCTACAACACCTGATCGGGCATGCTCACGGTTGCCATAATTCTACTGCACACATTCGAACTAAATTATACGCGGCTCGAGCTCCGTTCCCACACATCATTTTTCTAATGCCCCCCGAAGTCTGCAACTTCTCTATAGTAACGTTCTTTGAATGTATTTAAAGCAAACAAAGTAAAGATCACAAAAAGTTAAGATTAACAACGTAATCTTAATGATGCAAACGATTATCAATTCAACATATTTGTCGTTAATCTAGAATGTCGTAATTTTATGCTCGGCCATTATGAAAGCGTTCCCGTCTTATTCTAGACCGCATAGTAAAGTTTTTACGCAATGATATATCACACGATGCTCTCGGTTCCAATGCGATTGATTTACGCTTTCTATTCCTAATCGGTATAAATCTATATTTATTATGTTTTCGTTTGCTTGGCAGTGAGTATCTATGCGTTTTATCTCACAGATTTATTGCCTCCGATACTATCGTTGTAGGCTTAAACAGCTGAATCCGACTCTGTTTTAAACCCGAATCATCGGTCCGTTGCATATATTGAGCTCTAGTCAGTAACGTTCATAAACGAACGATTAGAATTGCTAAATGTTTTAAATTAACATTTGAAATTATTAAATTTAATAGTATCCATTAGCGGGTTCGATTATAAACATGAGGCTGTGTGGAATGTCCGATCGGAGATAGGCCTTCGTCTCATTACTCGATATCCTTTATCACTGACAACCACCTCTGAGAACAATCCGTTCGTATCGGGTACCGTGCGCCACGAAATTAGTCGGGATCGATAGTTTTTATGTACCTTTTAATTTTGTTTCGCGTCTGGTTTAATTTTATCTGCCGTCGGGATTACCGGCTTAGGAATGTAGCGTCGAGCGTGGCAAAAAGACTAAGAGCAAGCACGAGTGGAAATAAATAAATGTAGGAACTTAAAGATGCTGCGGTTTCACAGCGTGCCTCCGTCTCGCTGATGAATGGTTTGGCGTTTTTCTTTTTAAATGTACACGCTTGATTTTCATAGACAATTAACGTTCCTTTTTTTTTTTTCAATTTAATAGAATTATTCAGTCTATTACTACACACAAATACGCCCCTTAATGTAGCCAGATGACTGTTAGATTTCACGATACTTCGTCATTTTGTTTATCCACGCAAGCCATGTACAACAAGGTATATTGTTGCTAGTTTTTTTTCTGCCTCAAGCAAGTTGCTTACATGATCTAAACTGATAGCCTATAAGTAAATGCATCCAATGTCGTTTAAGAATGTGCTTAAGTTTTAATCAATCAAATCGAGCGCCAACGAAGCAAGCAGTGATTCACGCTTGGGAACAATGAATTCCCGCGTTCGAATGCGGGCGTCAAATAGACACTAACAGGTCAATTTACTCGTATAACCCTTTCCCACGGCGATAGACAGACGCAGATAATGCTTTTTTTCGAGTTAATCAAATTAAGCGTGTCGTTATCCTACTCGTCAGATTGTAATCTTTAACGACTACACGAACTTTCTGTAATACATTACTCGCTAAACGGTTTGTGAATGTCCACTGCGGGGTTCGCTGTTATCGTTACGCTCGTTAAGCGGATTGGCGATCGTTGTAACAGACACGTTAGACGCTGATAGGAAAGAAATTTTATTCATTGCCACAATTCCGTACATGTAAACAATAAAAAAAAACAATTTAAATATATTATTAGCTATCTGCAGCGCTGATATTCTACGCCACGTATTGATCGATTCCTTAAAAACTTTACACTAAAAATTTCAAATCGTCTACATAATAACAATAGTTATGCGGTTCAACGAATTTGTTAAAAATATATTTTTTACTGTTACAGATACCCTCATCGCGCGCATGACTAAGCAGAGTATAGCTGACGTTGGCGGACCATGGGTGGAAGAGGAGCAACGATGGGGTGGACCTGGCGCTGCCCATTTGAGACTGTCGTACCGTGTGACTTGTGCCGCCCATTACTACGGCCCTGGCTGCAAGGTTCTCTGCAGGCCGAGGAACGACTCCTTCGGGCATTACACCTGCTCGCCCGCCGGAGAGATCATCTGTCGCCCAGGCTGGACGGGCGACTACTGCTCAAAACGTAAGTATCAATTTTGAATTTCGAACGTATTAGACATAAACGTGATGCGATTCGTGTTCTTATTTCAAAATTAAAAAAAAAAAGTTATAAACATACGTAAATATAGTATGATCAATTAGGTAACGTCATCAAAACATTTAACGAATTCCCGTTTAAACGGAGTCGCGTGATAAATCGTTGGTACAGGTCTCACGGTTCTTGTATTACACTGCACTATACTACACCCAGAGTTTCTAATTACAGCGATCTATTGAAATTTCGTGGCTAAAATTACTATGTGGCACACATGTGGCCGCCATTTAAATACGTTACGTCCACCAATTCACTCTTCCTCATTAAAACTGGTCGCAACAAAATTTCAGCCGAACATCCTTTCATAAAATGTATCTAATTGTAACTCGCGACCTTTCCACTGGCATCGCGGCCGGAACGTTTTCTCTTCGCGTCCTGGTTTTTGCGGTGCAAACAAACGCCGCACCTAAATGACTCATCGAGGGTCAGGAGTTCACTGCCTTTAAATATTAAATACTTTTTATTTTTTTTTTATTTAAATGGCAATGGCCGTAGACGAGACCTGTTTCGTTTAAATTGTGTATCTGCATAATATCACTCCATTATTACGGAATAATTCAGTAATAATTGTTATGTAGTCGTTGTAAAACATTCAATAAACCATTTTCAGAATATATTGTCAGTATTAAGCACGCGTAATAATCGGATCAGATACATTTTACGTTATGCCGGTCGTAAAATACTTTTACGACTAACCTCTTTTATTGGTCTGTCATGAAGAATACTTAACAAAAAGTTACCTTTAAATTTAAATTGGAAGAATTTCCTCTTCTTAAATTCAATTTAAACAGTTATGAAAGAGATGCTTCGAAAAATAAATCTGGATAGAACAATGAAAATATTTCAACAATTATAATTAAACTATTCTTAATTATTATTATACATTTTCATTGTTCTAAAGAAAAACATGTCTCGGAAAAATTTACACAATAAAATTTTAAAATTAGTAACCGTAACAAAGTTAATAACCTCAAATTAATTAATATTATGATATATTAATTAAATACGGAATTGGAAGATTAATGATATGAAATTTTTATTACTCTAAATTAATACGTAAAAACCACCATATGGAATTGGTACCCCGGAACATCCAGTCGCTATACATTCGTGCAACATTTTTAATTTGTCGATGCTTATCTTAACTGTAATTAAACTTTATAACTTGGGATATGACGTACTATGAATATTATGAGGAAGAGAGCATTGAGAGGTCACTAAAAATATTTAAATAATGTTAAATAAAAAAAATAAAAAATAAATGGTACGTTTTTAAAACCTTTTTCGTAGTTACAATGAAAGAATACATTTTTAAACTGCATTACATTACTGTTCTAACCATATGTAAGTGATTTAGATGATCAAATACACCAATTTACATTGTGCATCGTTTGCAATAGCGGTCGATTGTCTGTTTGTATGTCTCGGTTAGACATGCGTGTGGTCTTTGTCAGGTTGTTTGTCTCCGACTCAATAGATGTATACGTAAACAAAGACATCCGAGATAGTCTTGCATCAACACAATATTAATCAATGTCAAACCGCGAGTGTTTTGTTAACATAATTTAAATAGATTACTAATTGTTGTTTGCTTTTTTTTATGTAAAGTAGCTTCTTAGATCATACATAATAATACGCCATCTAATTTAGTATTAGTTTTTTGTTTAATCTTTAAATTCGTCATATTAATTAATATTTGGCATTTTTAAATGAAATGGATGCTTTTTGTCTTGTATGTTCTTGAATGGATGATCTTGTTAGTTTTTCTGAATCATCTTAACAAATTACGCGCCTACGCGTCATTCTGAGCCATTCAGGCGTGCGATTAAAACAATCGATACGTATACAATTTGCGAGCCCGCCGAGCGGACGCGCACAAAAAGGGTCCGTCTAAACCTTTCAAACGCTGGCGTATGTTGAACGCATCGTAAAACAACTCCGCGCTCAAGATGCATTGTGCCGGGGCGGATGTCATCGCAATCTCGGCAGCCCCACCTGCCGCCGGGTTCCCACACTCCGGCGCCGCAAAAAAACCCGCCAGACAGAGACAGACTGCACCGCCGATCCGCTGTCCCACTCCCGCATCAGGGCTGAGACCTCTCGCCACCTTAAAACCATATTTACCGTCTAGTTACAGATTTTTAGAATCACTCGCTAGTTATTTTTTAACTGTATAAGTTAAAATATCCGATTAGTTTGTGAACTAAACAAGTCATAATGTTAATGAAGAATTTAATGTCTTTACAGTTTAAATTAAAGTTGAAATAAAGCAACCTAGACAAAGAACGGAACTTACTCTTGTAAAATAATTAAAATTTCAATATAAAAAAGTACGTTTCGTTCGTTTTAAAAATTCGTTTCGAAAACCCTGTAAGCCGGTTCACACGGAAATAATGTAACGTTATAGAAATTCATGGCAACCCTATGACGCAGTTTGTATCGACGATTACGAAAATGTAAAAGCGAGAGAAGCGGCCATAATGAAATGAAAACAACGCTCTGCGCTCGCGCACGCACGCGCACACACAAACACAGACACACACACAGCGGCAAGCAGCGCGAACCGGGTCAAAAACACCTATAAACGAGAAACGAAACGCCAATCCAAATTGAACTCCACACTTGACCGTGTCACGATACATCTGCCGAACGGTATCCAGCCTTCTGGGAAAGCTTACCGATCCCGGTAAAAAAAAAATCATTCGCATGCCCCGAAAACATTATCCCGCAACGCTCGCTTCTAATGACGGGGTAAACAAAGCAATTTCGTCTAATTGTCGAGCCGGGGCTCCGTTCTCACGCGCGTATCCCGGATCGCGAATCCCACGCGCCCCGTATTTCCCCGACTCCGCGGGAAACAGATGTGGGACGACTAAATATTTGCGAAGGATCGGAACACGTGTGAGAAAACTACGGTATGTTTTTTTTTGTCACTACCTGGCCCCGCCTAGACCTTGGTCGCATTGCGCCTCACGAATCGATACTCCTCGTTTCCATTGATAATTAATAACACAGCAGGGCGCCCCCACCCGCGGCACTTGTCCGCTAGACATACTAACACTTTGGTGTAACTTTTATGACTCCCGTTTTACCAAACGTTCAAGGGTCCCAGATAAGTCGAGTGGCGTTGTAGAGTGGATAGTGCAACCAGCAATAACCTCCACTACTTCAAACTCTTTGATCTGCTATTTGACGCGCCGATGTGAGCCGCGCACGCTTTTGTCAAAACTACCGAACATTCATTTCTAATTATAACATCAGATTACTTTAAAATACATCCAGAATAGCTATTGCACAAGTTTAAAATTACTTCACGAATATAACTCAGCGGTCATAGTAATCCTATCCAAACGTTTTCATTTGCCTGAGCGAAACGTAAGCCGATTAGCTCGGTGCAGTTTCGGGAGCTTTGTGCTGCACTAGCGGAGTTTAAACCTATATAATGGTCTAGAGAGCGCTAGGGGAGGCTAATCCCCTATATCCCTTCGCCTCGAACACGAGGAAATTAGTTTCAGTAAAACATACAGAGCACTTCCTCGTTCAGTTAATACCGGTTTTATAAAGTTAGTTATTTGGGATAGAAATAGGAGCTATGAGCAAAATGGCGCCACTTTATTTTTCTAGTAAGGGGACTAGTAACGGTCGAGCGTCGGTTAGGCTCCCCGCGCTATCTGCCCCCTTTGTATTCGCTCCGATAAGTTGCCCGTGCGCACCCAACCGATACGGCTGCGCGCCACACTTCTTATTTCTAAACACTATTTTTTTCTATGTCTTACATTACCTCCATTACCTTTGTTCTCGACGCCTTCTCGAGTTCACAAACCGCAATGCACTCGGCGCCTACCATACGCTCAATCATCATACACGCTCGAGCCAGCAGTAAGGTTCGCTGTGTACGAAGCGTAAATCACACAGTTAACGATGCGTGCATATGAAACTCGTAATACATTACTGCCGCTTAAAATACTCGCCTTTAAAAATAATTGCATAAGTACTAAACCGTTTCCATGGTGACGAAGTTGAATTACAACAAGGAATTGCACCTGTTTCACGTTCGAAACGAATGAAATATCGAATGCGGGCCGTAAAGTTTATAGAAGATGTTATAGTTGGCGAGAGATAAATAGAAGCTGCGCGTGACCTCGCCCCCGGTCGGGAATGCCAACGAACCTCTCTCTTTGTTGCGCCCGTGTCCTTTGCGCGGAGATTCCGAAGTTAATGCGAGGAACTGCGTCCGAGGCAACATTCAGTGGAAGTAACGATCGCTCTTGTGCATTGTTCCAGTTAGTGCAAATGCTTTAGCTATTGAGTCAATCTAACCAAAGTTTCTATTGTTGCAGCGCGCTGCCTGCCCGGCTGCGACGCGGAGCACGGACACTGCCTCAAGCCCGACGAATGCATGTGAGTATCCACTTCGCACCATTGCGTTAAACGCTCACGTCACCGCCCTCCGTGCCTAAATCATTCATGCACCTTATTGTTCCGTGAGCGGTGAAAGACACGCTTTTTAGATGCTTGTTATCACTTCGTATTCTTTAGTGACCGATGTTTTTGTTCTTTACAGTTGTCATTCGGGCTGGGTGGGCGAGCTCTGCGATCAATGCGAACGGCATCCAGGCTGCCTACACGGTACCTGCACGAAGCCGTGGGACTGCAGCTGCGAGGAGGGTTGGGGCGGGTTGTTCTGCAACCAGGACTTGAACTATTGCACGAACCATCGGCCGTGCAGGAACGGGGGCACGTGTCATAACACAGGTCAAGGAAGCTACACTTGCGTCTGCCCG
Organism: Sericinus montela; assembly: GCA_029286605.1. Taxonomy (NCBI): domain Eukaryota; kingdom Metazoa; phylum Arthropoda; class Insecta; order Lepidoptera; family Papilionidae; genus Sericinus; species Sericinus montela. The sequence continues at coordinate 9,225,462 of JAGSMR010000019.1, read as the reverse complement.
CCGGAATATACGGGCCCCGACTGTGAGAAGTCGCTGCATTCGTGTGCAGTCCGACCGTGTCGAAATGGAGGAGCGTGCGTACCGGATGAAGGAGGGGAATTATCTTGCGCCTGCCCTTCGGGCTATGAAGGACCGCGTTGTGAAACTAGAAGACTGACTTGCGCCGATCAACCTTGCCGAAATGGCGGAACCTGCGAGCCGCGGTCCACCGGGTACGTCTGCCTGTGTCCGGCGGGGTATGCGGGATTGGATTGCGCCGTAGAAGCTGATCCATGCGCCGCCAATCCTTGCCGCAACGGAGCGACGTGTTCGAGAGCCGGGGACGGCTTCAGATGCAACTGCAGGCCCGGCTTCCGCGGCAATCGATGCGAAATCGACATAGACGACTGCGCCGGGATCCTCTGCGAGCACGGCGGGACCTGCGTGGACCTGGTGAACGGGCAGCGCTGCCAGTGCGCGCCCGGTTTCCTCGGCCCGAGGTGCGAAACCAGAGTGGACCTGTGCTTGGCGAAACCCTGCGCGAACGGAGGCGAGTGTTTCGTCCTCGACAACGACTACGAGTGCCGCTGCCGACCGGGCTTCGCCGGCAAGGACTGCAGCATAGACGTGGACGAGTGCTCCTCGTCGCCGTGCCGGAACGGTGGCACGTGTAGAGATCGGGTGGACGGGTACACGTGCATATGCCCCAGAGGCTGGAGCGGGAAGCTGTGCACGGTGTCGCTGGCGGAGCTGGCAGCGGCCAAGCCGGCGGGGGGGCACCTGCGGCGGGTGGGGGATGAGGAGGAGGCGGAGGGCGCGGGCGGGGAGGGCGCGCGGCTGTCGCGCGGGCACGTGGCGCTGATCGCGGCGGCGTCGGCGCTGGTGCCGCTGCTGGCGCTGTGCGCGGGCGCGGCGCTGTGCGTGCGGCGGCGGCGCGCGGCGCGCGCGGCGGACGCGGAGGCGCGCGCGCAGAACGCGGCCAACGCGGGCGGCCGCGTGATCCGCAACACGTGGGGCAAGTGCGACGCGCCCGCCGAGTGCCAGAACGCGCACAACGCCGCCGCCGAGGAGTGCAAGCGCAAGACGCTCAACACGGAGAGCGCCGCGCGCCTGCTGGCCGCGCTCGACCCGCGCCTCTCTCGCCTGTCCGCAGACTCCGCTTATTGCGCTAATAGGTCAGTATAGTCATATTGTTACGAATATTTATTTTGATCGAATAGTAAAAACTCACTGCTATACCCTTAGATTACACTTGCCTTATTCTTGGCAATGATATTTTTTTATTCTTATTAGTATTTCTAAATGCACTCTTGACTGTACCGTATATATTTATTTACTGTACCACTAATTATGTCTTTATATAAATAGTTGATTAACCTATTTCTCTTTTCTTTTCAGTGATACATCGCTAGTAAAGCGAGCGCTAGAAGGCGGAGGGGTCTATGTATTAGACGACCATTGCCTGCCGCCGACGTTCGCGACGCAAGTGTAGTGCATACGAACGCGACAATGGACACAATAACTTATTTATTCATAACGGACGCTCGTGCGAACCAGGCTGTGCGCCGCGTGTACATATAGCGTTAATTGTAAAGTGACCCCCTGTATAGACGGCCTAGTTGTAAGCATTCGGATGTATTTATTTGTGAGTGCGATTCGTACGCCCCTTGTAAATAGTAATGGCGGAACGGATCGTGTTTTTCCGCCCCTGATCGGCGAGCGTCGCCCGGAGCGCGCGACGTCGGACTTGGTCGCGCGCATTCCAGATGGCGCGGCGAGTCAAAGTGCGTATAACTCGGAACGTTGGACACAAACAGAAATGTTTCTATCGGAGAAGTGACTTTGCGTTCCGATGGGTTCGATTCCCGGGCGAGGACCGCGCTCGCCGAGGGGCCGGTGGACCCCGTCCACGTCTGCGATCTCTAAATAGGTAACGGTGCGGAGCGGCGCCGGCGCCCGCGCGCTCGGTCCGGCGCGAGCGCCGCCCGCGCGGAATCGATATCGCACTGTCAATCGATACCGCCTTATCGATTCTGCGCAAATATCACACCACACGCTGTCCCTCTCCTAGACTCGCACCAGTATAGAAGCCAAACCGTGCGTAAAATAAGATTTTTAGACTAATTTATAAAAAAACGCGATTGTGCGTTCATCAGTTTTTACATTGATTATATATTATATTTTTTTTTTTTTTGTGATTGACTAATTATTGTCATTTGTTCCTATGATTATAATGAATAGTGATTACAATCGAAAATCTTGTTCAGGTTTTGTTGAAAATCGACATAGATTTTTTCCTCTCCTTTCACTTCGCTTCCCATACTTGCTGGAATGGAATGATAGCACAATATTCCGCTGCGCGAGCGTCACCTGCGCCTCCTCTATGTCGTTGTAGCACTTAGAGGAGGTGGAAGTCTCGTTCGCAGCACAAACATCGCGCACCTAATTAGTCCATAGATTAAAAATAATTATGTGTACTTATAAGATAACAAAATGTCGAAACCTAAGTCATTGTGTATAAAAAAACTATTAAGTTGTAGTGATATAAGTATATTCTCCATTACTTCCGTAAGAGTACTGTGACAATAATACGTCGTTAGGCAACACGGGACATTTGTGCGGAATGTTTTTAACTTATTTATTTTAAATAGGTGCAGCACGGATGTATGTTGTCACTGCGAACGGCCACGTTCCGACGCCGGTCCGGTCGGACCCGCGTCGTGCCGTCGCCGGGTCGTTTGTGAAATAGTTTATGTTAAAATTGCCGTTTTATAAGAGTTTGTAGATATTATTCTAGTTGGCATTACGTCCTGTGTTGTCTATTGTACTCGAACGTAGATTAAAGGTTAAATCGACAATTTTGAGAAATTGTAAAATTTATATCAAACTATGAATAGACTGATGATCAATAATAATGTCTTTGTATTTAATTTTGTAAGATGACAAATTGTAAGCTTAAATTATGTGAAAAAATAAATGAACACTACCCAATGTAATAGTAACATTAAATATTGTACTTAATGTTGATCACAGTGAAACAATTGCCTTTCATTTTTCTTTTTGATGTTTATTTTTAAATTTTTTATCTTTACCGTATATAAAACACCAATAAAATGACAGTATTTTTAATTTATTTATTTCATCAATATTTTCTATGAATAACATTAAAATAAAAAAAATCGATGTTAAATTATTTTTTGAATTTTGTTTACAATTGACTGAAGCGAAATGACTTCTCGATTTGTACTTTGGGTACTATTTTTAGAATAACAATGCATTTATTGTTAGGTGTGAGTATACTGAAAGATAAAATTTCAAGTCATTCCATATTTCGTAGGTGTATCTTTTATCTTTTTTATTGTCTTTTATGTTATTTTTTATTTCGCTATTTTTCTAAGTTTATTTTGCATGCAAACCAATTGATTATAATCTTAAATATACTTACTATGTTTTCGTCTAAGTAAGATAAAGTACAATTATTATTGTCCTTTTCTTTCTATGTTAAACCTTTTAGTATATTCACATTGATTGTGAGAATTTCAAAAGAAAAATGAAAGTGAGCCTGTATAAAAAGGAGATTTGTAACAAGTAATTCCATAAATAGATCCTATTGAATAAAAGTCAATGTTGCCACAATGGTGATCATGCCAGTGAGTGTTTGCAACGAATGTGTATTATTATGTGCAGAGATGCGAGATAAAATGTTAATAAACAATTGTTTACAAAAGATTAACAAGTTATTTTATTACTACCCGCATACATTATTTATAGAATTTATTTACAAAGTTCAAGTTTGAATGGTTGGTATATTAATAACACCTGCCAATGGTAATGAGCGACGCCAAAACTGCATCCTGTTAAAAAATAACACATGCCAGCTCGAGTCTCGGTAACAATACTAATTTTATAGAGAAAATCCCATTTGCATTTAAAATAATGAGTTTTATTTATTTTATGTATAAATTGGGAAACGGAGACAAAAAATTTTATAATGGATACAGTGAAATGGAAACATGTATACAGAAATCAGAGGAACTTAACCTTTGTCAAAGCCATTATATTAATTATCTGGGAAGACAAGCTCGCAAAACACGGGCACCTCCTAGTTTACTACGAACCCGAATAATTATTTTTGGAACCATAAACACTTATTACCATTCCTAAAAAAAGTCACTATATGTACCAGGTAATTCTTCTTAGTGCCTCTCCGACCAGCGAAGGCAGTCAGCTTTTTATTCGCGAGAGGAAAGAGCTCCGAGTGTAGGCTCGTACCAACTACTTATTTCCAAACCTAAGTACTGTTAATATCGTTAGGTTGGCCTTAAACATGACAAGCTCAAACCATTCACGTTGTCCCAAAAAAAATGTCTTCGATGAAGAACGAACTGGAGAAATTGTCTGGACCTCTGTCTAATATAGGGAATAGAGTGAAGATTTTCCAATTGTATGTTACAAATTTCGTATAACATTACGACTACAAGCCCTTATCACGGAATGTCGCTTTTTTTGCCCATCTATCTATTAATTAATGTAAATGACCTCAGTGGACGAGTGACGTTACTAACCGGTTTTCATGGTGTCGCCAGCTCTAAGGTCCGGGGTTCGATTCCCGATCGGATATTGATCCGTTTCCATCTACATTGGTAGAAAACATTTCTTCTACATTTTCTCGGTATGAGTGTTTGTGATACCTTCGTTGTTTTTGATTCCATAATACCAGTGCTTGGGCTGCTTACTTTGGGATCAGAGCAATGTATGTGATGTTGTCTCTGTCTATAACTTTTTTGTTGTCCCTATCTATAACAGTTTACTGTTGTCCCTATCTATAACAGTTTATTGACAAATGTTCACATCTCAAACGCCAGAGACGGACAGATGAGTCAAGATGAGTTTATAAATATCAAGATAAATCCTTAAGACTTGAACTCTATTTAGTCTATTAGTGGTTTTTAAAATCGTCGAGATTCCGTATTAACGAAATTTATTAAACGGGAAATTTAATAAATATTAAATTATTTAACAACTTACTCTCTTTTACTTTAGTCACGATAGCCGTGGTTGGGTGATCGGAATTCGAGTCAAGACACCAGAGTTTGATCCCCAGGTGACCGGCACATACCAATGGGTTTTTTCAAACTTATGTACGATTTATTTCGATGGCTTGTAAATAAAGACGGAGACGGGCTTACCACCTGTCACGTTGTCCCAAAAATATCTTCGGTGGAAGAGAAGGTGGGTAGAAAGGACTTAACGTTAATTGTCTAGACCTCTATCTACCCCTATATTTGAAAGGCGTGAAGAATTTTTTACTCTTTTAATAAGCATTGGACATAGGTCTCAAACCACAGCTCATCACTTCCACATTGTACAGATTTGGTGAAACGAACCAACAGCCTAATTATACACATTTATACTTACAGCCCATCACACCAGCAATCTAATTTAAAACCAATGTTACGTGGTCCCTGATGATGAAATGCCTCATTGCAATTTTATTTGCATTGCATTGTACACAGTTCGGCGTTAGAGATGGGTAAGTGTTATACTTATCCTTGTGACTCCTAAGCCTCCAAAATACGTGGTAGGCCTCTACCACGTATTTACTAAATAAAGAGCCTGTGAATGCTCACACAACAAAGTGAGTATACACTCTGGTAAATGCCTTAAGCTAGGCAAAAGTCTTTAAAATTGTTTTGAGGGAGATTCGAACAGTCCTGAGTCACAAGCTTCAATCAGCCAGTTCATGCTGCTACAGCGCGGATCATTTTATGCCAGTCAGTGTAATCACGGGCTATAAAGCATTCTTCATCCAATTTATCGACGGAAAGCCGAATTTTTTAAAACTATCCCAAAATAATGACATTTTCATATAGTAGTAAAATTTGGCATAGTTATGACATCACCTAGTAAGCCAATTCAGTTTCGAAGATTCATTCAGAAGCCTGCAAAGATAGCTGGCGATATTATTTTTACATTACAAATTTTTGTGTTCGATATACAGCAACTCATATGTTTTAGCCAATGTTCTACACTGTAATTTTTGGGGTAACAGAAAGAAACTCAATAATAATTCCATCTTATTTATTTATCATTTGGTTACTTACTATAACAAATTTAGTATTTACACAAAAAATACCATTCATCACACCTAAAAAGAATAGGATGTCTAAAAAATATTACATAGTATCTTTATCACCAAAAAAAACGTGGTGAAATGTTCTCAATTTTGTCAATTTTAAATGCTTTGTCCATTTGTCCATAGACAAACATTTCAAATGCCGCATTTTCATATTCACGTAGTAGAAAGGATATGATAAAAACATATCAAAATGAAGTGAACATTCAGTTCATCGTCACTATCAAGAGCTATAATGTATAGCTATTCTGTACTTATTTTGAAAAACTATTAAATATAAACAACGAGTATCTTTTAAAATTGTAAACGTGACATTAATTACGACAATTATTTTGAAAATGACAAAAAGAACGCGCCTTAATTATCTATCTTATGTTACAACCGTGGCCCCAAACATTTTGCAACAAATCTGCCTGAATGGATTGCCTAGATTTAGCAGTCAAAACATAAATAAAACAAATTTGTTTAATGAAGTCTCAAGACTTACAGCATCATTGTTTCTAAAGGAATAGTAGTTCACAATTGGTCCTCAAAGTAAACAAAATGAAAACCGAATTTTTAAGCACAAACAAATAGCAATAAAATCATTTATTAAAAGCAGCATACCAGACAAAGTAGTCCAAACGCAATCCACCTTTGACAATAGAGTTCGCGGCCACGAGATCTTAAAACTAAAACCTATACCTAGAGAATAACTTAACTTGCCGCGCCTAGTCCCCGCTGCGCGGCGAGCGGTCGGCGCTGGCGCGCTCCGCCCCGTCGCCGTTCTGTCGCGGCGAGCCCGACTGCGAGCGCGAGCGCGAGCGCGAGCGCGAGCGGGAGCGGGAGCGCGGAGCGCTCGCGGGACGCGGAGCGGGAGCGGGAGCGAGAGCGGGACTTGCTGACGCGACGCTCCTCCTCGTGTTTGGGCGACGGTGCCGCTTCCTTGCTGCGGGAGCGCGATCTCTCCCTGTAAAAAATTAAACATATTTAAGTCAAGGCCGATGAGGTGAGGGAAATTCGCGCGGTTACAATGCGTGTAAGAGAGAAGTGGGGCTAAATTAACTGATGTGCTACGAGTAATGATAGTGGTTGCCTCGAGTTTCAATTGAATTTCGTTACTTCTCTAAAAAACAGATTATATACTTATATACAGTGATTATAGGGGCTTCTTCAGATAAACATTCAGTTGATTATAACTGATACCTTTTTGCAACCCATGATTCCATAGTAATTATTAAGTCTGTATCCAATCCTCATCATACTTTGGTAGAATTTACTTAAATGAGATTCAGATCATCGTCCGCTTCGGTTATGGTTGTTTGTTACAACTCAGTATACTAGCCGTCCAAGAGCAAGTGATATCAAATATTGGGAGAAAATTCAACACACCATAAAGACTAATAAAGTTGTATAAGATATATGAATATACAACCCCAAGGCCTTGAAAATACTTCTGCCTACTGATAGATTGCGGGAGCGGGACAACGATCTTGAAAAATACCAAATCAAAATTCAGCAGAGCATTTTCAGCCTAATGTCTAAGGTGCGAAGGTGTCTGGTGCAATAATAATGGATATTTATAGTTTATGAAAACCAAGGATTTTTACATTTAGGATCAATGAAAATTATCTTGCCAGATTTAGATATATAATAAAGGTAAATAATTGATGTGTATCCTACAGTATAATCACCTTTTGTAATTTGTGAAGAAAAGAAGGAAGAAGGTTGTCGTTATTATAATTGTTGCATTTTCAAATCATTTTTATTACCAATTGAAAATCAGAAATCCAAGTCACATAGACAATATTTGGTTTGGCGAGTCCCTGAATAGATTAGTTTTTATTTCATAACTATAACAATTAAAACACCTCGTTATTTCAAAACTTGTTTTAGATAACAAACGTGTGTCATCTTTCATTCTTTATTGTGAAGCTAAATATCAAAGGAAAGGTTAAAATCAAGAATGTCTTAATTTTGAGTGCATGGGCATAAAAAAATATTAAGCGGAATTTATTTTAATTCTACTCACTATACATAGATAATAAAAGCTCTGTATTCTGGTACTCTATATGCTAACGAATATCTACAAAATAACTTAAACAACTCACCTTTTGCCTTTCACTTTCTCTCTTGTGATGCAGGAAAAGAGAGAGTTGATAAATAGTTTGTGCTATCAATCGTTAACCTCAAATTCTTTTTGTTTAGTAAAACAAATACCAATGAGTATTTAACTATTAGTCTTTTGATACCTGATGGAAAAGCTGGTAATGAATTGACATGTGAGATTATTTCTCCGCTGACTGCAAAATTCGTTTTAAAAACCTACAGCTCTGTTATTATCAAACTAATGCCATTCTCAGTCTGCATATTACTAATGCACATTAATTAATGTATGTTTTCAAAAATTTATGTACGAATTACATCGTTGGCGTGGACATAAAGGCGGCGACGGGCTCACCACTTGTCACGTTGTCCCGAAAATATCTTCGGTGGAAGGTGGGTCCAAAGGGACTTAATTGTCTAAACTAGACCTCTGTCTACCCCTGTATTGAGAATTGCGTGAAGATATTTATTTATTTATTCTTTAATTAGCGTATGACACTGTGGCGATATCTATGTCTCCACACTGGAAGCTCGCTAGTGGCGGATTCAGGAAACACATCCACGTCCTACATCGTGATATCGAAGTTCGCACGATTACATGCATATATACGATTACCGATAGCGCACACTTGCGGAGGAGACGTCCTCCCCAGGTCACGATCCTCCTACCTTGCCGGTAGCTACCCTTTTCCTGACCACATCATCCGCTACAACACCAGCAGAGAAATGAGCTCACAACAGCGTAGCTATTCCGTCGGGTGTCATAGAGAGCAGGCGAGACTCACTTGGGGTCCGGCTGCGGCGAGCGCGACTTGGAGCGTGTGGCGGAGCGGCGGCCGTTCCGCTCGGGCGACTTGGAGGCGGAGCGCTCGCGCCGCTCCGGCTTGCGCGGCGGCGAGCCCGACGCGGACTTGGAGCGGCTGCGCTCCCTAGCGCCGGTCCGGGAACAATCGACACATTTTCATATGCACAGTTGCAACTGCCTTCCACTACGACGACCCATCGCAGACTATGACACGTCGTGTATGTTGTTTTTATAAATATATGTATGCAAAGACTATGCGTCAAATGTGTTTCGTCTTCAAAATGTCATGTGTATATATACATAGTTTATAAAGCATATTGTACAACATTGACTGGCATGCAACTTCTTTGTATTGAGTTTACATATTTATTTCATATTGGGTCATTCATATATTATTCTGAATTGTAAATCGATGTGGTGTGTATGGGGGCTAGGAAAGCGTACAGTGAATAAGTTTATTTATTTATCCTTTATTGAAACACCTTAAAGTAAGGGCTACAATGGGCGGACTTAATGCCTAATGGCATTCTCTACCAGTCAACCCTTGTAATGGTGAAAAGTTGATGGCAGGTTATATTATATTAAAAGATATAATTTTATGCCAAACTTATAAAGTAAAATTGTAACCATTATGGCTTTAATAACATCACATCTGAAATAATTACTTATTAATAGATAATTATAAATGTTTTTACATAATAAAGTTTTGAAAGAGTCACGATAGCCAAGTGGTTGGGTGGTCGGAATTTCGAGTCAAGAGACCCGAGTTCGATCCCCATGCTCGTACCAATGGGTTTTTCAAAAAAACTTATGTTCGAATTTAAATCGATGGCTTGGACATAAAGACGGCGACGGGCTCACCATCTGTCACGTTGTCCCGAAAATATCTTTGGTGGAAGGTGGGTCAAGAGGACTTAATTGTCTAGACTAGACCTCTCTCTACCTCTGTATAGGGAATTGCGTTAAGATAATTATTACATATATTTTTTTATTTTTAAGTTTTGACCCAATCATCATTCATGTGTGGTAGCAAAATATAAATACATATAAGAAATGTAACATCCATTATCGAAGTTAAATTTGGAAACAAAATCTAACAGTAAGTCTACTCCATACACACATAAATATACTCTGCAGTGTACTTACATCGTAATGTTTTGCTCAGCGCATGAAATAACACACCTAGCCAAATGAATACTAGCTTAATTATTTTAAAACATGCAATAATCGAAACTATAATTTTTACAGCTGTGCTTATGCAATTCAGATATATATATATATATATATATATATATGTATATATATATATATATATATATATGCATATATATATATATATATATATATATATATATATATATATATATATATATATATATATATATATATATATATATATATAATAATAATAATAATAATATATATATATATATGTATATATATATATATATGTATATATATATATATATGTATGTATATATATATATGTATATATATATATATATATATATATATATATATATATATATATGTATATATATATATATATATATATATATATATATATATATGTATATATATATATATATATATATGTGTATATATATATATATATATAATAAAAGTTGGACTCAAAACTCACTTTGATCGAGATCTGGAATGAGACTTCGCAACGGGGCTTTTGCTCTTCGGTCGTGACTTGGAACGGGAGTGGCTGCGGGAGGAGCGTCGTGAACGGGATCTGAACATATCAATAATTCTTAGAAAAGAATACTATTTTGTACAGAATACAAGCAAACAATTATAATAATTTCTCAGTTGAAATTTTATCAGTCAAGAGACTTCAGCCCCGAAAGATGGTAAAAATGAAGTATCATCATGAAAAAGTATTAATTTTAATGACAATCTAATATAACTTGTAGTCGCTCAAATGAAAAACGTTACCGACACTATGACGCCCACAAATGGCTGACATAGTGAAATACATATGCATTGAATTACCATGGCTGTCACATTGACCCAAAATAAGATCCAGTGAAAGGTGGACCGAAAAGACTAAATTGTCTAGACCACTGGCTTACAAGTCCATTAGGAAATGTATGAAGAAAAAAAAATAACGAGATGGTCATCACCACCAACAGAGTATGCTCAGCCTTTGTGTTTTGTAAAGCCTTAGCCGCCTGCTACGACACCTATGGCAACAAGGGTCAGATTCCCCTACACAGATACACGTGGCAATGCACTCGAGCATCGTATCCTGTGTGTGAGCAATGTATGGGGCGGCGGTGTACCTGGAGCGCGTGCGGCGGCGGTCGCGCGAGCGGCTGCGCGAGCGGCTCGACGAGGAGCGCGTGCGGCGGCGCGACGAGCGCCGGTCCTCCACCAGCCGGATGCGCCGCCCGTTCAGCTCCGTGCCGTCCAGCTTCTCGATGGCCGCGCGCATGTCAGAGTGAGTTGCGAACTCCACGACGCTGCACAAAATTAAACTCAGTCAAATAATAAATATATATCTTCACGCCATTCCCAATACAGGGGTAGACAGAGGTCTAGTCTAGACAATTAAGTCCCTTCGACCTACCTTCCACTGAAGATATTTTCGGGACAACGTGACAGATGGTGAGCCCGTCGCCGTCTTTATGTCCAAGCCAACGATCTGAATCGTACATAGGTTTTAAAAAAACCCATTGGTACGAGCCTGCCACTTGGGGACCGAACTCGGGTCTCTTAACTCGAAATTCCGACCACCCAACCACTCGGCTATCGCAACACTGGGAGTTAGTAAAAATAAAATAAACCTATGCCAAAACTAGTTGTAATTTATCCCAGATTGCAATAATTTGAATCTAGACAAGGATTTAAGACATTCAGTGGAAAGATGAAACAAAAGGACTCACCCTTCATTTCTATGCTGCTTGTGTGCATCAGCGTACGTAACTTCGCCAGCCTGACGCATATAATCTTTCAAGTCCTGTAGATGAAATCACAATGTTAACTATTCAGTGTTTCAAATATTTAAAAAATATCTTTCCCAAAATCTCCATCAGATTTTAAATTATCATCAAGGTTTTCAGCCCCGAAAGATGGTTAAAAATAGGATATCATCATTGAAGAGATTCTAGGAAAGTCACTTATTATAATACATTCCGTATTATAATAAGTGACTTTGTCACTTATGTTGTGACCTTCATATTATTAGGTCACGTTGTGACCTAATAATATGAAGTTATGAGTTTATGATTATGAATGACCTGAATCAAGGAGAGGACCCGATGAACCAAGGTTAAACAAATAAGGTGCATCTTTCCAAACATTTCATGATTGATTACCCATTGGTTATCATTGCTCATCATCAATCATCTGGATGTGGAATTCAACATCTACCAGCAATCCATGTCATCTCGTCATGGCAGCCACAGTAATTTTTCGAATGTCCTTTTTATCTCTCCACTCATGGATTTACATTTGACATCTGCATTGTATAGGTCCAAAGTTTGCTCCGTATCTCACCTCCTCCATATATTTGTTTTGGTGCTGGATTCATTGTCTGGAATACTTCTGGCCAACTTTGCATCTTAGCCTAGGTCCAACCTGTTCTGCTGACTCTCTTACGTCCAGTGATATCAATTCTAAGTAGCTTTAAGCAATCTTATTCATCATTTCGGTTTTGTGCACAGTCCAACATCATTGCATGTGTGACTCCTCTGCCGATTATAAATGTCTATCCGTCTTGTTATGGATGTTCTCGCAAGTCCGTATTTGGCGGCAACCGTTTGTCCTCCATTCATCTTCGAAAGCAATGATACACCAATAAAGGCATGATCAAACAAGAAACGTTGGTCAGAGCACAAAAAAATTATTAAAAAAGGACGCTCGAATGAGATTCCACCTGGGGCGAAACTCATGCGCCAAAATGCGCCCGATAATCGTGGCGTAAACTAAAAGAGGAGCAATGATTAAATGAAATATAAAATGGGAGGAATGCACATAACGAGATCAGGTCCTGCTGTGCCCCCCGACATTACCTTGTTTAGTGTCGACGCGATGGCAGCGGCGGCGACGGAACCCTCCTAATATCGCCTCAGACCAGACCACATCACACTGCGCTACATCGGGGGCTCAGGGCACGAAACGCCACCTTCTGTCGTTTTTAAAAATCATCTATAAGCTCGTAAGTTTGCATTACAACATTATTTTGTATATGAACTCTATGTAATGACTATTTAAACTAACTTACAATGTTACAATGAAGCCCTACTGTTTGTTAATTGTTTTAGAATACAAAATCTTTCTCTCATATTGTGCAAATGGTGATGTGGAATTCGCTCCTCCTTGTTTTCTAGCTGCCAGCTGTGTCATCCTTCAATCAATATTGTCTCTTCACATTGCAACTGTCTTCCAAAAGTATTGTCTTCAAATTAGTATAGACCTCTTCTTGATCGTTAATGTTCATGAATTTCTTTTTGAAATGCTCCCAGCTGCTTATATTGTTTATCATTTTCAAGGTGTTGCCCTCTTTTCAATATTTTGATTAATCAGCTCCTCAGCAATGCAATCTTCCAGAATGCCCATCCGTAACCCGATAAGCGCGTGTGAATGCCAGTGTGATAGTACCAGGTCCGCCCTCTATTGATTGCCAAGCTCATCCGGGACCCTGAGTGATTGGTGATGGAATGATGATGGACCCAGTAGAGTCTCCGATCAGTCTCTTACCTGCCAGCTAATGCGGCTAGACAGATTTTCAACGATAAGTCGATACTCGGTGCGCGTTGGCGGTCCATATCTGTAATTGTAGTCACTGTAAATACAAAAACAATTGTCTTAAAAAGACAAAGATAAAGCAAGAATAATGCTTAAATAATTGCTATGCTTCCAAAATCCTAATATTCTTTTAATATTAGAGTGATAGAAGTGTTTAATGACTAAATATTGTAAACTACTTTTAGCTTACATGCTTCACATTCCTTCCATTTCAATAATTGGATTAACACATGTGTGTATACTTAATGTTTTTCTGAACAAATTGTGATCAGTACATTAAACAACTCAGTCAATTTGTCTTCCAAGCCCAACAGCTAATGGAAAAATTATAAAATCATTCATATATAAAATTCTCTACAAAAACCACCTTTAAGATAATAGTTTATGAAGGTGACTAAAACAATTTTAAATGACTATACTCTGAACAGTATCACAGTTGTCATAAGTATCATATAATATAAGTATATTGACGACAACGTTACATGAGTGGCATACACACTGCTTTTCATAGTGTGGTCGTCTGCTCTAAGGGTCCTGGATTCAACACAGACTGATCAATATAGAAAAAACTCTTTTTTTTACATTGTTTGGGTCGTTGTCAAAATGAATACAATATTACAGTAATACAGGACAAACAAAGCTGTTTTTGAAAAAAAAAGTATAGAATACTTTCCACTGTTTCCAAAATCCCATTCATAATTCTGCACAATTTTTTTTTTATGAATTGGGATTAATTTAATGCATTACTGTATATGTATAATGATTATACTTACATATAACTGAAATGTAAAAAGCAAACTATTGAAGAACCAAAACAAACATCACTGTAGTACAATACACTATAACTAATACCAACTTACTTTAGTTCAAGTAAAAGATACCAAAAAAAAATAAACAATGAACTGTCCACAGGCCACAAAGAGTAAATTACCATAGGAACAAAGGGGACAGGAAGTATAAAATATACTTGTAATAGTCAATGTACATCAAGTAAATATTAAATATTTAAATAACAAATATTGGTAATTTCTTATAATGTGCTAGGATGTAGTTTCCAAGTAATAAAAGTTTCGTTATTAAGTGCATGCACTCATCATTTATGTTGTATTTAAATTAAATGAATAAAAGAAATTACTGTAATTATGTTATCATTATTTTTGGTAGTATGGAATGCAAAGGTTTTAACTCCCTAAAGGAAAATTAAATAAACCAATTAAATGTGCACACTGTTCCTCCAATGAAGATCAACTATGTACAAATTTTTATAAACAAATATTATATTTTAAAACCTTCACCGAAAACATATTATTAGACAGAAATTACTCAGAGCTGTTCGAATTAGAAATGTACAGTTGCATTTTTCTACTACAAGTCAAAGGTTTGTACAAAATTAAAACTTGACTAGAGGAGTAATTGTGTTTTACCTATTGCAAAAAGCCGGTGCAGATCTAGAAAAAGGGTATATTTAAAGTTAGGTCATAAGTATACCTTAATACATAGTATATGTAATTTTGGCACTCTTCTCAGTAAACTCAAAGTTAAACTAAATTACTTCTAGTACAAACCTGTCAAGTGTTTGGTATGTTTCATGTAATTATTATGACTACCAAAAGTATTACTTGAAACAGGGATAACATTCCAGATTTCTGGCAATACCTAAATGGGAAGATGCAAACTGATGTCACAGGACAAATTGTATGATACAAATTGTATGGAATTTGTTTCAATTTATATCTTGAAAAATGTGGCAACCCAATACAAAGTGATTGGTGTCAAAGCACATACACCATATATGTAGCAATCTTACAGAACATAATCTGAAATTTATGCAATTATGAGTAATTCAAAATGTTTTTATGCCTTTACATTCTAAGCAAGTACTCTTGCTAATACACTGCCGCATATCACAGGTGTGCAGCATTGGTATAATGCATTCAGAATTAGAAAAGGATCAAACCAATGCAATACATACCATACCTCTCTATACTGAAAAATTTACTTAGGTCAAGTATCATCAGACTGCAAGTGCAATAGGGAAGTGATATAGTTTATTTTAAAGTTGTATACTATGAATGCTAATAGATAAAAAAATTCAGTGTTAACCATTCCAACTAAGGCTTCAATGTTTTATCCAATGTGGTTTAACGACAATAGTTGAATGGCAGGCTCGAATCTGCATAACAATTTTAGTAGAGCACACCATTGGCTCTTAGAGTGGTGCCACAAAACATGTATATATCATTGTGAAATTAACAGCAAGTCCCGTACCATTGTCATTCTATTCGCACAGTAGAGCGGCGTGGCGTGGAGACAATACATGTGGACAAACTGTGCCACTTGGCCCTACAACAGTAGCATTCAGCACTCACTCGTATCTCGAGCGGCCGCGGTCGCGCTCGTAGTAGCGGTCGCGCCGGTAGCGGTCCGCGCTGCGGTCGATGCCCCGCGCCGGCTCCACCACCACCCTGCAAGACATCCCAACTCTCGTGTTGACACCAATTCCTTGACAACGCCTGTAAACCAGTGGCTCCCGCACTGGTTCTCATGGTGTCACAAGATCAGAGGCGGGTTAAATACCCGATCGAGTGGATGTTGAAAACACTTTTTCTACATTTGCTCTGATCTGGGTGTTTGTGGTACCTTCTTTGTTTCCAACTCCCTAACATAATGATATTGTTTCTATTCCACTCAGTCAATAATTCCAGAATGTCAATAGAATTGTAAAGGATCTGCACTCCTACAACAAAAAGTCACTATCATGTGGGAATCCATATCCAGATATTTATTTGGTTGCCACAGTGAGTGAAAAATTACGACAAATGAATAATTTCACTGTCATTCTGAAACATTTGATTTGAGTAAAGGCCCTGTGCTTAGTTTTCATAAATGCAAAATTTTTAACACAAACTTGAGTAGTATATACTTTCTGAAGGCTTATTTCATTATATGTATACTTGATGTACTTAGTTCTTTCATTCGGTACTTGGAAGCACCAACTTACTACATAAAGAATTACAATTCTTCAAACTTTTGACTTTTAAAAGACAGTCATGATAGCCAAGTGGATGGGTCATCGGATTTCAAGTCAAGAGACCTGAGTTTGATTCCCAAGGCTTGTACCAATGAGTTCTTACAAAAACATATTTACAAATTATATTGATGGTTTGGGCAGAAAGATTGCAATGGTCTCACCACCTGTTACATTGTCCCAATAATTTACTTAATTGTCTAGACCTCTGTCTACCGCTGTATTGGGTATGGCATTTTGAGATTAGTCATTTTTTAATAAATTCTTGTAAGAACACATTTCTTTTTATTTCTGTGCCATATCCTACCATTATTAAATAAAAAAGTAATCATTGAAGGAAAAAACATAAAAAAATATTACATTCTTCCTACCTTTCACCAAGTAACTCTTTTCCATTGAGTTCATACACAGCATCATCTGCATCTCTATAATCTTCAAACTCCTGAAAGAAAAAAAACAGATTAGACTTCTTAGTTAGCAATTTGAACAAGTGCATAATAATGCATACAGCATTTTTAAACATTATATCAGCATCAAACTTATTTTCAGGTCAGAAAGCGAAGCCAATGATACCATAATATTTTTTTTAAAGAATACTACCAATGTTAAATAAATAACATTTCTCTTATTCCTTGTTAACCATTCAAACTAAACTCTATTGGTTGTATTATGCAATTTTATTGATTTTAAAGCATATTTATGCTGAACTTTTATGTGATTAAAGAGAAAAAACTTTTTCTCTCTATTGCATGCATCAATAGTAATGTATTACAATAGTTTAATGGGGGGCTCAAAGTTATACACCATGTTTTGCAGACAGTACCCTGAGTGAATAAAATTTATATACAATAATCAGTAACAATGTTCATCCAAATTAATATCCAAAATTACTTAACCAATTATAATAAAATTTTGTAAGATTTAACTTGGTGTAAATTTCATAAGTTTTGGCAGGGCACTAAAAGGGGGTAATAAATTAAACAGTGTATTTTGTTATAGAATGTAAAGAAAAGTAAATTAAAATTTATATTTTAATTTACTTACTGTTTAATAATGGCAATAGGTCTCTCTGTCAAATAACAAGGGTTAATACCTGAATGGGTCAATAAATATAGAAAACAACAACTTTTTCTACATTGTCTTGCATCTGGGTGTTTGTCATACCTTCATTGTTTTGGACTTCGTAACACAAGTTCTTTAGCTATTTACTTTGGAATCAGAGCAATGCATGTGACATTGTCCTTATCTATATATTTTATCTATATACCTGGGTATATTTATGTGGAATAAGATACATGACATGGTATAGCATTTTATAAGCCTTTGATTTGGTGATATGGCATTTGATAACAATAAAATGCAGCAATGTTCTGTTGTACATAATTTATCAGAAAATTAAAACCAATGAATCTTATTATATTCCACAATCTGTTGGTAGATATAAACAATTTGAAATTATTTCCCTTACTTACATTTTGGAACATCTATGAGAAGATTTGATTTCCCGTGTGATGTCACCATATCCTTTATGGTGACATCACATGGCAAATCAATTGCCATTGATAAAAGCAATATCTTTTTTAGATGGCTTAATTACTTACAACAAAACCATATCCATTTTTAATAAGGATATCTCTGATGCGACCAAAACCTTTGAAGAATTTTTCCAAGTCTCTATCTCTTACTCCAAATGGTAGACCACCAACATATACTCTTGATCCCACCATTTTTACAAAACTGAAATTAAAAATAACATTAAAATTTTCACTAACAAAATACTACAGGCCAAATGCTTTTCTGCAATTTGAAAAAATAAATCAATTATAAAACTGTTGGCTATTGGTGCATATTTGACAACCAGATAGTCGGATTGATTGGCTCCCTTTGAAGCTAAGGTTTGCCACTTAGAGTATCATATGGGGGCAAACATCTGTATGATGAATCGGAATGTTTGTACTCGAGTCATGGATGTTTATATTGGAAATAAAGATAGCATAAGGCTTACTGCCTGTTACCCAAAATATGCTTCAGTACAAAGTGGTTCAAGGAGACTTCATTGTTTTGGACTTCTTAACACAAGTTCTTTAGCTATTTACTTTGGAATCAGAGCAATGCATGTGACATTGTCCTTATCTATATATTTTATCTATATACCTGGGTATATTTATGTGGAATAAGATACATGACATGGTATAGCATTTTATAAGCCTTTGATTTGGTGATATGGCATTTGATAACAATAAAATGCAGCAATGTTCTGTTGTACATAATTTATCAGAAAATTAAAACCAATGAATCTTATTATATCCCACAATCTGTTGGTAGATATAAACAATTTGAAATTATTTCCCTTACTTACATTTTGGAACATCTATGAGAAGATTTGATTTCCCGTGTGATGTCACCATATCCTTTATGGTGACATCACATGGCAAATCAATTGCCATTGATAAAAGCAATATCTTTTTTAGATGGCTTAATTACTTACAACAAAACCATATCCATTTTTAATAAGGATATCTCTGATGCGACCAAAACCTTTGAAGAATTTTTCCAAGTCTCTATCTCTTACTCCAAATGGTAGACCACCAACATATACTCTTGATCCCACCATTTTTACAAAACTGAAATTAAAAATAACATTAAAATTTTCACTAACAAAATACTACAGGCCAAATGCTTTTCTGCAATTTGAATAAATCAATTATAAAACTGTTGGCTATTGGTGCATATTTGACAACCAGATAGTCGGATTGATTGGCTCCCTTTGAAGCTAAGGTTTGCCACTTAGAGTATCATATGGGGGCAAACATCTGTATGATGAATCGGAATGTTTGTACTCGAGTCATGGATGTTTATATTGGAAATAAAGATAGCATAAGGCTTACTGCCTGTTACCCAAAATATGCTTCAGTACAAAGTGGTTCAAGGAGACTTCATTGTCTAGACCTCTGCCTACCCCAATATAGTATATAATGCATGGTTGTCTATTCAGTCACTGGCTTTTATGTTGATAGTTCTGTCTGAAATTACTATGAATTAAAAAAGTAAGTTAAATTTAAAATCGACATCAACTGTTTCCGCGTGATATGGACTGTACGTGTTAAATATGGATAAGTTATTTTATCACTTACCATAATATGAAATGTGTGTGTAAGTTTGTTTAAATACAAAAAAAATTCTTATGGTTTTGCAGAATATTGCAGATTTTCAATATTCATATGAGAGATTGTGAGGCCACATGTTATCAACATATTTCAAAAATTCTTACTTTTGTTACATTTAATTCAGATAAAGACGTAAACTGTTTGACTTCTTCACACAAGTCTCTCGAAAACAATGTTTAGATTACGATCTTATCACATGTTATCAACAATTGGACAGATTTCCCTCGTGTTGTATACAAAATGGCGCCAAGTAGGTAAATGATAATAGATATTGGATATCTTTTTTAAAAACGATATTTACTAATAAAAATATTTTACAATCAATCAAAATTAAATTTAAATAATAGATATTTTATGTGGACATCACATATTAAATTTAGTAAAGAAAGTTTGGTAGTTGTGATATTTATGCTAAAATAAATTAATTCTAACACACAAACAAAAAAGGTTACCTAAAAGTGAAATGAAGCCATATTGTTCACAATACCTAAGTTATTGCGCACAAAATGCCCAGGTCATTTTATGGCTAAAAATGTAACTTTGGAATAGTTTCTGTATCTTTTAGTAGACAGAGTAACTAACAAACTTTCAAAGTAAAAAATTTAATATTGTAAAAACTATAACATAGATATCGTGACTTCCGAATTCTGTATAATATCACAATTCTAACCTCAATAAAGCGACAATATGGCGTCGAAATTGAGAAACAGTAAGAATAGCAGTACTCACTTTCGTAAACACCGGAAATCCTAACCGAAAACGTTTGAAGCAAGGAATAAATTACAAAAATAACTCGTGTAATTATTAATTTAATTAATAGATATTTAATATGCAACAACTCGAACGTGGTCTACGCAATGCGTATCTTCGGAAACAAAATGGCCGACGAGAAGAGGAAGCGGAAACGCAAAAGTTACCATATTCATGTCTAAACCTTAATTACATATTCTTTGATGATTAACAAATTTTGACAGCAAAGACACGCATTGCATTTTTCTTCATACAATATTATTAAAAACTCTATGTATTTTATTACCTGAGCACCTACACCACCCTGTTCGGAAATAAAACAATATTTTTAAGGATCTGTATTGTTTTTGAGTAAATAATGTTTTTGTAAATACTTTGCATTCCAAAGTTCGCACAGGAAAGGGAAATACTTGCTTAAAAATACATGATTAAAGACATGTTATATGGTTAATAGATTACCAGGGCAATCTTTATTTTGGTCTAAAATGATTTTAAAACTATTTGTTTTAATTAAGTTCTCATGGCAGTTACCTTGTTTTCTGTTCTATTTTAAAGATATTTTTTGTATTATTTATGTTTATTGTTGGCTTGGACATCGAGACGGCGACGGGCTCACCACCAGTCACGTTGTCCCGAAAATATCTTCGGTGGAAAGTGGGTCGAAGGGACTTAATTGTCTAGACTTGACCTCTGTCTACCCCTGTATTGGGAATTGCGTGAAGATATATTTTTTTAATTTAACTTTTTTTTGTATTATTCATAATTATATACTCAGACTATAGTCCGCCACGGTAAAGCGTAGCCGAATTTAACTAGTCCATAAAATTAGGTCTAATCATGTCATCAAAGTAGTGAGACTACTTTGATGACGATATACGATTTCGACTAAAATTAAGTAATTATTGCGCATTTCACCATTAACATACCCTAAAGCACTTTTTTATATCCGTGGAGAAAAATTCTTTGCGCACGCTGGTTTCCTGACCGGGAGGTAAAAATAGAAACTTACCTTACCTACCTTATATACCGGAAAACCTTTATACATGAATATAGCCAAAAGAATTTTATATGTCACCAAAATAGCACTCTATGTCGCTTTTCTGCGATACGTTTTTCGTAAAATTGTTACCTTTTTACAAAATTATCAAGTTGTAATGCGCGCTATCTATCAGATCTTTTGACATACCTTTTAATGTGGTGCTAATAATTTATTTAACATTATTGAATTTTTAAAATGAGATGAGATGAGAAAGAATGAAATTGGTAGACAACTACGAATTTACATTACGTTGAGTTCTTGAGTTGAGTTGTTTAAATATTGATTTATTTTTGCTCTAAAGCACTAATCAAAGTGCTTACTCTTATTAATGAGAACTTGTGTTGACTAAGTTGACACGCTGAGGTGTGTCTAATTTATACAAATTAGACACACCTCAGCGTGGCGTATGCCCCTCACCCCGTCAGACAAAACGCCGTTTTCTTTCGTTCACAGGGTTCGCGTGCGTCATGACCTTGTTACGCTTTCTTCTTTTCACCTGCGGGCTATCTTTCTCGTAGGTGTCCTCAGATGAAGCGCGTACTTTATAAGACGGCTGATTTGAGACCTCAGGCGTCTTTTAAAGTACAGAATTCTATTACTTATAAAAAGGAGACACTAAATTTTACTTATAAAGTTTTGATCGTATTTCGCTTGCTCACAGATATAGTAGAATCTATAGTTTTTAGTTGTTGCCAGAATATGGCGAAAATAAGTTTGTAATAAAAAAATAACGGAACCATAATTTTATCGTACAATTTTTGTAAATTTACGAAGAATGAGCTCACGGTGTCTTGAAATCTCTTAGTGGTATGGTTGATCATTACAGAATTTAATCAGGTGATAACAAACTGATTATGTACTCTTAGGTAACACATAGCCATATTTACTTTTGTAATTATGGTGTTTTTTTATTTCAGTGGTCAATTGTAGTAATTACATGTCACTGGCTTAAACATATCATTGGCCTGGACATTAAGACGGTGACAGGCACACCACCTGTCACGTTTTCTCAAAATATCTTCAGTGGCAGGTGGGTCGAAGGGACTTAATTGTCTCTGTCTACCCCTTTATTGGGAATGGAGTGAGGATATTCATTTATTTTAATTGTATTAATTAGGGAATTGGCGTTTGATACTGTTTTTATAAATGGGATAAAAATAAAAAAAATTATAAAACCAAATGTTTATTTCCATTTAAAAAAGCCAACATGATTTTTGTAATCCTTCACTTATATTATGCTCCCTTCTTTATTAAAAAAAAACATGTTTAAATGCACTCATATCATAGCATGTCCAACGCTCTTTCACATTATCTTAGCTAAATGTAAAATACAAAATGTTTAAGGAAATATGACACACTAGAGGCATGGGGCGCCTTTAAATAAACGTTCTTAAAATATTTTTCCTGTGCTTAACCTTCCATCTGTATCATGTAGTCCATTATATTTATTCTAAATTGTCACAACCAGGCAACAATACTCGTAAAAACTGCTGTATGTTGGTGAATGCTGTATAAAACTGATATCATAATTTTCAAAGTACGATAAGTGAAGAATTTATAGGTTAGTTGAATTTAAATATGAATTTCCATGGTTTATTCGATTTTTTTTAAAGTTCTTTAGTTATTCCACATTAAAAACGATGTATTCTTTAATATATAAAGCACAGGAAAATGTCTTATTTAACTAAATTAAACACACAAATACAACGCTCCATACATAACATTCAAACAATTGCATCTTTAGATTGGGGCCTTTAGATTGCGAGTAACAAGAAAAGATTTTCATATTTTAAGATTTTAATATCTGTGAAGTATTTTTGAATTACAAAAACAAATAACAAATGTTATGTTTGACTAAATACCTCAAGGCAAACTTGAAATTAGTTATGAGACAATATTAGATGATTCTAATGCTGTGGTTGAGTCAAGTGTGTATTTGATTATTTAGGTATGTCAGATGTTTCTACATTACCTTCTCACCATATAGAGTAAAATTGATGTCATATTTTTCTATAAAAAGTATATTTACTCATCTTATAAATTTTATCAGAACATAATAAATTAATATATACACATAGGTATAAGTTACATATAAGCATCCAGTGTGTAACATGTAAAATATGAGTAATTGTATATAATCATCAACTGCATGTCATATATATAAAAATAGATTATTTAAATTATAAGAAATAGTAATTACACATTGTATCATATATTACATCAGAATTATATATATAAAAATAATAAATTAAGAAATTGTTACTAACTATTATTGATTAAATTTATTTTCTCATTTTTTTATTAAATAAATCAATATCAATTGCAATAACAAAGTAGAAAAGGATAATAAAAATTTCAAAATAATTATTTAAACATTTAACAAAATGGAATAGTCCATAGATATTGAAGTTTTTTTGCTTAATGATTGTAAAATAATATTATAAAATCATCATACAAATGTAATAAAAGATATTCGATACTTTAAAGATAGAATTTTTTTTACTATTATATATAAGTGTGCAGAAGTAAAAAAATCAGTCTTGTAACAGTATTATTTCTGCAATATATATTATACTATATAATAGCATACTTATAGCAAAGAGAAATAATATAAAAGTAATAATAGTTCTATTTTAGAAGAAAAGTCTATTAAAAAAAAAAAAGATTTTTCCCCTTTTCTGATTCATTCGAGTAACAGATGGCAGTGACTTACAGAGACATTCAAATTATATTAATATACTCTCACACAAAGCACACTCTTAGCCATTCTAATTAATCTAAAAATTAATTGTACTAAAATAGGCATGCTTACGAACAAACTACCAAATGTTTGTCATTTTGTTAGTATATTAACTCTAAAACAGTAGCTAAATTTGAACTTCATCTGATACAGATGATTATTTAAAAACACTTTTTGAACTTATTTTTTTGCATAAATGAGCAGTTTAAATCATTAATCATTCCAATTCTGTTCAAATACAAGTGTTATTGTACCTATTTCATACACACATTGCTTTTTCTTAGATTACTCAACAGTGTAAATTTAACAGTCTGGTCATTCCCTGATTCCTATATAATGTAGAGTTATTAACTTGAATACTAACTTCAATCATTTTTCTCTAGTTGTTAGTTATCTTCTAACTAAATATTTTTTTCTCTACTCTACCGAGTAAACAATCTAACTTAAAAATATTGCTTTAGGCAATTTCGTTACTTTCCTCTTAGCTACTTTTAGTAGCTATACTAGCAGTGTCTCAATAAAAATATGTCGACACACTACTCTTCTTTCAGTGTTCCCATCAGTTTTTCAAAAACTCACAATTACGTCATATTATTAGATACCTCAATTACACTTCATGTAACATACAGACTCAGTTGAGACAACGGACCGATAACCGGTATTTCGTCAGTAAAAAATTGTCACAACCATATTTTAGTGTTGGGAAGTAAGGATAACGATATAATTTATATCTACCCACACTTTCCCTATAAGATAGATGTCAAATCAAACTACCATCACCGGGCACAGACTATACACAATAAATTCCGACCATAGAGTATAAAGGTGTGTTCACACTGGCGGCGGGCCTCGTACGTAGCGCAGTTGCGGTGTCAAGGTCTGAGCGAGAGAGTTCACGGCGTCGCAACAACGCGGTCTCTCTACCAACCAGGCAGCGAAAAGCAACGCGACGAGACAAAGTTGTATGGGCAGAGAAGAGCGTATCACCCGCCACACCCAACCGCTGCGGGGGCTATAGTCCGGATCACCGGCGCCAGTCTTATTGCCAGCTATTGTACTCACAGTGTCTCTGAAAGATAACAGATAAATCGTATCAAAACAATTAGTTTAGTAGTGAAAAGACGTTCTATAATTATTTATATAATTTTTATTCGTATTATCTAAATTGTTCAAATGTGTAATTGATTTTGTACAACAAACAAAAACAAAGTTTATATTACAAACAAAACACACGAAGTTTATTTGACAAGAAATGTATTTTTTATAATAATATAGATTCAATATAAGTTAACATATTTTAGCAACGTTTTAGGTAAGTTGAGCAACTTACGTCTCGTCGTCAATCTTCAAATCGGGAATGCTCTGTTCCACGAGCGCCCGACAGGATTCTTGCAGCGTCTTCACTTCATTTTCAGTTTGCTCCATACGCTATAACATTAAAATACACAATTTTAATCAAATATAGAAAAGAAACACTGGGAAAAACCATAAATGCTCCATTTGTTTTCAAACTTTTCGAAACGATAAATATTTACTTTGAATATTTATTATATTTTTTTATCATAATATATTAGTACTGATCTGTTTCAAACATCAAAAAAACTTGCGAGCAGTTCCCAGACGTGAATCATTCAAGAATCAAAACTATTCTATCATTTTTTTTTTATAGAAAAGGGAGGCAATCGAGAAGGTGTCTCACGTGATGGTAAGTGATTACCGCCGCCCATGAACACCCGCAATACCAGAGGCATAGCAGATGCGTTGCCTCCCCCAGAACTGGGGGAGGGGGTGTGTGGGCCTCCGGTTACCTTCACTCACCAGACGAAACGCAGAAGCTTGTTAGACTTCTACTTTATGCCGGTATTCTGTGAGGTCGTGGCACTTCCCCGGTCGAGCCGGCCCATTCATGCAACAACAAAAGCTGATGCGTGGGTCTACCACTGTCAAAATCATCCGTCTATCGCAGCTTGCGAGAATCATCTGATTCGGCCAAAAATTCTTAAACATGGCCGAAAGCCTCGTAGCTACAGCTATACACGCTATACACGATGTATAAAAAGTAAGTGGGCGCACCTTGGCGATGGCGCGGTGCGCGGGCGAGCCGGGCGCCAGCGCGGCCTGCAGGCGGCGCGCGAGCTCGCGCAGCGCGCACAGCCGCCGCGCGCGCCCGCCCGCCGCCTCGCCGTCGCCGTCCGAGATGCCCGAGTCCGACAGCGAGTCGCACGTCGACCCGCCCTGCGACAGCACCGAGTCTCAATTCCTTGTTACTAGTATTTGTTTATTTTGATTTTGTTATAAATCTTTATAGATTACGAGTGAAAAAACTTCGAGTGAAATGTTAAACTTAAATAGATACATTCACATTCATTATATATGGGAAAATAAATAAAAAAAAATATAAATGAAATAAGAATAAATGAAAAATATATAACTTTACATTTACTTTCTCCTATTTTTTTCTCTGTTTGCGGTGAGAAAGGAGGTAGAAGTCCAATTTATGGTAAGAGGTATGAACGATGGCAAATGATAAATGAGAAAATCGATTTTATCAATCGGCAGATATCGATTATAACTGTGTAACAACTATCATGCTACAAACAGCTTTACGTCCGTCTGATGAGGGAAGACTTAATTATTTGCTGGACCCAAATCCCACAGATTGATGGTATGAAAGTAGCGACCCTGAGCTTTTTCAGTAGTAACATATTTTGTAGATTGTTACAGTTGAACGTAAATAAGCTGTGACATGATAAAGAGTAAATTTTACAATGCATAATATACACTAAACAATTACTTGTCGCTCTTATGACTGAATTAAAAAAAAAAAAACAAAAAAGAAGAGCTGTCACTGGAACAAAAGAAGATATTACGTTAATTTCTCACCTTTTTCTTATCTACGAGCGTGGCGGCCAGTTGTCGTATTTGCTTGGCCACGTCGGGCTGGTCGCCACCTTGGTCCTTCAACGTCTGCAAGGTGGCCATGTCACCACGCAACGCGCCCTGCAGCTCGCGTAATGCACTCTCCCATTCCGCCCACGCGGAGACCGCTTTCTCCAACGAGAGTAGCTCGTTTGATGTACTGAAATATTTTTATTATTTAACACGATTGTTCTTATGATTTACGGGCTCTGGCGGAGGTCTGGATATAGAAAAAAAAATCTTCACGCCATTCCAAATGAGGTAGACACAAGTCTAGACTATTAAGGCCTGTCGACTCACCTTTTATCGAAAACCTTTTTTGGGACAACGTGACAGGTAGAGATAAACTAGAAGATCGTGATAAACTAAAAGTTAAATGTGGTTGTAAGAGGTTACGTGAAGATATAAGTGAAAACAACGTAAACAAATTCTAATTAGTTAGTATACGTCTTTGGGCTGCGCTGGTGAGCATGATAAAAATAAACATGGGCAACTTATTTAACCTTTGCCTGACAGGCAACTATTCACAAACGCCTACAAACACTTAATCAGAATATATCATGTCTATTCCAAATATCAAAAGCAGATCTTTTTATTATTTAACCACACACTATTATAAGTATCTTACCTTGGAAATGTGGTATAAACCAGATACCATAAACATGTTCTTATTTACGTCGCACATACTTATACGCTGATCGGTTATTTACGTGAACTCTTTTGACCTTTACTCGAAATTACAATAACAAGAGAAACAAAACATCAGAAGTTAATAGTACATATTCTGTACTATTAACTATTACGTAAATAATAAATAAATAAATATCTTCACGCAATTCCCAATACAGGGGTAGACAGAGGTCAAGTCTAGACAATTAAGTCCCTTTGACCCACCTTTCACCGAAGATATTTTCGGGACAACGTGACAGGTGGTGAGCCCGTGGCCGTCTTTATGTCCAAGCCAACGATGAAATTCGTACATAAGTTTTTGAAAAACTCTCTGGTACTGCCACCACTGGATCAAACTCGGGTCTCTCGACTCGAAATTCCGACCACCCAACAACTCGGCTATCGTGACTTTACTACTATTACTATTACTATTACGTACTTTTTCTTATTGTACTACATAACGTACTCTCAAACCTGGCGTGTCTATACCATTTGTAACAAATTCAGAAATTAGGGCGAGGATTTCCGGCAGCCGAGGTTAATCGCCATACTAGCAGAGCACACGTAACGTTTGATGAATTAACCCCATTTTTGCCATAATTACATCAAGTCACGACACTGTTGCACTATTTTATATTAACCCTTTCGAAATTAATGAAGTGAAATTATAGAACAGAAAGACTGGAGATGGATCCCTTACATAAGTTGAGTTTTAGATTGTATCGTAATAAATGATGTAATTGTGTATTTTGTTGTATAAAATTATATAAAATTTTGTAATAAATTTGGAGTAAATCTGGTATGCCTGTAGTATCGACTTGGTAATCTACCAATCCAATAATTCCAGTGGGCTTCGTAAGAGTGTATGAAGGAACAACCTAGAGAATGGCAAAGGCCACCAACTTATAGCGAAATAAGTTAAAATGAACAGAAGCGTCTAAAGTCTAGTTTACCGAGCATGGCGATTGTGGATTGTGGAAATGCTTCACAATGTTGGGAGTCTGTGACCTTCGAAAGAAAGTTCTGGAAGTTACCAAACTATATAATAAGAGAGTGGGGATAAATTTTATCGATTTTTAAAGTATGTAAATCATGATAGACTTTTTGATATTAAATTAATAAAAACAATTAAAAAAATAAACTGACATGGTAACCCGTAATCTCTGCGTTACTGAGCCATATTACCTCCGAGCCTGTTTCGCCGGGGTTTGGGATTCGAATCCCGTCGTTTTTAAAACTTCTCATATTTTACTAAGAGAGTAGGTGCTTACCGCTGATGCGCGTCATCCCATGCCGCCAGCAATGCCGTGAGGTCCTCCGTTAGGCCGTTGTCGTCGGAGCCCAACTCGCCCAAGGTGCGGCGCACCGACACAGTCAACTTCAGCATAGACACCTTGCATTCTAGGAGACGCGAAAGACGTTCCTGCAACAAGAAAATAACTTTATAAATATCTTCACGCCATTCCCAATATAGGGGTAGACAGAGCTCTCGGCAATTAAGTCTTTTCGACCTACCTTCCACCGAAGATATTTTTGGGACAACGTGACAGGTGGTGAGCCCGTCGCCGTCTTTATGTCCAAGCCAACGATATGAATCGTACATAGGTTTTTGAAAAACTCATTGGTACGAGCCTGTCATCTGGGGATCGAACTCGAGTCTCTCGACTCGAATTCCGATCACCCAACCACTCGGTTATCATAACTTTAAAAATAACTTCTGTTTATATAATACATAAATAGAAGTACTATTACATGTTTGATAAGGCTAAAATTATATATCACGACCCGATAGCCTAGTTGGTAGTGAATCTGCCTTTGAAATTGGTTGCGGGTTCAAATCCCGTTAGGACCCAACATTTGTGCGATGAATATGAATGCTTCTACTGGTTATGAATGTTTATTGGTATATATGAATATCAATCTATTAAATTAATTGTAAATTTATTGTTAGGTTGGCTTGGATACTAAACGGCGATAGGTTCACCACAAGGTGACGAGCTGTACCGTCTAAGGTGTCTTGTACTGCATCCACAAATTCTTTCGCCAAAATTGGCAGCACTTTCTAAAATCGTGATAGGCCTATGTCTTGTCGAATATTTTTATTGGCCGTCAAGTAATTAGGTAATTTCGATGAAAGATATGGGATGCAGATTCGTAGTATATTACATGAATAGTGTGGCACTTATAAAATCGTAAAATAACACATAAAGCAATCATTTCAAAGAGATGAAAAATCGGAAAAGCAACACGTAATGATCGTTATTGTAACAAATTTAAGATTACGCACGGTCCTCCAATACTGCGTCGTTATACTGCCAAGCACCTCTCCATTATAGAAACAACGGCACTTAGGGGACATTTACTATAACATTTCTATATCTATTCACGGAAAGAAGTAAATAAGGATCGTAACACCACCCACGTCTCCGCGAATGAAACGTGAATGTGATGACATAATGATAAAATATATATAATATTATAAAAATTATAATAATTTTATAATTAAAATCTTTAATATCATATAAAAAGGAACCTATAGCTATAATAGACAATATGAAGTAATTTTAGGTATAATAGTAGATACTAAATAAAATGACAAATTACATATTTATTGCAAACACACACACTTAAACTGTTAAGATGTACATAATGATGTACATACATTTTACGTTCACGCACGTTCGTTGATAACAGATACCTGCTGAATTTTGGTCCGGTATTTTTCGAGATGGTTATTCCACCAATTACATTTTCATGGCTTTTTCCAGAGGAGGTATATGTGTATTACGTCCTGTAGAAGTCCACTGTAAGACATGGACTCTATGGTAGGGTTTGTTACTGTCGCCACGCTTGGCAAGCGGAGTGGCGATTACAGTAACAGACACCTTGCACTTGAGAAGCTGATGCCTGTCATTGGTCGTCTGAATTTTCGTGTGGTTTTTATCGAAGTGGCTATCCCGCCATCTGTCTGCAGCTTAGATGTCGTAAGAACGACCATCCACGGGAATCAACGGGATGGTATATTCTCACGCCGGTAACACGCGACAGTATATTATCCAGTAGACAGTACATTAGTTCTTAACAAAAAGGGGTATATCACAAACTCACCTTCAATTCATCAATCCGTCTGTTCAGCTGAGCTCGGGTATGTGGCTGCGGGGCGCAGTCGCCGGGCTCGCAGACATCGTCGAGGGTTTCCCGCAACGCCACTATCTCGCGACGCAATCGCCGCGCACCGCCACGACGTAACGCGGCCGCGCGTAGAGCCGACCATCGAGCTGACACCGCTAAGGAGAAGAAAAAACATCTTTAGGAAAAACGAAAACAAGCTTTTACGGCCTCATATGACGGCGACAGGCTCAGCACCTGTCATGTTCTCCCAAAAACTGTCTTTAGTGAAAGGTAGATCGAAAGGACTAAATTGTCTAGACCGCTGTCTAACCCAGTATAGGGAATGACGTGTAGAATTTTTTTTCTGCGACTTTATACTTACTATTACACTGAGTATTTGAGCGTATTAATTATAGTCCCTTCAATAATCTTCTAAATGGGGTCGTTTAGGCCAAGATAGGCATACAATCTAATAATAATCAGAATAATTATAAAATATGTTTACGTTACGTATGTCTTTATTAGACGTATATTTAAATTGACAGGCATAAATAATCACCGTCACAAGCTACAGAAAATAGCACCCGTTTCAGCATAAATTATCTCCAAGTAAGATGTAAATTTAACCACCTAGGTTACCTACCTACAATAGCTGTTTATTCAGACTAATGTAAACGAGGTCTCGCAGATAACTTAATATATTCTACGAATACTAAACAGTATGCTATCTTTATCCAACGTTGATGTCACTAAATGTGTTTTAAAGACACGTTAGACACGTTCGTATTTATCAATTTAAATGTTGGTAGCACTTTCCACTATAAATTTTAGATCTCTTCTGGAAAATCAGACGTGCCTAAAAAACTGGTTGGAAAATGGTTCAAAACAGGCCTTTGCCATTTATTTCTACTAAGGGCTTGTCTTGAAACATCTACTGAACTTTATTAAAATTTTACAGGAATAACTAAATAAAAAATGTCTTCACGCCATTCCCATTACAGGGGTAGGAGGAGGTCTAAACAAATTAGTCATTTCGACCCACCGGCCACCGAAGATACTTTTGGGGACAACGTGACAGATGGTGAGCCCGTCGACGTCTTAATGTCACAGACTTACTAGAAGGAAGAATTTAAGAAATATAAATTCTTCCTTCTATTCCAAGTAAGTTAAATACTGCGCGTGAGATTAGTCCGAACAACGAACGATTCGTTTTGAATACTTCATAGTGAATTGTAACAATAAATGTATAATACAATTTAGAATAAATGTACAATAAATACAATAACACTACAGCTCATTCACAGAGGTCAAACTGGCTGTTACCTATCTAAATAACGGCGATGAAGCTATGATGGACGTTGGTTAGCCGACAATATTCAAATCGATTTACTGGAGGAGACTTCCTTACTTATATACAGGCAGTAAATTAAAATATTCGTATTTTGCACGCCAAATATACACAAGGAAAACTTCAGTGTATCAGACAATTACTTCGGCATAATTGCTAAGTAAAAACACGAACATTACTTATTTCCTGTGTAAGAAAAGATAATGTCGTATAATTTTAATGAAATTGACACTATAATTCTTTTAACTACATGTAAGCTACAAATTCATGTCCTAATCGAATACTTCTAAAGTATCACAAGTAGCCGGTTCCATCATTTTAAGATATATATACATTTACATAGAAAAATATTCCTATATACATAGAAATATTCTTTATTTAAGTACAAAATTCATGTTCATCACACATATATGGATGCATATTTGGTCGAAGATGATGATGTACTGAAATTACAGTACCTTCGTAGACTGAAAGCAACGAATAAAATATTTTTCTCTCAAAGATATTTAGTTCAGCTGAAAAATAGTCATAAATCATTGTCGCGACATCGCGTAACAAACCAGAGGTAATGAAATTCAGCTATCAAAACACTATGGGCTGATGTCAGATCTGGCTAACGACCAATTTTGTTGTATTGACACGAACATTAACCCAGTGACTCGAATATGCTCACGGCCCAAATCCAACACACATGCTGCAGTGGCAGGCGTCAATTGCACGCAAACTGATTTATTTTTAACGGTACCTACACCCGTTCTTACTGTATTGATATGCGTTAACTAGGATCTACATGTATATAGGTAGGCTATAAATATAAATTATATTTGCAAGATCGATAACCATAAAGCGACAAAGGACAAAGCAAATGCCGTATTGAATAGATGGACGACAATATACGGTAAATTAAAATCATATACGGTTAGTTTCTGTAAAAAAATACATATCTAAAAATGTAGGAAGTAAATAAGAAACTTAAAGAGGTGAAAAAGAATATACTTTGCCATTTTTTATTTCCTTCTGGAATCGAATAACCACCATGGGGACGTCATCAAAGGCTAGCAAATGCTTCAAATGGCGGTATTCGCCAAAACACACGACCACAGTGGACGGGATATGGATCGAACAGCAGATGCCATTGATATAACACATATTTGGCAGGACTTGTCACTATATAATTCTAGTTATAGGAATAACGTCCTAATAATCCAGACGCGAGATCTTGATATGTCCTGTACATTTGGAGATTAGGCACTTTGAAGCTACGACGCCAGTACAGCTAGTGATCGTATATATAAGTGAGATATTCAGCCGAATTCTGCCACATGGATTATATGCTCTTGTTTCTTTGTCTTTGATGTTATGCAGGGTATTCATGGACATTCATGTTATAAATCTTTGGAGGAGGTTTTTGTTCAGCAGTGGACTAAATCTTCCTATGGAAAGATTTGGATTGCAGAATTCTAAGAACCAGTCTTTACATAAAAGGCAAAACATCAAAATAAATTACGGTTGAAACACGCTCCGATAAGATAAAACACGTTAATTGGATTAACCATGAAAGTAATTAACCATCAATCGTTAAAGTGATATCGAAACAAAAAAAAACATTATATAATTGATAGAAAACAATGTACCAAATTTATTTTCTAAAAACTTGTTTGTGCTTAATTATACCTGTTGGCACAGATATGAACTTAGTAGCATGCTCATACAATAAGTCCTCTTGTATCGCGTTCAACTAACTTAAAAATGTCAAGAAACAACGTATTACAGTATATCTGTTCTGTATTTACATACTTGTAAAAAAGATATAAATTTACTTTTGATTCAATTATATTACCTGGAAAATACAATTCCAGTCCGTGGAGTATAGACACATATTACCTACGAGTACATACATACGTAACGGCCTGTAAAAGTCCGCTTCAGGAGATAAGCAATTCCCATAAGAAGAACTTGCTATAATGCCCAAAATTGTCAAGCAAATTGTCAATGTCAGTACCAGGCATCGCATCTTAGACGCTGCTGTCCATTACTGGTTCGTTAAATTTTGGCCTGCTATTTTAACAGACGAACGACAAAATTTTTATATTTAAATCTCTAAAACTAAATTCAGGTGGCTTTCCAATCTCTTTCATTTTATATACATTCTTTGTTAAAGGTTAAATAAAACTTGATCTTTTATATTTACCGCTTCGGTGGTTTAACATATCGGCTGTCAATAGCCGATGTAACACGATACATAACACTACAGCGAGAACCTGCTTTTGAATTACTGCTTCGGAGAGTTCCGACTCGCGAGCCTTATGAAGTTTTTCGCACAATTAATTATTCCGTAACTATATTCCACCAATAATATTTACGCATTTCCCTCCCTGATATTCAAAACGGCCTTTACACTCTTATATATACTCGTTAATAAAAAAATGTTACACAATAAAAATGTGTGTGCTGAGAGAGAGTAGAAAAGGATATTTTCCATCGCCCTTTTCGCTTTTGCATCTTTATTCCCCGACAAAATCATACCTTTTCCGGCGACTTATTATATTTTATGCCTTTTTATAAAAAAAGTTGTAAAGAAATAATACCCCTAAAAGCATTTGAGCAGTACTATGTATACTAACTAATTTTCAAGTCAACACTTTATAAAAGAAACAAATCACCATTATGAGTTTGCTTTTATAAATCATACTTTTATAAAATAATTTATAAAAGTAAACTCATAATGACTTTGTTTACAAAGAAGAAAGTTAAACAAAGAAGATAGAATGTGGAATGTATCCAGACGATCCGTGGTAAATTATTGTGAAATGCTAAAGATACCCTATAGCTTCTTACGTAGTACATACATTTTCCACACAAGACGTTTGGAATTTTAAAGCGATTGGATAATGAGTGTAGTAATGACTTCTCCATAGATAGTATTAGTTGTGTAAGCGATAAAACGAAACCATGCGCCATTTTGTATGGCAAATAGGTTTTTAATATTCAGCGACATATTAGAGCTGGTATTTCAAATTCTCGTATTAAATATTACCTTTCCTATAGGAATAATTCCATATAAATTTATGAAATGTCAGGATCAAGAAAAATCTAAGATAAATTAAGAAAGACATTAAGAATACATATAGATAGATAGATAGGGACAACATCACATACATTGCTCCGATCACAATGTAAGATTCTAAAGCACATGTGCTATGGGAATTGGAAACAACGAAAGCTCCACAAACACCAAGACCCGAGAAAATGTTGAAAAAGTGTTTTTTCTACATTGACCCGACCGGGAATCGAACCCGGGATCTCGAGATGGCGACACCTTGAAAACCGGTGTTTACGCCACTAGTCAACATAGGTCGTCATGAAGAGAAGAAAGACGGCATAGACTTATCCTATATCTTCTGTAGTGGAATTTAAGAGGCCGTTAATCGAAGAAGTAATAAAACAAAAGAACTCGGTGGTAAATTTGCAGTAGATTGTGCGTGCGTAACGAAGGATACTATTACCATAATTGCATCCTACGATTGCTTGTGGTCTGGTTA
Organism: Sericinus montela; assembly: GCA_029286605.1. Classification (NCBI taxonomy): domain Eukaryota; kingdom Metazoa; phylum Arthropoda; class Insecta; order Lepidoptera; family Papilionidae; genus Sericinus; species Sericinus montela. The sequence continues at coordinate 9,189,386 of JAGSMR010000019.1, read as the reverse complement.
AGGTCGTCAGGTTCTTACGTTTCACCTTCTCTGCGGAGTATACCAGTAACCGGTGCGTGAATATGACTTTAAATATCCAATGTCTATCGAATATAAAATGAATATTGTTAACGATATTAAGTTCCTTAATAAAAGGAAAACGGAATTTTGTGCTCAATTTTTAAATCTAAATACAATTAAGAAGATCACATAATAGATATTTTAATCCTGGGAAAGGCTTACTACTTTTCTTAAAAGAAAACACACGTGACTAAAACACTACAACATTAAAAAATTACAGTGGAATACAGTGTGTTAGATGTTCATAAGAGTAACGAATAATACGTGAAAATAGCAGTGTTATATTTGATTTTAACAAAAGGACATGGTTTTTTTACATGGTATTACTATAAGGCCCACGAGTTAGTTTTAAATTATATATTTAGTTATCTGAACAGATACCAGTTTTAAAGTAACTGTAAGAACTATCATTCGCACTGTTTCATTTGCTTACACTTATGCAGTTAACACGGGCAGTAAGCAGTGAATTCTCCAAAAATATCTCCGTCAGGGTATCGCCGACGATGTTTGGAGCTAAGTGTAAGCATAATACTTTCATTAAGGACAACGTTAATGCCCCATGTCAAATATCTTACTCAGTTTACGTTTTTTTGACCATTTGTTGACCATTGAGTGTTTGATAATGTAATATTATAAATGTGAAGGTATTGTTGGGTAAATGCAATTCGTACAATTACGAACGATAGACTTAACGAATTTTAATGATTTTTTTCTTAGGATTTGATTACAATTGAATCGTACCTGTTAACAATTAAACCGCAAGTGAAACCGCAATGCAAAGTATACACAAAATATCAATCTGGTTTTAGAATTCTTTGTATACATATAAATAAATTGAACTGTCTGTTTGTAATTCCAATTTAACAGATTTTTTTACATGCACATAAAATTATATACGATAATAGCATAAAAAATCAATTTTGTAAACTTTTGTCTGTTCCGGCTAATCTCTGAACCTGGGCCCATTTTAACGGGACTTTTACTGGCAAATGGCTGATGTTATAAGGATTAACTTAAGCTACTTTTATTTTACAAAAACAATAAGAAGTATACGAAGTTAACTTTTAAACATATATTTTTAAACAGATATAGCTTTTCGTAGTTTAGAAATAATCTTAACCATAATATGATTCGATGTTTAAAATAATGATTAAGTAAATCCATTAGATTAGTAAACATGTTTTAATGTAGTCTGTACCAACATCCTAATGAGTCAGCATTGCTGCAAACAACTCTAGCGCATGCGTTTACGCAGTGAATGTTGAAACATTTTCTAACCGCTTCTATTTGAAAAAGAATATGTTAATACTTTTACTATTACTTTGTAGATACTCTGATATAAAATAAAATAATAAATTAAAAAGTTAAAGTTGAAAGGTAATAGTAATATAGACAAATACTCTGGGTTCATACATGAATCAGACAACAAAATAAGAATATTCATTTGTTTTTAAAGTTTGCTTTCACGTGGGCAAATGTCTGTTTCAAAAATCACTGTTTACATTACTTGACTACTTTCTTTTCTAAAAAGGTAACAATAATTTACAATAGCCAAAATAATGTGAATATAAAATAATCACACGCTACATTATTGCTATTTTATAGTATTTTATTTCCAAAGATTTATGTAGTAATTTATTAGAATAATTATTTACTCTAAGGCCTTTAAAAGTTACTTCGTATTAAGTTCACCTACAAGGAATATTTGCCAGAATTGCCATGCAACTCAGACGCTTCTGCCCATCACAAGTTTAGGAAATGCCATTTTACGGCTTTTCACTTAGTCGCCTCTTACAACACTCACGGAAAGAAAGGGGGTAATACATTTTTACGCCGGCGCCTTACAGCAAGTTGTACGCTTTGTATACGTATTTCTATTAAAATATTTAGTGTTAATGTATTACTCTATAATTTGAAGTAACATATGTAAGTCATTACTCAGTTATTAATACCTAAAATATAATATGCGAATGTTTTGTAGGTATTATTTCAGGTGCTAGTTTAACCTTGTTATTTAAGTACTTACGTAAGTAGTAAAGATTATTTAATATTTTAATTTATTTATATTTCACTTTCAAACCAGTTAAAGTTAGTTAACGGGTTTTCTAATGTAAAACTTATGTCACTTTCGACAGATGAAGATGTGAAATATATTATGTAATCGAAAAAGAAAAAGGACTAATCAAGGAAAAGCAGTTCACGATAGCCGAGTGGTTGGGTGGTCGGAATTTCGAGTCAATAGACCCGAGTTCGATCCCCAGTTGGTAGGCTCGTACCAATGGGTTTTTCAAAAACTTATGTACGAATATCGTTGGCTTGCACATAAAGGCGGCGACGTTGTCCCGAAAATATCTTGGGTGAAAGGTGGTTCGAAGGGACTTAATTGTCTAGACTCGACCTCTGTCTACCCCTGTATTGGGAATTTCGTGAAGATATTTTTTTTTTAAGGAAATGCCTTTGTCTAGCACTAATGGCGCTCCGTTAGACGACTATATTACGAGTATTCGATTGAGTGTCTATTGGCACCCGTTCACGACTGATGCATTATAATCTGTCAATATTTTACTTTCTACAGTTATCTAACATTCTAAGTAAGATGTCTCAAGTCATAATGATGAAACATAAGCATTATGTATAGGAAATAGGATTGAGAATGTTCAACAAAAAAAGTATTTTTACCAAAACGAATAAAACTTTATTGTACGTGCGTATTGCGTAATTTTAGATATTTTGAACAAATAATTTTCTTATTATCTGCTTAAAAAAGTATATTTTATGTTTTGTCTGCTACAGAGACTAAAGCTACTACTACTACTTTTACTACACTAAATTACTTTTAAAGTAGCGCTCCCTTTTTGAAAAAGAATAGCTATGATTTTAAAAAGGTATGTTTATTCTCAGGTACCGGTTTAAGTTCTGCGAAAGAAAGCAACGGAAGCAACGTCTGCGGGACAGTATGTTTGTTACTAAACGTAAAACTAAGGAATTAAACGTTAAACTTTGTAAAACTAAGAAATTAGATAGATGGTAAAATACACAACGAAACGTATCTACTTCACTCTGTTGTCAGGAAATCTACTATCCACGATCGCTGTAAGTCTACAGTAGTAGAAAAAACAAAAAAAATCGTACTATTTAAAACTTCAAAAATTAATCGTAAATGTATCGAAGTTTGTTTTTCCGATGTAAGACTCAGCCACTTTTTTTGTGATTTTGTAAAAAAACATTTCCATATTCTAGTTTATTGCACATGACAAGGATTTTTAGATATTTTAATGAGCTATAGTTTAACGTTGTTTTCAGAAGCGCTTTCTAGTGGCATTAATCATAGGCACAAGTAACAAAACTAAACTTCTTGTGTTTGCGGAATAGCTGTTCAAATAGCATCCTTAATGTCACTAGATCCATGAACTTGTCTTTGATAAATATAAATAGGTCTGGTTAATTTACGACCAAAGTCAACTCGCAAACGACGAGTTTTGCGTAAGTCTAGACATATGGTCTGGCAACACTCAACTTTAAACCGCTAGTGATGTACTACATCTGAATCTGTTGAGTGTTGACCGTATTTCGTACGTCAGAACAATTTGCTCACCGGAGATGGAACCAATTTGTGTTCCGTCAGTTAAATTTGACGCTCTATTACAGTTTCCTACAGGGAAACAGCATCAATAGTAGGTATTAAATATGTATATGAGAATCACAATAACTATCGATTTTTACATTACGCATGTGCGTAGAATTGGGGATAATTATAGAAATTATAAAGCAGTGTTTCAATGGTAGATTTTGGGATATTTTTGGTATTCGACCCTCTCTAGGGAGGCATAATAACCTGTTATTATTTCTCGATCAATTCTATGTCCTTTCCTTCAATTGAAAAAGATTTTATCACACATGTTTCTTTTTATTTCTATAACATATTTAGTTAATACTCTGTTCTACATTAAGTATTGTAGTTTATTTTATATTTTTTACATTTTAATTTACACTAATATATAATAGTTAATTGAATTTAAGTAACCGGAAGAAAATTGGGACAAAACATAAAGTAATTTTAAAGAAAATAATTCTAACAAATACGATTTTCGAGCGTCACCTTTTATTTGACTCAGAAATTGCAAAAACAAATGCAGATTCAAAAATTTTATTCAATAATATTTTCTGGGAAATTCGAATGCTTTAAATGCAACGAGAACCACTGAATATTTAATACAAACTGCCTACCGGTAAAATTCGCTGCACGGCTTTCCAAAGCGAATGCTTCAGCCATAAGAGGATACACGTTCGTTACAGCATACGTTCACATCCTCGCACACGGGTGAAAGCAAACAAATTGTTACGTTGGTGGTAGACCGATTAGGGTTGTTGCTAATGTTACTAGCTTGATAGTAAATAAACGATTTAAGATAGTCGTAAAGCTTCTTCTAAAGTAATTGGGAGTAACGCGAGTACGACATCCAAATAATAATAATAATAAATTATTTGCCACAAATTATTACACAAAATATTTTTTAAGCTTATTTTACTTTCTTTTTAATAAAAAGATGTCCCGAAAATATCTTCGGTGGAAGGTGGGTCAAAGGGACTTAATTGTCTAGACTTGACCTCTGTCTACTCCTGTATTGGGAATTGCGTGAAGATATTTATTTATTTATTTATTTTAAAAAAACTTGATAAAAATTGTATTTTTATTAAGTCATTGTTTAAGTTATGTATAATAACATTTACAAAATGTATTCCTCAATTATTATAAGCATTATTTAGAATCGTTAATTAATGAAATCATTTTATTATTGCGTGAACAATTTTATATTTAAATAGCTAATTTATCACGACTTATCAAGATTACGAATACATGCATAGTTCGTTTTATTAAGTTACCATTTAGATTCATGGCAGAACCCTAGTCGCATACAGTAGTGTTGACACCTGCAAGTGTTTACGAGGTGAAAATGGAAATTGAGAAGCGTGCGGTGATTTCTAGCTGACCTGTGCGCTATTCGAAAACAGTAAATTTATTTATAGTTGTATGGAAAACCTTATACTGGACACATAGTATGTTAAGAATATTTTTATTGATATGTAAACTTTACAAAGAATATTCTTTTCTAATAAAAAAAATTAAATAATTGCCGAGCCTTGTAAAACGAAAAACTAATTCAGATATAAAATTTTATGTTTAACTCATACTCTCCATATGTCCTGCAGTGGACTAATGTATGTATGTTTATATTTATTTATTTATTTATTTAAGCTTTATTTGCACACATTATAAAAAAATTTATGTTTAACTCATACTCTCCATATGTCCTGCAGTGGACTAATGTATGTATGTTTATATTTATTTATTTATTTATTTATTTATTTAAGCTTTATTTGCACACATTATAAAAAAAGGTACAAAACGGCGAACTTAATGCCAAAAGGCGTTCTCTACCAGTCTACCTTTGGTTTGTGCAGAGAATCTAGTGATGGGTGACAAACTCATAATTAAAAAAAAATTAAATGTTTAATGAAAAAATACAAAATTATAATATAATGATAATAAATATAATACATATACATATACATTTACGTTACTACTTACATGCATACAATAGTATTTTATACATATACACAAATACCCACAATAAATACATACATAATAAATAAATATGATATTTTTATATTATACATACTTGAGAATATAACAGTTTCTGAAGTTTTTTAATTTTTTTATTATTATCCGAAAGTATATATCGTTTAAAGTGCAACGATAAAGATTATAGTATGTTGAGAATTTTTTAGTCCCTAGAAACCGCGTCGCATTGGGTTTCTCGTATACATTTTCGATAAACAATTTACATATATACATATACATATTTACGTATATTGTACACAAAACTTTGTGTGTGTTCCTGTCCGTAATTGCGTCATCTCTTCCATAACATACTTGTCACCACTTGTGTATCAAATCGAATTACCTACGAGGTCATAAAGATTTGATTATATCAGAGATATTTACTGTAAATGTACGTAGGTTTATCATGATTTAGAAAATCAGTCATAATAATGATTTAGAAAATCAATCTTATTCCCGCAGCACATAAAACTCAAATTGCGTTAAGTGTCGTTTCAGACGGCTGCAAATGAATTGCAGTAGCAGGAAAACTAATGATAGCTGAAGGCCGTAATGTAACAATGCAATAGAGAGACAAAACTCAGCCTTATGCATTCGACTTGCGCTCTATGTTCATATAAATTTTGTAAAACGCGCAATACCTGGACAGTGTAATAAATTCAAGGTGAACTTGTTTTAGAACTCAGCGTTAATTGAGATCAATTCCAAAAAAAAAAAAGGATAAGTAGTATTTTACAGTCACTTATGTCAGACAGATATTTAATAGGTGTCGTGCTGCCCATCGCTGATTTCTTTCATTTTTCCGCTGTTCTTGAAGGTTTTTCATAATGTTTTCATTTTCCTCAATCACCCCAACAAGAAACCAAAACAAAAAAAAAATAACTCGTCAGTTGCTCTACCTACGTGCTTATTATTTTAAGTTTCGTTCGGCTCAATACCCGAGAATACTTAATTATCCATAAACATATAGATGAAGTTGTAGGTGGATAATAATCGATAGCAAACGCGAAAGCAAAGTTTTGCTTTTGCATACAAATGTAAGAAAGGAACAAGGTATATTTTTTTGAAATAGATACTTTGAACTTGGCATTATAAATGTAATTAAAATATGAAGCTACTTAATTTTACTGTTAAGGTTATCAAGTCAGTAGTATGTCAAGATTTCAACCTCTATGATCTGTTTATCGTGATCGTAACATGTTGAACTCAATCTTAAGTTAAACGTATTAGAGTACCTACATAGTTTATTAAAGGCATACTTTAAAAAAAAATGGTGTAATACCTGAGAAAATTCGTTCATGTACCAAGGAAACATTAAAATCATTATTTATTAAAAAATATACATAATTACTTTAAAAAAAAAACATTAAATTTCCAAAAATTTCCTTCCATGCAGTGCATATTAAACACTACTTATTTTTCACACTTAACAAATTATTCACAATTAACAAACTTACTATTATTCACACTTAACAAACGCAGAAAAATACAGCAGGATACTACGTAAATGAAGTTATAAAATTGGATGATGAACCCAATCAGGTAAAAGTGGAAAACGAAAAAAACTTGGAAGTTAATTGACGGTCTACTGTGCTAACGGTAATGAAAATTTGTGTCAGGTCTGCTGGTGTATTGGCGAAACTTAAAGATCTAAATCAATGCAGTGAAGTGTAATTGTAACAAGATATGATACAAGACCAGGTTTTAAGAGAGCATGAGGTGCCTATATTTCTATTCTTTTTTCTATTCTATCAAACATACCATCAAATGTAGAATAAGTGTGAACAAAAAAAAACATACACAACATACATCTTTGATATGTATGTTGTGTATATGTCGTGTAACATACACATACAAAAACGTGCAGAGATATAACCTCCTTATGAAAACGTTTAAAAACACAATGTTCTTTCCATTTTAACCTTATGTAACGTAAATAAGAAAGACTATGTTTTCTAGAGAAACGTTTTACCTCCTTTCTTTGTTCGTAACAAATTAAATTGCAGAACAAAGACCATTGTTAATGAACACGAAAAATCGACGAATTATTCTTTAATACATAGTGGCGAGATTCTAACGCTATTATTGCTATTCTATACTCACGTTTATAATATGAAAAAGATACTTTGAAATCTTAACATAGCAATAAATTAATTTTTAATTTGACTAATCTAATATTATTACCGTTGTAATCCTGACCATTATCTCGAGTACGTTATTTATCTCCAATAATATCACAGTAATGATCACCTCAGGTTTCTAATTCATGATTTCTTTGGCGCTTACTATCTTTTTTTAGGATAAGCTTTGATTGCCTGCAGGACTATTCAAAATAGTTTACTTTTATTAGTTAATCATACAAATTAATATGATTAATAAAAGGGACTAAAAAGAGGATGCCTTCAGAGTATCGTTCGCCGATACCTTCTCCGTGAGAGTTCTTTTACGGAGAAGAAACTTCTATAAGAAAATTTTTAAAAATTTGACACGTTTTACGTGTATTTCATTTTCCAATTTTGAAACATAAATATTTCAATTAGGAAACTATACGAAAAATATTAAAAATCACATCCAATAAGCAGAGATGTACAATTCAGATTTGTAACGTTTTCTTTAAACACTTTTTTTCTAATACGTATCCATTTCTAAAGGTTCGCATTTTTTAGACGAGAAATGGTCTTTGATTGTTATTGTCAGATTTTATATACATGGAATACTTAAAGCAAGCAGGAAAACAGATGTATGGTATGGATCGTCGTGTAGAGATATACAATAGATATAAAGTCTGTTATTGAGTTTTATTTTACCTCATCGTTTAAAAGAAAAAGACATGACCCGCCAAAAATGTAAAGGCTTAATTATGATAGCTCCTTTCGCGAATAACCCAACCATCACGAATGTTTTCGCCAAGGGTTACGTAACGCAACGCTGCAGTTGCAACATCTGCGTCGGAGATAATGATCGGAACAGGGGCTTAAATATAAAAGTCTGTAGCCTGCACCGTCGCGACCTACTAACGTCTTGGGAACTCTAAATTCGGAACTAATGCTATTAGTGTACACACAAATATCACTTTTTCTCGTTTCAATATCTGATATCGCTTTGAAGGTTTCTATTTTTTAAAGCTGATAAGTTGCAGTAGCAAATTTATTATTTTTAAAAAGCATTTCGATATCACATTGGTGACTCTTTATTTTAATTTCTTATATAAAACTAATCTCGAAACGTCGAAAAGTTGAAACGTAGAAAATACTCTTGTCGACAAAGTAGTCGCAAAATCATGTACTCGTAAAATAAGTTAACAACAAGTAAATTTGAATTATTTTTTGTAATATAAATATGCATCATTAACGAGAGATACGCAATTAGGGAGGAGTATCAAAAGGAGAAATCTCTATGAAGGTGCACAGTCAGAGCGTGGGCTGCGGTAGTTCGAGAACACGGTCGTAGGCGAACCTGAATTGTTGTTTGAATCGATCAGGTCAAGTACTGTATATAAACATTTATACTAAAAAGGATTATAACATATGATGCGGCTAAGATAAAACATGTTCTACATCAAAACATGTAATTGTAGATGTTGCTGCGTGGTTGTGAGGTGCATACATCATCTATTGTGTTCGCGTGGTTTTCGTATGAGGAGACTAAGGAGAAAGCCTGAAATATCTTAACGGTTACCAATAGATGGTGGATTAACCATTTCATAAATGTTACATCAATGAAAGACAGCAGTGTTAAATGTGCTAGGTGTCTAGTAGTGCGCTTGTCCATTGATAAGCCTGACAATAATAGCAAATTCTCCTCACTTGACAACAAAGTTCTTATGCTGTAGTGAGACTGATGCAAAATTTATTTAAAAAAAGTCTCGTTATATTTATAATTAACAAGTGAACATCATGTCCCGTAATCAACACCAATTTATTATCTTTAGAAGAGCAATTTCTTAGGAAAACCTAATAAGGTTTACTAGGTACAAAGGTATACTTTTTAAATTCTATACAATTAAAAACACCGAAGTACTTATTTCAATCGTTAGTGACTATAAGGTTAAAAATATATAAGAAAAGTATGTAATAATAACATAAAAGCAGATCACAAGATGATTACAACATATAAAATATGTAAAGTGGTTTTTATAACATATTTAATATATTATGTAAACACAATATTAACGAAAACGTGAAACAATTTCTACTTAACTTTTTCCTTTAAATAATATGTAAAGATATATTTAAGCGCTTACCAACTTCCTCATTATTTGCGACGTTGCCGGAACTGGATGCAACGAAAGAACTCATTTTTCTGAACAACTGATCGACTCGTCAATAACAATTTATGTTGACATTTTTATTCGAGTTGCACAGATGTTTGTAATTATGAAAGTTTTGAAAGTACTGTAGATTTCGAAATGTCACTAGATAATAACACCAGAAACACTATAGAAAAGTTCAGGATCACAATTCGTAGATACTTATTACACATATAAATAATTTATTGCCGGTCCTAGTAGACAAAGGAAGTTTAGAAATGATAATTTTAATGTTATTTATGTAGAACTAGACGTAAATAACATTGAAATTAAAAAACTAAAAAGTTAAAGAAAAAGTACTGTATATTTTAATAATGTTACGAAAAGTTTATAGGCTCTAACGTATAATTTTTGATTGAAATGGTTAATACAATGATAATCGCATAGACATTTATATCTACAATCATCTAGCCAAGTACTACTCAGCTGTTTGATGGATCAGATTGCAATCGAAATTGTACAAAAAGACTCACAAACAATGTAATTGAAATACTGGCGGTTATCTAATAGAGAACAGTGGATGCGCAGGGAGTGACTTAATGCCGTATTGCGCTGTGACGAAATCTTTCCACTTTCGCCTAAAGCCGCACTAACTAAGAATTTAATTGGAATTTGTTGATTTGAACGAGTATTAAGGCTTGAGTTTTTTTTAAAAAGGCCTTATCTCAGGTCAATGACTGAATTTGCCATTTTCAAGGTGATACAAAGCTTCTTCGCCATTTATAATTATTTCTTCTATTAATTTTTTCAATGAACTTAATACTAAAGAGACTAAATTTAATTATTCTCCAAAAATGATCAAGGATTTTGGGTGTGTTTAGGTATTACATTTCAACCTGTACATCACAAAAGCTAGATTAATTAAAGGTCTAAAATAAACGACCCATAACGGCTTCATATTCTCGTAACGAGACAACGGGAAGGACATCTGACGTATCTATATAACACAAGCCGTAACGCGTCAGACATTGAGTTAGCGGTCGTTCAGATGAACTAGAATGGCTAGTCTCATAAACCGTTAGGCCTGCTAATCTCAATTAATTAACGAAATAATCTCTATTCAGGAAACAATAGAGGATATAATCGCTAGAAATTGTCACAGTAAGAAACTAGGGAGCATACGTCACCATTTCGATATCTATGACAAAGAGTGTCTGTAGTTCAGCTATTAGCAGAAAGAAACAAGATTAGTGACTGGAGATAAGAAATATCACAAAACTCGTTTGAAAGTATTATCTGCTCCCAGAAAACCAGACTACACTTCCTGGTCAACAGCGCTTTTGAAAAGTTTAAAATAACAAAACTACTTTCAACGCAAAGATAAAACATCTTCGTATGATAGCATTCCCGTTACAGGAAATATTGTGAGATTGTCACGTGAAATAATATTTTAATGTGTTTTAAAAAACTTAAGAGTATAGATAAAAGCAAAAAAATTTTACGTGATTCATTGTCGTGACAATAACAACTACGATGATACAAAAAAGTTTTTACATTAGGACCTTCATGAATAATTCACTTAGTAGGTAAAATTCATTATTCAATGTTTTTAGTGTACCTTCAAAACTAATAACTACTTTTTATTAAAGAGTAAATTAAAATTATTTGGAGTGATCTAGAATAAAAAAAAATTATAAAATAGACGTAATTTTCGAATGCATTTTAACTTTGTTCTGCAATTCAAGCAGATGATATAGCGGTAGAAAACTTGATCATATTCACTAGTACTGACAAAAGATTTTTGATCTCGAAACTGTACTGGTGGCAATGAACTGAAAGTTTTCACGAAATCACGAAACTGACACATTGTGCAGCGTATCGCAAAAGAGTCTGAAAACCGTAAGAGACAGGGTAAGAATTGCATTAGTCGATTTAATATGTTTTAACTATGAACATTTTTCGTCGTAAAGTAACTGTATTTAAAATAAAATCACCACTGGCAATACAGTTAGAGTGGTGAAAAAGGATAAAAAAACGAAAACTGCTGAACTCGTTCTAGTATTGAATTTTTTGTTTTTTTTTTTATTATGACGTGCTAAATTATTACACGAACAGTAAATCTAAGCCAAAATGGAAAAGATGTAGCAAAATGTTTAGATTGATTCTACACAATAATTAAGTATTAAGATGACAACGTGATTGAAAAAATAGAAGAAAGTAAAAATTATCGACTAAATGTCATCAACGTAAAATCTTCATCTGTAAGATTTTATTGAGTAGGTATAAATTAAGCCTACAGAAACTGCAACATATTTTATACATTTACGACATATTTCTAAATAAAATGTAAAGTAGCGTCTTTGAATGTTCATCGACTGGACAAAACCCTTTTAAAAATTTTGGAGAGTTTTGGAAACGAGACAGACCGATTCGCTGCGTATCACCACAGCGTGTTGTGACTTGTCGAATATGATTCAGCTAAAACGATAACAACAAGTCGAGAGTCGTGAGCAAAGAAAATATAACCACTACGTTCTACAACTAAAAGAAGGTCGAATTTTTTTTTAAAAATCGGTAGGTCCATCAATGACACACACTATGCAGATTTTTTAATCTATTGCCCCCGTTGCGATGCACTTAATTTAGAATTCTACTAAATAAGACGTAAATAGTACAGAAAAGTGCACCTTATGTGACATGAAATAATTGTCCGTGACAAGAAGAATGGCTGTGTAGATCATCCTTGAGTGCATTAAACCGATTAATATAGAATAATACCAAGTTACCTTTAAGAGGCCTACGGGCATTCGTCTTTTAGTCTTATAAGGAGCGGCTATGAGATCATTCGTCGACGCAAGACTTATGTGGCCATTGAAAACTTATCATGGCGGTAATACATAAAAAAATGAACTTGCTCTGGACTTAAATGATTCTTTATTGATAATTGATAGTTAAAAGGGATCTGACAGAAACTCGATCGCCAATCAATTAGCTGAGCGTTGCGTTTATGATAAATCTTTCTCGATTAAGGCCTATGATCACAATGGAATAATTATGGAATATTATATAAGTTTGTGGATAGAGCGATGTCGACGTACGGGTATAAAGGTTATTTGATGACCTATTTTTATAGTGAACTCAGTATAAAACGTTTACATTAAGGTGCGACTCAGAAATGAACTTCAAATGCAAAGATCAAACTCAAATAAAACAAAAGATTAACATTCATGGCCGCAAACATTCAACTCTAATAATATCATCTGCATTACCCCTTTATCTGTGATATTCATATTTGTAAGTCCCTGCGTATTTAATCCTTTTAATCACGTCATGTATTTGGTTATTATTCTATTAAAAGAATAATTGGCACCATATCTAATTTCATTTTATTTTTTTCGTACTTGTTTCCTATTCCGCATATTATTATACTACAACTTGTTTTAAATATCAAGTTAAACTACCTATTATTATAAATTATTTACGATATTTAGTCTAATGTTTCCAAATAAATTCAAGCGTTTAGATAAAAGTGATGATATAAGAATTAATTGTACCCTGAACTGTTAGAGATAACAATAGGTTCGTTGCTAAATAAGAGTATGTAAACATTGCTAATTTTTATGTAATTAGCTCAAAATTGTTTACTTTCTGTATAAACAAAAGGCGAATAATGATTTAATCATTATCCTTCAATTAATTCCTTTGCTATGTCCCGTGAATGTATAAGCCCAAGTTTAAAAAACGAAACGTTAATAGCTAACTTTCACGCAACCAGAGAAATCTCCCAAGACGCGTATGGTAATCGCGTGCATTATGTCAGTTTCTTGATGAAGTTTTTCACAACCGAACAAAAGAAACATTCTTTGTAGTTTCTTCAAGTTCGATTAACAATATATCAAATATATCTTAATAAACACATATCAAAAATATATTTTGCTGTATACGTACATAACATTATTCATAGTTTTTTTTTTCATTCACGTTGTCCAATTTTATAAATTTTATGTAGTGCAGTAGTGCTAACAGTAGTACATCACAATTTAATAATCGGTTATCTGCATTATCTATCTTACATTCATAAAGAAATTAGATCTAATCGTTTACGAGCTTGTGATAATTTATTTTTAAGTTTCACCGCAAACACATAACTTCAAAAAGTATTGATATAGGTAGAGTAATTAATTCCTTTATGATTATTTGAATTATATTTGACAATTAGATCTAATCGTCTACGGGCTTGTGATAATTTATTTTTAAGTTTCTCCGCAAACACACATTACTTAAAAGGATTTTGGTAGAGATAGAATTATTAATTATTTTTGATTATTTAATTCTATTTCATACCAGAAGAAGGAGATCATAACGGTTGATTAAAATAATAAGTTCATAATACAAGATACTTAACCAAAATAATTGAAAAAAGTACCTGGTAGACAAAACAATTAATGGTTTGTTTGCTATTTACTTTGAGTGACTCACAGAGCTTTAATGACTAAGAGAGAGACATAATGGCATGTCTTGTGCACATTCGGCATCATGTTATTAGAAGATGCGGCGAAAATATCTGGACTTTATGTTAATCTGTTAAGTTACATATCTGTTTAGTTTCTCTCTTTCTGTTCTGTTTCAACTGATACTATTCGGAATATCTAAATTAAGAAATAGATAAATCTATGGTAAACAAACAAATAACTTAAGCGGTCTATAGATTAGAATAACAACAGTAAATCCAAGACGTTTTGTAATATTAAAATTTTTTTATAATGTTTATTTATTTGAAAACATAGTCGGAGTGTCATCAAATCAGAAATATTACAATTTAACAGATAAAATTATTTAATCTGTGGTACGAGATAAGATATCAACCGGTTTTTTAAGTAATTACAATATACTCTACGATATACAAAGAACGTGAAAAAAATATATTCTGTTATTTTAAAGGAAATTCCAAAAATCATCAATAAAGAAAACAACAAAATTATATTAAACTTCTTGCACCGAAAAAAAGAATATAATTTCGTATTTTGAAGACTATAACCTCGCACTATCGTGAAATATAAATAATTTTCGTTTATCAAGAAAACATGTAAAATTACTATTTAAATTGTCAATTCCGACAATTTTCAAGTAAACAATGTTTAATGCCAGTTTTGTACGAGCAGCTATTGCGTTCAATGCTAAAACTGTGTTTTCAGCTGGCAAACAATTGCGCGTCTAGACTTTATTTAACAGCGAAGGCCGTATTTGTACTATTTTATTTGTGTAACTATTTTACGTAACGTTGATTAGCGTCAATTTATTTTTTTTCACGTTGCAACGCATTTAAATAAATGTCTTAATAAGCGAAAGTGTTAAATCACTCGTGCGCATCCACTCATATTTTCTCTCGTCGCAATGGCGAAAAAAAAGAAAACAAACCACAAATTGCGAATTTAATTACATTAAGGTAATAAAACCAAAAAGTAGTTTTTAAGGACACGTACAAAGGTCATCACTAGGTAAAGATATAAAACTTTCCAATAACAATACACTCGCGAATGGAATTAATATTTACGGCGACACGCACGTCCACCGCGCGCGGCGTTTACAGCTGATCTAATGTAATGCTTCGCCCGAGGCCGGGGCTTGAACCTGTTGCCTGTTCTGCTGCGTACTTCACCTTTTCGCCTGAACCAGATTATTCACAAAGCGCTTGTGACTACCATGCTAATTGAACAACTGAACGTATTATGTATCAATAGAGCCGTTAAAGCGATGTATTGATATGCTTTGGACAATGTAACCTATACTTGCGTTTGTTGTCCCTTAGTGAAAATACATCATAATGTAACTGTTACACACACTTGTACTATTGTACTCATTTATTGAAAGCATAAACTTGGTTAATTAAACAATGAACCAATCCACTTTACGGCATATCCTTTAGCGTAGTTGCTATGTATATGTAATTTTAATAAAAATAGTACAAATTTGCGTTATAGTAATTTTCATTTTACGCAATTAAAAAAAACACGTTTCACGATAGCCGAATACTTTTGGGTGAGTTAATAGCATAGCAATTGGGTATTGAACTCTGGTGCAAGTACATATTATATCCTTGGCTTGGATATTTTTTTTGGACCAGAAAACAGGCTGGCCACCTGACACGTTGTCCCTTAAAATGGTTTCGATGAAAGGTGGCTCGAAAGGACTAAATTGTCTGGACTTATGTCTATTGGCAAAAATAAGAAGATTTTCTATACATAAATATTGACGTTTGTCATCAAGAGTCGTAGGCAGACATTTATAGAAACTAAACAAATAAAAATGGAAAACGATGTGTGGTGAATTGATCAATTGTCATTTATTTCATGGCATCATCATAACGGCCTGTAAAAGTGCACTGGAGAGCATATTCTATTCCCATAAGGTATACGGGTTCGCCAAGCATGGCAAGCGGATTGGCGATCGCGATACCGGGCAGTTGAATTTGCTCTGGTATTCTGATGTTGGTTAAGATGGTTATCACATCACCTGCCGGCAGTCTATTGCTCTTTTAGCATTTATTTAATTTCTTCGAATAGGGAACATTCTAATAACAATTATCTTTTTCCTATTCCGTGAGACGTAGCGTGTATTTGCTGTCTGGTAATGTTAGAAATTTAAAGGCAATATTTCCCTTAGTCCTATCAATAAAACCTACGTTAAATTAGTAGAATTTTTCCGTTGGCACCATTTGTACATGGGACCAATATTGCAATTTTTTTTGTATGCAAATTACACGACATGACAGCTAACGCCCCAGTTTTTTTGTGCGAATTATGCATAACATATGCATTGAATTGAAAATTTTAGATACTTTGAACTAAATATGTCAAATATATAAATAATTGTGAAAACGGGGTCAATAAATACAACACAATAGATCGGAAATTTTGCAATCTATCATAAATATTTATTATAGATTTCAACAAAGAAAATCGTAAGTAGCACGGGTTACTGGACCCAATGAATCTTGATAGATTTTATATTTACGAATTAGGGTGACAGTGTTGCTATTTATGTTGGCCTTCTTATCTAACATTATTTACGATTTTGTTCATAACACAGAAAAGAGGTCGAATTTAATTACAAATAGATGGTTATCAATAACCATGTAATTTTCACCAAGCGAAGCTCGATCATCTAAGTACAGTTGCTATAATAATATACTAGAATGGAACAGCTTATGAGAACATTTTAATATTTTTTATCTGCAATGAAATCTATCCACAATCATAAACATGTTTAAAATGTTTTCAACAATAAGTGATGTTGCCATATTAAAAGGTTGAAGCACCTACGTTCGGTTAGTCAATTACCTGGCTATTTAGAACACATGTTCAACTACATGTTGCATTCCTGCCACTTATTCTCAGTTCAAACATAATTGCGGTTCAGCGATGACTTGATCGTGTTTTGTGTAATAGCTGTTTTTTTTTTAACAAAATCAGTAACGTGACCACTTGCCAGTCGTTTTAGAGGCGAGCATCGTCGCAATGTAGACATTAGAGAAAAAGTTGTGTTTATAATAGCTTTGGTCTAAGATAAAACAACGAGCTGAAATTGGAAGAGGTATTAGACTCTATACAACAGATACACAATGAAAATTGAGCGGTTAACGTAACAAACTATTAAATCAGGAATTTAAACACTACTTTTATATCTGTTCCTTCTTAATGATATTTTGAAAGAAACATAAAAGCAATTTTTAAAACACTCACACACACACACACACACACACACACACACACACACACACACACACACACACACACACACACACACACATACATTTAAACACGCGCGAGCACAAGCACACGCACATACATAGACATGTATATTAAAGGCAATTGTTTGTTAATTGCTAGTTTAACAAAAGAGTTGTAATTAAAAAATTCGCTTTAAAGTAAAATTTTTATATATTGGTGTAATTTGTTTTGGACATCTTTATTTGTCAAAACTATTGAAATTTTGTTTTTTAAACGGCTGCGGATACCTAATAAATAAATAAGCGATTATATTAATACTTAGCCTTGCACACCCACTCATTAATTTTCAACCAGCCAGTCGATAGATTTGGCGCCAATGCCAAGGAATGCATTAGAACACCGTCATTTTGAATTACGTAAGCTGCATACACAATGGCACATACTGTTATTATGAAATAATTAGGCTACTTGCTCATAAAAAGAAGCATCGCTTTGAATAATAATGAATGGAAGATACGTTAATTTTTTTAAAGTATATAAGTTACCTGTATATTAGTAATGTTGCTCTAATTCTACTCTCAAATATTTTTTGAGTGCAATGTTGCTCCAATGCTAGATGTCGGATTAAGCATATCCTCGTAATTATTTTTTACTTGAGATATGCAACTTTTTTTTAGGGCATGAATTGCATGTGCTTATCACTGTGCTCATCACTTCAATTTTAGCAATGCCGGCACCGCGGATAGGTATGTCATATATATATATATATATATATATATATATATATATATATATATATATATATATATATATATATATATATATATATATATATATATATATATATATATATATATATATATATATATATATATATATATATATATATATATATATATATATATATATATATATATATATACACATTGATTTAAAAATTTTGCATAGCTACTCATTTCATGGTGCGTCTCAGAAAGAACGGATTTAACGCAAGTCGTCTACTTGGTAAATAGGCTTCTGTCGTTTGTAGTAATTTCAAATGAAGGCAAAGCCGAAAGCGGAAAACTATTCATTAAATGTTTTCAATACAAAGACACTTATGAATTAATCATCTTTACAAAATTTCTCAAAAGCAATGCTCTTTCGTCAAGGGTTACAGTGTTGTTTTCTTTCTATTGTCGTAGTTGAAGAAAGTGTTTTTCAGTACAAAAAAAATAAATAACATGATACAAATATGTAGTTCATATAGGTTATAGTTTGCAAAGTTTTAAATATCTCAGTTTGCCCCAAATTCGATACAACAAAAAAATATAATACTCATGCAACAGTAGATGAAGACTTTCAAAATGTACGATAAAAGAGACAGCACGATCATTGTAACAAAATGAGAAACCATACCGCTGCGCTTGGGCGTCCTAAACTCCCGCACGAAAACCAAAACTCGCTTCTTCTTCACCACCATTTCCACTTTTAAAACAGACCTGAGTGTTCGCAATACTTATCGAGAATGACACCGAGTGGAAACATTGGTGCATAACATGGTGATGTTTGTTTAGCAGTTAACGTGCCCGGTTTATAATGTATGATGTCATGCTATCGTGCTACAATAGTTAGGTGAACGAAAAAAAATGTATTGACACCTTTTTTATTCAAATTCGTCGCCATGATATGCATGTCATTTAGAAGTCTGTGGAAAATGCATATTTTTGGAAATGATGTTATTGATTTCTTGCTGACAATGGTGGCAAGTTTGATTTGTAAAAAAATTGTTGTAAGTCTCAAAATGGACAACCCTGCCAGGTTGGCCATTTTGCGAATTATTAATAGACAGAGTTGTACATTTTCCCAAAAAATAAAAAATGTAATGAGGACCGGAAGACGGAAGTTATTTGTTTTATTAGTGATTTTTTTAATGTATAATAGCAATAATTTTTTTAACAAGGTGTGCACTGCAATTGGTTGCAGTATTCTTTTTTATTAGAAAAGGAGTACCTCAGGTACGTATCCGAAGTCTTGAGGACTTTGTAATAAATATGGTCTATATAAAAAAAAATATTATGAAATATTCAAGTACTTCTTTTCTGATGCCAAGCAAATTGGTTATAATTTAGTTGGCAGATAATTCGTTATTTGAAAATGGCAAAAAGGGCCCTTAGTTTTGCTAAAATTAAGTGTAGGCATACTAAGAACACATAGATCGATTCTCGTAACGTGACACGTCTAGTTGTCCAACCCTTTACACCTGAAACTTATTCATTCACTGAGGTACCTAAATATCAATTTTCATTTAAAATCAATGAAAATTTTTATATTCATCAAAACAGTATATTTGATTTAGACTAATATCTGAAATTAAGTCATAACAATACACTATATTGTACAAAACAGAAGATAACAACATAATAAATATATACAACTACATAAATGATACAATGCGTATTTCTTAGCGCTTAATGGTTGTATATTTAGAAAAGCTATTTTCAACCTCGTGTAAGTCGTGTATGAGCTATAAAGGTTCTCAAACCAGCTTCCCCCAGTAGGGGAGATAAAAGTCTTTAAAAGTAACTTTGTTAAAATACATTCTTAAAGTAGTTTAGATAGTCGAGAGGGTATTTGTTTATACTTAATTATGCTTATGGTACTTTATTTTAAGCTATTGAGAGAAAAATGTGCTTCCCTTCTCTTTCGTGTTTCTAAGAACCCATAAAAAAGTCAACGTTGTCGGTGTAATAATAAATACGAGTACTAGGTGTTTTTGTTTTGCTTGTCAGAAGGGATGCACGTAGGAGTCTTATAGATCTCTGATTACTACTGATGTTTAGGCGCAATAGTGGTCAAAACCTCTATTTAAAGTGAAAATATGGACATACTGTAACTTTTCCTCCCGTCGATGTAGTAAGAGGTAACTAAGGTAATGCCATGTATCGTCATGTGGTTACCGATGGACAGAAACAATCACAGGAAAAAATATTAAACCAGAATCAAATAGCCCCGTAACGGTTCTAAAATTTGGGATACTGCGTTTGTTAATCCGATTGTCAAGTGTGATAAATATAGCGAATCTTTATTACGGGAGAGACCTATGTCTAACAATGGATTTTATTAGTCCTCTGATCGTCTTTAAGTTAATAATGAAAACAGAAGTCCCATGAAGTCATTAATAGCATATTATAATTTCTTTTATAACTTTATCGTTGGGTAAGGTCGATATTCAGAAGTTTACTTTCTATAGGCTGAAAATCAAGAAAGAAGCATCACATGCTCGATAGTATAGGCATAAAAGTATTCTATATCTAAGCGTACATACTAGGGATATATACTTTCTTTACGTGAGACACATAAAAGCCAACTAGTTAAATAGCCCTAAAAATCGAAACCGTCGCTAAATAAGCGGACAGATAACGTTCGTCAGCGTCAACTTTATAGAATTTTGCTATCTCCAATCTGCTTGCTCAACGTGATGGTTATGGAAGAGTTCCATTGGACTAACATGTTGAAAAAATAATTAGGCAAAATTTATCCTCTAAGCTCTTTTTGTAAACGAAATATGGTCGCTATTATTTAATGTTAATATTAGGAAACAATTCTAACAATTTGGATGGAATTATGTATTTAGACTTAGCTTTCCCGTAGGCATTATTTGAGAGAGGTTAAAGAAGGAGAAAGTCAGATAATACTTTTGAAAAGATCCTTTCGCTGCAGTGGCAATTTTAGGCTGCTACTTTACTTTCTTTCTTTAGAAAACTTGTTTTCAAACTAATTATTGCCGAATTCCAAAGACGAGTATCGAAGAAGCTTAGAAACTCAACTAAATTAATCAACTAACGATAAAATAATAAAATGTCAATGATGTAAGTTATTAACTATATTTTTATAATCGAAATCATCAAGACTGCATACGTACGATGATCCTCATCGTACAGCAGGAAATACAAGCGATATTAAATTCCTAGGAGAACAAATATGAAATCTTTTTTAAAACATTTTCCGTCAAAGGCGACAAGAGTGACAAACGCTGCCTGCTATTTTTAAATGTAAAAAACAAAACTCGCGAAATGGTCACGAAAGTTCTAGATTCTTAAGCTTCCGCTTTCCTTTGCAGAAATAGACAAACGTATACCAGAAATAGATAAACGTACACAAACAGAAGAGTGTAGAATATATAATAAAGTAAATTTCAAATTCGTTGTTTAATAAGTTGACACATGTACAACGAAGCGTCACTCAGAAATACAAGTTTTTTCTTATTTTATGATTTTATCCTCGTAGTTTTACACATTTCTAATAACTGTTTTAAAACTTGAACAAGACGCCATAGAAAAAAACACAAAGCCAAAGCTGTTCAGCCGTCTTCAGTAACAAATACTCAACAATACAAACTTTTACATTAAAAATAGTAACAGGATTATTAGTACCTTATAATGTACGGATTTAATGTTAAAAAGGTATCAAACTAAATTTTAAATTTCATAGACTCAAAGTTGAAATTGGACTAATCATTTGAGAAACACTCATCGGACTAGACATGTTAGCTGACGTCGACAACTTCAAACGTCACGTCAAGTTTCAGTCGGCTAGTCCCAGACAGGAGAAGGATTTGTTTTTAGAACAAATTTGGTTGCCGTATACATACATAAATAGTAAAGGGGCATGACATATATTGCTCTCATCCCTAAGTAGCTTGAGTAGTAACAAAACGGTGGTAGACTAAAAAATTTACAATCGACAAATGTAATTGTGTATCACTAATGTTGATGAATAAATGTTTTTATAAGCACTTGTGTTATGGAATCAGAAACAACGAAGGTACCACAAGTACCCAGGCCCGAGAAAACGTAGAAAAAGTTTTTGATTGACTGGGCGAACCTCACTCGACGACGGCATGAATAACGTACGTAAAATTATGAGTGAGATGTTTTTTTCGATCTTTTTTTTATTTTTGTTGCAAGTCAGCCGCAGATACAAATTGTATAAAAACACGAGTATTTACAATACATGATGTTTTCCTACACTTCCGGACACGTATTACAGTTCGCCGAACGTTAAATAAAATAAATTGTTTTGCAATAACGACGTGGCGAGGTTCCCTAAAATAATAATAATGAGTTACCTTGATCGCGACCGAGATTGTAAGAGGCTAAGGCCTGCGAACCGGTTGCAACCCGACCACCGGTACTCTACTCGCTCGCATTTTTCTCGCAAAACCAACTTAACCGAGCGTTGTAGTGTTCTTAATGCAATTGCACTTAATCATTCCGCCGAATACCGTTTTTTATATTTTAATTGGTATTTAAAATGGCTGGTATTTGTTTTACGAACGTATAATGGGAATTAAACGTACGCTTTTTTACATTTACATTTTGTAAAACAGTTATTCTTCATAAGTGGCATATCGTAATACATAACATTTTGTTATGAACTTCGTAAGACATTCGTCTTGGTAATGAGGAGGTATATGTGGACAGATGAGAAGGATTAGTTCATTCAGTTGATAAACTTCAACTAAATAACAGATGGTTATTTACTTGAGGTATACTGATGAGCATATGGATGGAAATTTTTTTTTTCAGGTTACTTTCTCATCCTACTATAAGCTTCACTTCGCTGATCGAGGTCAGAATATCAGCTCGGATTATGAATTCGATTCCTAGCTGAATACAAGTTTGAGTGTAGTGGTGGTGGTAGTGCATACAGTGGAATTAGTGCATGCATCTGTGGGAGGGTGGGTGGTGCTCTTCTTCTCTTCGGACAGGGTAACATATACCTTTTTATATTTGCATGCGGAGGGTTGCGAAGTAATTTTTTCAATAACAAGAATACAAAACGTGTTCCCAGCATAAGTTTTAATTATGGTTTGACATAGAATCTTGATATTTCTATTTTAATGGATATTACTATTTTGGATTCTAAAAGGTAGACTATTTTAAGGCTCTCGCAGGTTTCTGGTTACAACCCCTTACGTTAGAAGTACCTCTTACGTTGTAGGCACATGATCGAGACATGCCTAGACACGCACTGTACCTACTATGAATCTATCATAATAAAATGCAGGTACCTATTAATAATACGATATAGCGATATCATGGGATTCGTCTCGTGGTTGCGAGGAGCCGAGTTCTACAATCGCCAATGGCAATTATGCTAGGCTTCCTATAAGATAAGCATGTCTTGTAGTCCACTATTTATTTGTCAAGTATATTCAGTGGCGTGTATTTCATATAGGCATAAAAATGCATACTTTCCTAAAAATAAAGAATTCTATCAGCCGAATTCTTCAGTTTCTAAGTACAAGTACACAAACTTTACGTAATATTTTCTATAAGAAAATCAACGAAACGGTTTACGAAAAATTTATAACGATTTATTATTATTATTAAAATCAAAGTTACAAACCTCGTATGTCTCTTTGTAACGCGGACGACAAAACTGAGCCATCGGCGAGTGCCGCGTCCAATAAGTTGATGTTCTCGCGGCAACGCGTAACGACCTCCGTCTGTGTACCGAAAAAAACTCAATTCGAAAAACGAAAAAAAAAACATTAACCAGCGTTCAGAAATTTCTTCGTTCCAAATTTGAAAAACGTATTTCATATTCTTTTACAAATCTACTCTTTGACAGGGCGGGAATTATATATTGAAAAAAAAAAAAAAATAATAATGGACCAACTCACATGCCTTATTTGTTTAACACTTCAACGAACACCATGCGCTATTTTGTAACAAAATAATCGAATCGAATATCCGAATAAATTTTATAAAAAAAGCGGAAGCAGAGAAAACAATCGCATGCCAAAATAGATTAGAGAAGCAAACTAAATTCCCGAATGATTTAGACAGTAACAATAATTTTATTTCAAAACATAATTTGCTTTTGAGAGTTGCTGTGTATAATCCAATTTTTCTGTTGATAGAGAAGGGTGTTAATTGACTGAAACTCCATTTTTTACTTTCCAAACTGACATATTTATTGTTTTAAACAATTATACAAAGTTCACTTTAATTTTTTTAAACATTTTGTAAAAGAAAAGATCAATTAACAACCTAACCCTAATCAACATTATGATTAGTACATTTACAAAGCTACATTGTGAGATATTGCGGAGTTCAGTCAAATCACATAAGTATTATAATATTATGCGAGACCTTAGTTATCATTTAAAATTATATAACAAATATAACTTCGTTTCTTCTAACGGTTACACTAAATTATATCACTCAATGACAAGAACTCTTGTTTCGAATTATTCATCTAGATCATAAATAAAATAAGTTAAGTACCGTTGCTGGCTTGGTTTCAGATTTCCGAACCGCGGTGAGGTATCAAATTTGACAGCTGTCAATGTTATCGAACGATAGCTTTTTTGTCAACTGTTAAATGGTAACTGCACGCATGCGCGGAGCAGCCATGCAATACTGCTTTTAACTTAAATAGATATATATGTATCTCGTTACGCGAATATATCTAAAAGTTAGAACTGATCTAGCACCAAGTTATCACCACAAACACAGGAAAGGATAAATTTTTAAAGAAAATAATAATCAAATGAAACAAGCAGTTAGTAAAAAAAATTATAACTACACAAATCACAAACATTAGGCCATTAAAACTGTTAGTATAAAAGAAAGTTAAACAAATTAAAGACGGAAATAAAACACAGGGCAAAATAAATATGATATTAAAGGTAGAATCACTTTTATGAACACGTGTCAAATGAAAAATTACTCCTTTATATTAAAAGTGAGGCTACCCTGAAGCGTACACATGTTAGATTTCTAAATATACTTATATAGGCAACATTTAAATAAAAAGTTTATGACTACGTGTCAAACCATAGATTTGACACGTGTCAAAGGGGATAAGATACAAACTTTATATATATGATAGTTATTGTACTGCGTTTGTCAGACTATATTTGCATTTTATATAAATGCTACAATTTGTACAATATAAAACTAACTCTATATTTTAATTGTTTACAAATGGAATGCTACAATAATACATGCGGAGAAAGCTCCACTTTTTTGCGCGTATGTCACTCTAATGCGTGCACAAGTAGTCGTTTTTCAATCGCAATCTGACAATCGCAGCGTACTTTATACGTATACTTATATAGATGAGTGTAACTGTCACACAAGCCCAAGCCATATGTCATTGTAGATGTATGTAGACTATGATTAGAATTGAAAAGGCGGCTACAGCGAGACAGATCCGAGCTCTCATACACGCGGGGCGGGTGGCGCGCGCGCACGCGGGCAGCTCGTCCTCCGCCTCGGTGTAGCTACTGTAATCTGTATCGAATGGTGTCCTTACGTAGTCGAAGGTGCGCACGAGGTCCAGGGACGAGTCCTGCCTCGCCATCGCCGCCTCGGCCGCTTCCAGCTGCGACCTGGACCTCCTAACCAGTGACCTCGCTCCCTCCGACTCCGAATCGGAGTCGCCCTCCCAATTTCTTCTGCTATGCTTCGGACTCGAGGACTCGTCTTCCGAGTCCGCGCCCTCCGTCGACCTACGTCGCAACTCCGACAGCGCCACCTTCTGCAGCTCGCTCTCGCCGTCCTTCTCCATATTCTTTCTCCTTCTGTTCAGTGAGTCCAAGATGTCCGGTCGGTTATTGACCTCCGTGTACTCCAGGGAGCTGTTCACTTCGTCGCTGGTTAGGTTGGAGCTGTGCCGCCTCCGGCTCAGAGCGTGGACGTTCAGCAGGTCGAACTCCGGCGAGCGTTTGTTTTTGCGCTCGCCCTCGGGCTGCTTGCGCCTGCGCAGGCTGTCGGTGCTCTCGACGCTGCTCCTGGACTTCTCTAAGCTGTCGAGCAGTAGCTTCTTGCGTTCGGCGCTCGACATGGTCTTTTTGGGTTTGCGCAGGGGCGAGTCGAGCGGGGAGGTGCGCGGGGAGGTGCGGGGCGAGGTACGGGGCGAGGCGCGTGGAGAGGCGCGCGGGGAGGCGCGCGGGGAGGCGCGGGGCGAGGCGCGGGGCGCGCGGCGGTGGCGGGGGGGGCGGCGCGCGGGGCTGCGCTCGCGCCGCGCGGACAGGCTGGAGCAGCAGTCGGACTGCGAGTCGAGGTACGCGCGGTAGTCGTCCCCGAACTCCAGCAGCCGCCGCGCCGCGTCCGAGTCCGGCGCCTCCGAGTACGGCTCCGAGTTGTACTTCTCCTGCGTTGGGCGGGAAATTATTCGGTTACTTAGCGATGTGATGGTTAGAATTATTTTTTTTTCTATTTACGCATTTATTAATAGTAGTAGAGGTCTAAACAATTTTGTCCTTTCGACCCACATTTCACCGAAGTTGTGACAAGTTGGCGAACCTGTCGCCGTATTTATATAGAAGTCTAATATAACATAAATCCAATACATGTTTTGTAGGATTAGAAAAGGAGCTAACGATGCACTAGATAGAAAGTGGCTGCTGCAGCCCATGAACATCTGAATAAAACCTCGAAGAAAACGAAGAAGATTACAGGTGCATTTCGGCTCAATGCCTCAATGCTCTAAACTACACTAGATCTCTGACCTTTCCAGAAACGAACACCTTGGAAATGGGTAAGAGTACGGTAGTGATCCAGACAACTCCTGGATAGAGAAGGAGCCTCCCACTTTTTACAATATATTGTATATCTTTAGGGCAGTTGAACGAGGCAACACCTTAACAAAGTATAGTGTCATCAAATCTTGGATGTCAAATTTAGGTTTACATAAATTTTTTAAATAACTAACCAGGTATTTTCTTTATTGGTATTTCACTAAAATTCAGTCTACACGAAAGTATGTTTCACTTTTAAAACGGTAACAATTAAAGTCCTCACCTGATAGAAATCCCAGGCCTGTTCAGAAAACGAGCTGTGTTCCTCAGTGCCAGCCGTCCCGCTCTTATCAACATCGGAGTCCTTGTCTATGCACAGGTCCCACATCTGACTGGGATCGCCTAAGCTGAGGGCCAGGAAAGACCTTT
This sequence comes from Sericinus montela, assembly GCA_029286605.1. NCBI lineage: Eukaryota > Metazoa > Arthropoda > Insecta > Lepidoptera > Papilionidae > Sericinus > Sericinus montela. Next base: position 9,161,778 of record JAGSMR010000019.1, on the reverse strand, counting down.
CCCTCTCTGTGCTCCTGGTCAGCCGGGGCCTCACGTGGCCACCTTCCGGGCCGAGTTTGAAACTGGGCGCCACCGATTCCGGCTCGTTCTGTTCCGGAATGGCGCCCTCGGTCTCCTTTGCGGTGATGTGCGTTTTCTCGATGCTCTTGCGTAAGTTGGCGATGGTTGCCAGCTGCTGTTTGATGCGCTCCTCGTCGCTGTCGTTGCCGGAGGTCGACGTTGTGTCTAATCTGTGTTGATATACATAGTTAATGTTACAGCCAGGAAAAGGAAATCAAGAATAAAATTGTATTAATACAATTTCATTCTTGACAGTGCTAAAATACTAGCAAAGTCAGATAACATTAAGAGTATTCCTGTTGAGTAACCACTCCAACTGATCTGGAAATTGTCGAACCTAGAACGTTATGTTTCGCAATTCGCAACCCATTTGGCTATTGGCAAATATCGGGCAGTCGATGGATGCAGGTGGCTCGGGGTCTTTCTTTGCGAGAATCTTTGACTGAGGCCAAGGCACGCTCAGTGGAGTTTTGATAGGTACAGAAAGAAAAGAAAATATTTCCACATATATTTGATAGCAAAACCAATATTTGTTTAAAAAGAGTGTGACTATTTTATTTAATAAGTCCTAGGGTCGAAATATTTAATAAAAACAATTATTTGGGAATTCAATTCAACAGATTAGCGGCTTTTTTCGGTCTCAATATTTCTTAGCTATAGATACGTTTTTGGCAGCGTATTTAAAAAATGAATTTATTTGTTATAAGGTAACAAATAACCTGAAAAAGAATCTATATATTAGAATGGAATAAATATTTTCAATGGATAACATACCATAATATCCTACACGGCAATGCTTTGCGAGCGTGTATGCAAATTATAAATTCAAAACAACGCAAAATTGAAAGGTTCAATGGGGTATTTAGACGGTTACCTATTCTTCCTGCTGGTGGCCGGGTCGCTGGCAGCGCTCCTTTCATTCTTGTCCTCTATTTCGGGACTCAGGCGTCCGCAGAAAGACAGAGACTTGACGAGCCTGTCGCGACGCTCCGTAGTGTTGTGCTTGCGGAGTTTGAACCGTTTGCGCCGAAGCCAACATTGCTTGTCGTTCGCTTCGACGCAGGACGTGCACGCCTCCGTCATGGTATTCGTGCTGGATATGTGACCCTGGAAAACAAATATTTGTTAATATTCTGATCGAAACAAACAAACAAGATGAAAAACTTATTTCCAATACTGGGGTGCTCAGGAGTCTTGATAGTTTTGTCCTTTTGTACGACATTATACCGGAGTTTATTTGTTATATAAAACTTATGGTGAGCTAATTGCAATCTTAGTACGCAAAGCAAATTTCAAAAGCAAACATTTCGTATATAGTGCGGAAAATGAGTTTGAGCTTAGCATTTATGTTTACAGCAACAGTGATTCCCAGTGCATCCCTTTATTTTTGATTACTTATCCTTCACTACCTTAGCAAATGTAACTTTTCTATGTATCTGTCTTATTTTATAAGTTAATTCAAATTAATTTGAATAAATTAGTTTCAGCTTGTGGATATTGAACTCGGGTGTATTGATTGCTTTCCCTTCACCCCGGTCAATCACTCGGCTATCGGGACTACGACTTAATACTATTCTATTCACTGTGATTGTGATACGGAGCTTTCTGGCGTATACGTTGTTTTCATACAAAGGGACTATCTTAAATTTCAGTTTGAACGCGAAAATACTTAGTTTGCATAGGTCAAATTAATCAGGAAATATTATGTTAGTGAGAATACAAAGTAACATAATAATTTATATTATGATTCATATATTCACGCATTTTTCGATAATGGGGTAGGAAAAGGCTAGACAATTTAGCCCCTTCGATGCACTGCTTTGGGGTGAGTCAAAAGTCTTTGGTATGAAATGTACTTCATCAGCAATTATTATTATGTTCTAAGTAGTTCCAATTATAGCAACACTTCACCATTTGTTTGGGATAACGCCCCAAGGCGGTGCGCCATATCGAGGAGGGGGGGGGGGGGGGGGTAGGGGGAGTAGGTGGTGGGTGGTGGGGGCGCACCTGCACGGTGGTAGAGCTGGCGCGCAGCTTGCCGTCGGGCGGCGCGGCGGGCGCGGCCAGCGTGTGCAGCGCCGACTCTGAGATGGAGTGCGCGTGCGAGATGGCAGCCGCGGGCGAAGGCAGCTGCGACAGGCACGACACGGACCACGGCCGCGGCCCGCCGCGCTTGCGCATCTGCACCTGTGCCGGCGCGCGCGCAGCGAGTTAGTCACAGTGGCAGAGTTAAACGAGCAGGTGGCTCACGTGATGGTAAGTGATCACCGCCGCCCATGAACACCCGCAATACCGGAGGCGTAGCGGATGCGTTGCCTCCCTTAGAGCGCCCCCCTCCTTAAGAATTTGGGGGAGGGGAGTGTGTGGGCCACCGGTTACCTGCACTCACCAGACGAAACGCAGAAGTTTGTTAGACTTCTACTTCACGCCGGTATTCTGTGAGGTCGTGGTACTTCCCCGGTCGAGCCGGCCCATTCATGCAAAAGCAAAAGCTAATGCGTGGCTCTACCACTGTACATTCGACTGTTGTTTAAGTTATTGCTACTTATTCGAAACATCTTGCGTCTCTTTCTATTCGTTCCGAATTTGTGAATGTCATCTTTGACGTTTGCAACAACTGACAATATAAAGCTTTTGTATACAAGTGAAGAGTTTAGTGAAACCCACTCTTAATAAACCTATCATTAATATCAATTAATAGTAATGATTTCTTGTATTTACGCGAATACTACACATTTAAAATAAAACGATTTTCGGATTTTATCGTGTTATTAATTAGCTTTTACAAACTATTTTATTTCCCGACGTTTCGGATGCTTTACAGCATCCGTGGTCACGGAGGGAAAATCCGAAAATCCTTTTATTATCTAATAGTAACTGAATAATTTATAATGTAAATTCCCTTTATCGTAATACCCGCATTTTATTTACAATGCCCGACTCTCTGTTCTACATATACTCGCACTACTGACTGTTATTTCAGTACTAATATAAAAGAGAAGTAAAAGTTATCGGCCATGTCTATGCCTAGACGAGATTGGGCTGCCCGAACTTTGCGTAACTTCCTCCTAGGTTTTATCGCATTCCTATGCGATTACGATTCGAAGTGTACGCGTACTGCTCATAACGTTACGTAAGCTATATAACAAAATTAGTATCATTAAGCTCGTTTTTTAAGTAATATTTGTTAATTACATAGAAGTTTTAACACAGTACGTATATAGCATGGTGAATTGAAGCTTATCGGTCAGAAATAAAGTTCAATTTACCTTGGCCTGATGTGTAGGAGTGACTGTACAAGTGGATGTGCTCATGTCCATCGATGAATGCAAGTTGCGCTCTTCAGAAGTCAACGAGGTGTCCACTTCGCTCTCCGTGGTGTATTCACCCGAAGCGTCGTAGCTCTCCGTTCCCTGAAAAATAAAACGTAAACACTTAAACATTAGGTTCGCTTTTCATTAACGTGTAATGAATGAGATATTACTTTTAGTGTTGCATGGAACAAAGTATTTAATTTTCGTTACAGTACACACCACGTCAATACTTAATAAAGAAGTAGATAGATAGATAAAGGTTATAAAGGCTGAAGAAAAGAGTTTCAAATTTGAGAAGAAGATAAAAGAGAACGTGACTGAAAATATAAGTTAAGAATATACAAATTCACTTTAGTTTAGGTTCTTAGAATGATTACCTTTACCTCAATTCTTAAATAAAAAAAAATATTGTAACCACTCCTGCAAAGCTGCAATGCATTTGCCTGGAGTGGTTTCAGGCAGTTCTGGTTATAGTCGGATAGTGGTCCCGAACCTACAACGTTACGTTTCGCAGTCCCTATCCTTAACAATTTAGCTATTGACGCTTTTTTGGCAAAATTTATTGACTATCGACGAATTTTTACGGATTAACTTTGAACGGAGCGTGCACTAGTTTGGTAAACAAAAAAGTGAAGAGAGCTAAAAGGCGATTAGAATATAATTAAATTGATTAAAAAGATGGAATGCATTAAAGTAAGAAAGGAGTTTGTTCAAAGGACGAAAATAAATAAGGCAGGTTTTTCTCACCTGATTGCTATCATTTTTCGAACGATCTTCCTCTTTACTCTGATTGAGCCACTCCTTTATTCGGGTCATTTTGACCCGACTCACGGATTTTCCTTCCTCTTCAAACATTAGGGGCTTGAGGCTTCTAGAGCTTTTCTTTTTCATTTGGTGGTGCGCTTGCTTCTGAACCAACTCCTCTGCCTGAATCACCAGCCTCTCAATGTCCTTACATCTGGCGTCCACTTTAATCAGGTCCGGTGTGGTGGATTCCAATTTGGGTTTAGGAGACGGTGGTTTATCTTTTTCATCCAGTGGTAACTCGCATTGTATTTCGACAGATGATGTCATTAAGTCAGTGGAATCCTCGTTGGCTATCTTCGGGCTTCCGACATAAGTCCACTCTTCCTCCGACGACTCTTCTTGCGACTTCTCGTCCGTCTCGATCATCTGTCGCCCGTCCGAATCTGTATCGTGGTGTCTAAAATAGAATGTGGCGCAATTCTTCGACTTCCTGTCGGACTGGTTGAACTTGGACGTGTTCACTGGTTTCTTTCTCTTCACCACCGTCGGTGGTGTTTTGGCTGGCTCGTGGAAGTTCATCGTCTCTGTTTCCTGTGTACTGAGGCCTGTAATAGAGAGTAACGAATGGTGAAATATATTCTCAGCGGTCGACCGCTTTGTTTGTTTGTTTTGGTAATGTCGGTATGCGAACAATATTGTCAATAGTAATCGATTCGTGTCGTTGTTTATTTATGCAAATCGCACCAACGAACGACCAACTCATGACTATAACTGTAATAGCTGTGTGTGAAAATGGAAAGTCGTCGACGTATTTACATTCATTAGAGGAATTTTTATCGAATGAGTCTTTGTTTACCATTCAAGTTCATTGTAAGAAATCACTGGGAAATAACCTTGGCTTTCTGCAGTATCTAAGATAAAACAAGAATGACATAAATGAAAGAAAGACAAAAACTTGTATTTGTCGGCGTAGGGAGGTCCACGTGAGGCAACTCGTTGTTAAATCCGTCTTGAGCCATATCAGAAAACTGATCTAAATGGGTGGAAACGCAGTAAGTTCGATACAGGAAGATGACCGTTCACACTGCCGTCGGTTTCGTAAGTCAAACCACGAGAATACTCTGAAGACACTTTATATCAGAAGTCAAATGACATTGACAACACATAGTAGTCAAATCCGCTCTGTCACTTCCTGTATCGACCTTACTCAAGCGCACTACTTGACGTTTGCGAAGACTTTCAATAGATGGCGTTGTAACCAAAATTGTTGCCTTATCTTGATTATGCGACATATTATAAAATACTCAATACTTTACAATAATATTCATTTAAAATGTAAGTTAGATTAATTCATCCAATGCAACAGTAGAGAAGACACATATCTCCTCTTTTATAGCACATTGTGAAAGGCATACTGAATATTGTACGGTAAAATACTTAAATTTTGCTGAGTGCCAAAATGAACAAGTCTAATTTGAACTTAATTTATATGTTTCTTAATTTATATGAGTCCCTGTAGGCTAGTGTGCATCTAAGTATTTCAGTTGTTTAACGATCTCTGTGGACGAGTGGCGTACATACCGCTTTCCATGGTGACGACAGATCTGTGGTCGTGGGTTCCCGTCGCGCCAATATTGAAAACAATTTTCGTCATTTCCTCGGATCCGGTGTTAGTGGTACCTTAGTTGTTTCCAATTCCACAACACAAGTGCTTAACTTACTTACTTTTCGATCAGAATAATGTATGTAAATGTTGTCTGTATTTATTTCTCTCTTTTAACGATATTAGCCGAAAACATCGCGCGAAAAGTTATTTTTGTAAATTGCTATAAGTTGGCAGTACGTTAACCACAGATCATACGACCGGGGTAGCATGGCATACCTTGCAGACGACGTAGGGAGGTGGGCACGGTCCGTGGGTCGGGAGCGTGTGGTCCGTCACTCACGTCGCGCACGTCGCGCACGTCGGACACGTCGGGCACGAGGCGCTCGTCGCGCTCCGTGCCGTTCATGCTGCCCCGCTGCCACTCGAGGTCCGAACCGAAGCCGCGCCACGTGCACGTCAGCGCATCGTCCTGTTCCTCCTGCGTCGACACGTAAGCATCAAGTAGATGTCTCCATGTCAATTTCACTAGTCTGTAATTGTCCTCTCGCCGTTCCCAATACTGGAGTAGACAGAGGTCTAGATAATAAAGTTCTGTCGACCCACCATTTATAGAAAACATTTTTTGGGACAACGTGATTGGTAGTGAGCCTGTGGCCGTCTTTATGTCCTCGCCAATGATGATATGAACTTATCACCTAGAGGTCGAATTAAAGTCTCTGAACTCGAATTCTGTGACTTTTTGTATATCGTATTTTACAGTGTGTATCACCGTTAAACGACGATTCAAGGATATTAGCGTGCAATAGCATAGGTACCGATTATACTTCCAACGAAAGAAATTAGTATATGTCTACTGTTATTACTAAAACAATAATTTGGCTCTCCCTTCGTGATTCCCGTGACTTCACCTAGTATGGGACTAAGGAACGCAGCAATGTAGGTCTTCAAAAACTCACCTCGGATGCAGACTGCCGGCTGTCAATCGAACGGTTGCGGATTCTTGCTTGAGGTGTGCGCAGGCGTCGCGGGGAGCTCCTTTTACTCAGTCTTGGCTGCTTGAGGGCTGGCTCCTCGTCGCTGTCGCTCGCCGCCTCTATTGAAACGCAACCCTGGAAATACGAAACGAACGTTGATTTGTTTATTTGTCAAGAACAGGTTTGAAAGGTATGCTATTGAACCGTGCTTGAATGAATATGGCTGCGTAATAAATCAGGCTTATTATCTGATCCCGTGGCATGAATATACACAGACGACTTAGGAAAAAAAAACATATACTCGATACTTCGTATGTTTAGATGCTGGGTACACATTTACAATATTCCTGGCTAAAACTATTTAAAGGCAGCGGTTTGGTTTAAAGTTTTGTAAAAACAAAAAAAATCACAGTAACACATAATATAAAATATAATTGTAAGTTTATGTTACGAAATTTGGTCCCCTATCATTAAGAAGTGCCTATTACTTAAATTAACTAAAATTTAAGATAACATATTTTGTCACTGAAGGCTTTGTAGTACCCACTGCTTTAATGTACTCGTAACTCTAAAATTAATTTTCCTGGTGGTGTTTTAAATGGTTGGTACTTTTATATGTGACAGGACACGTCACACCTTTAATATTATGTTATTTTTCAGTTGGTGTTTGGCATAATCAGCAGTTATACACAAAAAAGACGGTGAATGAGAGTGGATAGTGGCCAATAGTTGTCCAGCGCTTCACTTGTTGAAAAATAGTCAGGGCTATAATATTTCAAAATATTAACCAATACATTAGAGTTATTTTACGAGATACCAAAGTAATATAACACGTTTATTTAGTTTAAAGTAAAAGATTATAACATTATGCATTCTATTATTATTCTACAGTTGTGTGTAAATGTAAAAATAAAACTTTATATCTAACTAACTAGATTAGTGAAGGGTAAAAAAGCCCATAAATTATTCAATATTATTTCTGTAACTAATCCCTGTTAATAAAATAAATTACAATAAATATTTTCAATGTAACAATAGACAGTGTATAATAGTGCATATCTAGCCTAATAAATCACATTTCACGTCTAGTAATAGCTTTCGAACTATTCATACACTATTAATTACGCAAATAAATTTATTTATGGTCAGTAAACGTCACTGTAAAGCCCTGGAGAAACATTTCGTTCCCATTACACACATTAAAAGGTAGGTCCTTAGTATGGTAATGGAATTAGGTCAGTTCTAGTCTGAAATCACAGTAGATCTCTCGTGAATTTATTGATGCATTTTATGAGGCGGGCACGTGTCTAACCCTTCAACTAAACTGCGAGGGTTGTTTAATGGCCGGGACTTGACTGAATTGTACAAATACATACTTCAAACTGTAACCAAACACGTGACCTTAAATAAAATTAAGTTTACTTAATGAATCGTATCAAACTTTTTCTTTCTTTAATACTAGGCATCGCGGTGGAAATTATTATGGGTAATTAGGTAAAGATTTAAATTGAAATAGGCTATTTTTATAATCTATAAGAAAATGTTGACTAATCTTTAATAATAAAATATTAAATAGTGACTGTTTTTAATTTTTATATCATAAAATAAAAAATATCATAAATAAGTATTATGCTTTTTTATTTTCATTATTTCAGGAGGGTTGACGAATTCACAAAGAGAGAAACGGAGAATGCTCATATTCTCTTAATATGATGCCAAATATTTATATTATACTCGTATACAAACTACTATGCTTTTCAGACTTTCACAAATTACTGAAAATCTATAGAAGTAGGTGAGAATTAGGTACGTATTGCACTAACTGAATAGGCGTTGCTAGAATTTAAATATTTTGCACTCTTGTTAAAGTGAAGTACTGATCATAATACCAAGTCGTTTAACAATAAAATGTGACATCCCTCACTAAAATATTACATTATAAATTTGGAAGTCAAAACATCTCCATGTGGTCGGTCATGCTCATTTTAACGCTCGGGGGTCGTATTTACAAACAGGGGTCGACGGGTGGTCGATTACGCTATTGTCAATGGGACGGTTGGTGCGAAAACGACTAACAAGTCGTTGCGAATGAAAGTAAATTGCACTATTAGTTTTTTTTTTTGGAACCGTCTAGATTCTGTTGTGTCGTATCAAGCTTTATGTAATAACGAGAGAGCATATTGTAATGCGTTCATTTGGTTACTTCTAATTTAAACGTATTAGACTTTCGAAAACTCCTGAAAAGGAACCAACTACAGGCGTTATGCAATAAGTTTTCAATTATAGATAAAGAAATAATCATAAGTATGTTTAAATTGGCTTGTCAATTATTATTATATTCGTCAGCATTATTATATTGCCCGAAAAAATATGAAACCAGCTAATTCAAAAGCCATGTGAAGTTCCATACTTCGCACAAACTAGTGACAATTCCTCAAATATAATACTTAAGTAGCTTCTCCTCAAATATTAACTATATTTCTAATTGCACTTTAAAGAAGTGTGTAGAGTTTTTAGGCAACGCAACTTTTGTTATTCTTGTGGTTATATGAAAGTGAAATTACTCAGCAACTGTTGCGCAAAGATGACCCACTGGTTTTAAATGCATAAAACTAAAATATGACGAAAGTAGAAAATATTAATTGAGAACGGCTCGCCCGATTTTGGTGCAGATTTTTTCGTAATTGCTGGGAAAATCTTTTTTGAAAGAAAATAGGGATAAAAGTTTGAAAAATTCTCTAGACGTTGTGGAAACTTGGGAAAACTAAAAATACTTCTAAATAAACTTAAGCTTTATTATCTTTTAAATATTATTTTTTTTTTCAATCTACAATCTACTTTTACACAATTCCAATAACTTAAAAAAGTGACAAAATTATAACGAGAAATATATTGAAACTGACAAGAATATACTATGACTGGGCTATAATAGGAAAAAATATCTTCACGCTATTCTCAGAGGTAGACAGCGATCTAGAGAGTAGTCACTTCGGACCACCCTCCACCATAGACATTTTTAGGACAACGTGACAGATGTTAAGTCCGTCGCCGTCTTTATGTCGAAGCCAACGATATAAATCGATCATAAGTTTTGAAAAAAAAAAACCATTGAGCCTTAGGGATCGAACTCAGGGCCGAAATCACCCAACCACTCGGTAATCGTGAGCTACCTAAGAATGCAGTAAGCAGCTCAGAAAGCTCAATGCAGAAACAGAATGTTGAACGGGTGTATATCTCACCTGTGTATCAGTCTTGGCGAGGCAGGCCTCCAGATGGCACTGCCACTCAATAGCGCGCAGGTAGAGAAGATGCCAGCGCCGCTCGAGCGCGCGCGCCGCGTCACCGCCGCCGCACAGCCTCACCACCGAGCTCACGATGCGCCCGTGGCATTCCACGTCGCGTTGCAATACCTGCCAGCAAACAAGCCCAATGTAGCGCGGAGACATTTAAATCAATATCTTTTTTTATTTCGCCATAGAAACATAAATTTCATTTTTCAAACGTTTGTCATTAGGGCATTTTATTTATTTTTTGGGCAGAGAGAGGTAATAAAGACTTTATTTTTTTAAATAACTATACATACATACCTACATAAGGATCTTTATGACCACTGAGACAGATAGGCCACCGTGGGAAGGACATGGCCTACCCCACAAGTGAAGGTTTGCCGGAACCACCACGCTTAGCAAGCGGATTAGTTATCGCAGTACCAAACAATTCGCAAAATTTTTGAAGCTGTTGCCCGTCAACGGTCTGTTAAATTTGGGGATAGAATTTATCGGGATAGCAATCCCGCCATTTTTCAATAGCAAACGACATTTCCAAGGTTTAGAAAAATGTAATCGTAAAGGTTGGAATATTATAAATAAACTTAATAATATAAAATTAATAAGTTAATTTATAAATAAGTAATACTTCCAAACAATAAAATAGCCTGAGGTGTAGACTGAGATTTTTTTGCTACACCGTAACGTAACGTACATAACTTCTTAATTTATTTTCTACAAACTATTTCTTTTATTGTTTATATTATTTTTGTAATTTATATAAACAAAATTTATATTTATGTAAGTGTCACTCAAAATTATGTTACGTACGTACGTACATACGGTCACTTATGTTTTAGTGGCAAATACTTGTGGAGGTAAACAAACGTTATCATTATTTTGTAAAAATGATTGTTACGTTGTTTGTTCTTTAAATAAAAAAAAACGCAATTAGAAATGAACTTTAATAAGTTAACCACATAAGTTAACACATCAATGATGTTAGCCCTGCGCATCCACTTAGATTAGGGGATAGAACTTTCGTCTCGAAATCAGAGGCATGCACCTTTCATTCATTATAATATCATTATAGATGCTGTAGTGCTTACATATAAAATATCTTTGGGTATAAATGCGAGTTCACACTATTTCCCGTCGAATATGATAAATAATCTGTTTATAGTTGTTCAATATTAAAAAGTTCTGCAGTTCGCGATTGGGACTTACTGTGATAACTGAGTCGTTAAAAAATTATTTCCGATAGTCGTAATCTTCACGCAATTCCCAATACAGGGGTAGACAGAGGTCTAGTCTAGACAATTAAGTCCCTTTGACCCACCTTCCACCGAAGATATTTTCGGGACAACGTGACAGGTGGAGAGCCCGTCGCCGCTTTTATGTCCAAGCCAACGATATAATTCGTAGTTTCTGAAAAACTCATTGGTACGAGCCTGCCACTTGGGGATCGAACTCGGGTCTCTCGACTCGAACTCCGACCACCGAACCACTCGGCTATCGTGACTGCTACAAAATCTCGTATAATAATAATAATCGTAATAGTCGTAACTGCTACAAAATCTAAAAGCAATCGAAAAACCGCTTATCAGCCAATCGTAATAGAACGATGACGTTCTAAGTGCTTTAACTGTCTTTAAAGAGATGGATTTTGTAACGTCTGTACAGATTGATTTTGTAACAACGGCAATCGTGTACAAATCACCATCCATACTGATAAGTATTGATTGGCCAAATTACAATTTATCGAGATCGTACGCCTCAGTATCGATTTCGCTGCGATTACGTCTGGGAAAAAGGACGGCGGTTTAATCGCATCGAATTGAAAGTGTTCGATTAATGTATAATGTAACGGAGTAGCCTAAAGAATTTCAACCAATATGCTGCTCAAGTTCCTCACGATGATCAAGCGCAAGCCGGTGGATTTTTTTTTTTTTCAAAAAGGACTTCTCAAGGATTCTTCAAGAAAGATTCTGCCTAGAAGTCATCTGGGCTAGTATCTTATCACTCTTACCGGTTTCTATCGCCAAATAGCGTGGTGTAACTGTTGTGTTTCAGGTCGAAATGAACAGCCGGCCCGTATTATTATTATATTTTTAATAAAATCTCGCTAATCATAAAATCTCATTAAAATATATTTAGAAATAATTATAAAGCAATTAGCGAGATCTGTCAAATACTGAATACAAACCACTATACCAACGAGGGCTACACTACTAGCCTCTTGGAGACATATAATTTGTGATGTGTCTAGTTGCTTGATTTTCGGGAGGTTGTCATAATATTTTAAAGTTCAGTTTGATACTGTTTGCGTTATAGGCGGGAATTTCATGGATAACTATCACAAGCTAAGGCGTCATCACATAATTAATTGCAATAACCCTTACATTTGTTATGTAAGATGGTTTTCCGTTATTTGGACTTAGTATAATTTTCAATTTACTTTTATTTACTAACATTTGATCATAAACAACGTGGAAGTCTATTCTTACACTTCTTATCGCAGATGAATAGGAACATAAAATCCCTCGTTAGATTTACATAATGCGTTTGCGTGGGCGTGACTGCAGTAAGAGTAAATGTGGGGTGCACAGGCTGTATTCAAAGATAATTCGGCTTGAGGTCTTAAAGTAAGTCTCTCTTTTACGACTCCGAGAACACACGTAATAAAAATAAAATAATATAAAATTGGTAGTTGTATACACAATTTAAAAAAAAATACTTCCTTCGATCAAGAGGTATTTTTTCACACAAAATTTTCATTCACTAAGGCTATTTTTTTAAGTATACGAATTTCTTAAGTACACCCGATCAAAAAGAGATTAAAATCACTATGTATTAAAAGAATAAACTATACCAATATATCGTTATTACGGTAGAGATAAGGTCAAACATAAATTCTATGGGTTCATTGTGTTCAAGTAACTACATTTCTATCGGATCTATTGTTATCTCAATACGTTGTGTCATAAGTTAAGCACGGATATACGGATATACAAATATATAAAAATAACAGCACCACAGGAATAGAGGGGTTTTCAGATGTTCAAAGCCGACGACTGTTCCAGATTCAAATCTTATTTTTATCATGACTATCATTACTGGTCCCTATCGAATAATTTGTATCGGCTTGCCGTAGAGTTATGTAAATCGTCACTTCATCTCGTAAAAGGTCGACGTCAGTGTTGCCCTCGAGAATACTTCATAATTCTTCACAACATCAGTTTTATGAATTACGTGCTCGATCCATTGCAAGTCAGCTTACTAATCCAAACGGCTAAATCAGTTGCCCCAGTTGTACTGAATCTGATGTGGTCTTCTGTTGTCTACTTCTGTCCTACTCTGTTGTACTGTTCTAGTGTGTCTGATTCTTTTACGCAGAGGAATCCTTTCGAAAGAGCTTTCGCGTACGACCTGCAGTGGAGGAGCAAATCTACGATCAATAAGTCATCATTGGCATTGCGCACTGGTTGAACAGTTTGATCTTGGAGTTTTGAGTACTCACGACGGAAAGAGATGGTACTAGACCGAAAACAGGGTTGTCGATTTTATACATGACCTCTGTGTCGATGTCATATAAATCAAACTTTATTATTTAACTGTAACTAATTATACCCGGTAGAAAGGGTGCACCGTGATGAATATGTTTGTTTGTAATCGCTCATCTTGTAGCTGGTTTGGCGCTTTCAGTTAAATAATTCGAATTCAGAACACGTATAATTGTTTCTTTGGTTTATCCGAATATTTTTTTAAATCAAATCATTTAGTCATCGACAAGAATGTACATTCGTTTATCGATAGTCATTTTTAATCTACCACTGTTTCGTAATGAGGTTTCTCTAACGGAGAAGAAACAGACAAAAGAAACTCCGTAGGTGTCCTCTTTTTTGGTAAATTTTTATTTAAATTAATAAAGTGTTTCCAATCTGATAAACCTATATCATTTCCATGTTTCGAGCTGGGCATGACCAAAATTTAATTGGCAAAGGTGCATTAATTGCTACCTGATTTATTAGTTCGGATATCGTGCCGTGTGTTTATAATTTAAAAAAAACCGTTTTAATTAGACAGATGGAATGTAAATAGGGAAGAAGGTTTAACGAAGATCTCAAGAAACGTGTCGAATTTATTATTAGTTATTGATTAAAAGCTACCGCGGCACGAGGATGTTTTTTTATGAATACTTTTTTTACTGATCTCAAACCTACTTTAAACTTTACTTTTATTTGAAACCTCTGGTACTTCAAGATATAAGACGGGACTTATTTTATAGCTTTTGATCTCAATTCGGACTTTTATAACGGTATCAATAAAATTATTAATTACAATTTTAATTTGATCACTGTTATAAGTGGTTTCATTCTCAGCTTTATTTACATAAGTGAATACGTCTGTCTGGGAAATTAAATTATTATGCGGTATCCTTGAGTCGGTCAAGTCCCTTTTAAGCAGATTCGCACATAAATACTTCGCAGATAGAAACATCAACTAAAAATAATAGACCAGCGTTCAGCATTAACCAGTGAACCATTGATCACGAACAAAGTATAGCAGCCGATCAAGCAAAATTACAGTAATCTTCATTCAAGAAAATTCTAAATTGCCAAAAATGTTACAAGTACACAGTCTTGTTTAAATATAAAACAGAGCAAGGTTATAACAATAAAAAATTTAATAATTCAGCGGTTACAAAACTGGTCACAATAACTATATTTTTTTGTTTTAGAACGATTATTGTCAGGTAATTGAGCGAGTCTAATGTAAAGGAAGGAACAATGGAGCCTACGATAAGTCACAACAATTTTACGATTCCATTGTTAGAAATACAAAATCAACTCGGGTTAGATATTATCTAATGTTATCTTACGGTACCGATTCAATCTTTAAATAGTACATTCCTGTTATAATAATTCCAGTGACTGCGGTGAAAGTTGAAACTGTTCCGCAGTAAGACAATAGGTCCTTTGTTTATCTCTCTTTACGTCGTCCTTGGACAAAACTGTAGCTGAGCCTATCGCAAAAGTGACATGGAAAACGATTGAAAGTAATTAATAAATTGTCCATGGCTTGAGTGCGTACGCATATTTCTATTCCTGACACATATGTTTGCCCCAACCGGTATTCGAACTCGCAACAACTCTTAGAAGGCAGGGTCTCTATTCAAAACCAACCAACACAAAGTTATCGGGTGTTTATTTTTTTATATAGACAAATTTATCTACGTTTAAGTATATATACCCTAGGCTAGGATACTAAAATAGGCTTACCACCAGTCACGTTGTCTCAAAAAAAGCTGCGGTGAAAGGTCGACAGGACTTATAATCTCAAGTTATATTAGAAAATGTGAGAAGATAAAATAAAAACAAAATTCTAGATCAAATTTTTTTACCTATTCACGGCGAATGTTTTTAAAGATCACACGTTTCTGAATGGTATGACATCATTAATTAAAAGCTATTGAAATGGCGAAAGGTCACGAGTCGAGATTTTCTGTTAGTGTTGTCACCATCGCGGCATTTAGATTTTTAAATGATAGATTTCGTGATATGCCGCGCCGCAGCGCAGGCGTGATGCGTACGATCTGTGTGACAACAGTTAGGTTTGCCAGTCGTGATCCCGCATTAACCACGGTACACAAGAGATACCTGTGAGAATCTTCCGTGAAACTGTAAATAGGCGGAGAACCGACTAAGAAAAGGCTTTAAAATAATAAATAAAAAAAACTTTTTGTATGACGTTAGTTTTGATGTGAGAATAAATTTTATTGTTATAATTTCATGGAGAATATAACCTCTATGTTTCAGTACTAATAATATTATTATTACTTTCACTCTTATATTTGATATCGCGTACAAGTCTTTGTGTGGCTTTTAAGTGTGTGTAAAGGGACAACAGAATTTTAGTTATTTCTTAAATTCAGGAACAATAGATTTTCTTTCTTCCCCCCTTTTACCAAAATATAGTCAAAGGTTTAGACAATTATGTCCTTTCGACCCACATTTCACTGGAGCATAATTGGGACAACGGGACAGGAGGTGAGACCAGATGAGAATTGAGATCAGCTCGTTGTAGTTTTAAGGTAAAAGTGTGACGAATACGATAAAAATTTTAGCAAGAATGTGTGAGAATAAAAAGTGACTGTTTCAATGCAACAGAGTAAGCGTGTCTCAATCGATTAATTTATGAATTTGATTGACCCGACATTTTCATTAGCCTATACAAAGTGTAACGGGTAAAAAGGTTGCCAAAGCTATGCTTTAAGCATTGATGTAACATCAAAAACATGTAATGTTTTGAACAGTGTGCGTTAGCTGTAAAATATAAATTTGATACCTTTTGTTTTGTAGGAGGCCATGAATAATATTGCAAATGCTATGATAGTGACAAGTAATAATTATAAATTTAAATTCGGTTTTATTTCTTTAAAATTGAGTAATAAAGTAAATGGGCAAGTTCGTGTTCATGTTCGTTATATGAGCCAACGGGTTCGAGTGAAATTTGGACCAGTCATAGCTTATAATGACTTCATTTATTTACGCCAACACTACACATCTAAAATAAAGACAAGATAGACAATGTAAGTCAGCAGCCTGTGATCATATTTTAATTTATCAGATTTTTTTATCAGATCATCCCGACCATTTTATCAGAATTGACAGTCCACATATCCTCGTAAAAGAACACCAGAATGATCCGTGAGGCTATTGAAATATAAAACATCCCAATTTCAATAGAGAAAATTGTTGGGTGCTACCACCTGGTTGGGATCTACTCAAAAATAAAAGTCCAAAGTCAAGCAGGTCACTGCTAGACCTCAAGATAAAGTGCGCATGTTCTGCATAGATCGGATTCAAATTAATAAATAAATAGTTAATTGACTCAGGCGTTACTTTGCGGAAATTCATTGTAAAGTTGTTATTGAAAAAATTACTTCGCAACCCTCCGCATACAAATATAAAAGGTATATGTTACCTGGTCCAGAGTCAAACTCTGCGGTCTCTGCGGTCGCTCATCGTAGAGTCTACTCGCTTGAGAATGCCTTGTTCTGAGGCGAAACACGTGTCGCGTTTTCGGTGGTGGTATATGTTACCTGGTTTGAGTGTAGTGGTGGTGGTGCACACAGTGGAATTAGTGCATGCATCTGTGGGAGGGAGGGTGGTGCTCTTCTTCTCTTCGGACGGATAAATAAATGTTGGTGGGGCTGAAGGTAACAATTTATTTTAGAAGTGATAGCTTATGTCCTAGACTAACTAACACATGTACTACTTTCAAATTCAATAAATAACAGTTAATCCGCGGATGAAACCGCGGCACGTAGCTAGTTTGTCATAAATGTATTGTTTCGTGTTTTAACGGTGTTTATGCCTACGAAGCTTATCAGGCAACCGGCATATTAGTTACTTGTATAGTTAATAGATAAATTGTAGGAACTAATATGTAAATCCGTACAAAATTTATAATTCAAACAGTTTTACGGTACATTGTATTTGTTTAAAACAGTTATCCAAATTTAACAAAGACATACATTTCGTTTTTTATAAGCATAACCATCGTGTCGTGTTGGCGTAAGAATAGACCACCCCCATTTTCCCCGTGCTAAGGCCTTGGTCAGGCCTTGGCAATACCATTGGCTATCGACAGATGGTGGGTTAACCATCTCGAAAATATGTTGTCTTGTACACTAAGAAGGCAACCTTCTTTATATCCTCTCTTAATTTCGGGTGAAAGTTTAAGAAGACTAAACGTAAGACCTAGGGAGGTCCCTAGTATTAGAAATACCTTTGTGAGCTAGTTAGTTTTTTTTTTTGATATTACATAACCGACCTATGTGTCAATCTTGTAAGTTTGAACTTCGGAACTCATTAAAAAGAAGATTTAGAAGAAAACGTTTAAAGCCAAAATGTGGAAAAGGCTTCTAATTTTTATTTAACACATTTTGGTCAAATATAAGATATACATCGATTTAAAAAATTAAACCTGAAGATGACTGACTTAGATTTTGGTACGAAAAATAACGATCCTTCAAGAACTACAATTAAATCGGAATGGAATTGCTAGTTCAATTCAATAATCACGCTGCGCCTCTTGTTACCGCCAATACGTCTATGTTTAATTATTAGCAAGATTTTAAATGTTGTCATTCAAACAAGACTTTGTCTCATAAACTGAACATTCAGTGTTTATTTTTTTAAAATCCCGTAATGTGCAAAAGAAGTTTTCTTTTTAGTAATATTTCGAAATAGCGGTATAATAGCAAGATATTCTACCAACATCACTTATTTTACTATCTCCTAGTCATCGTTTTGAAATATAATATGGAAAAAAATCTTAAGTATCGGCGTAAACATCTTTAGGAATAGCGGCATTCTATTCAAGATGTACAAGAAAAACTACAATGTTGAATACCGAATGGCAAAAAAGTAACATCGTATGACCTCCTCGTGTCGAATCGAGCGACTACACAGCAACCGTGATATTATTTTTTACTCCATGGACCGATTTACATTTACCAACTGTTAGAAAACTTATTCAAATATCAACTTTAGCCGCAAGCAATATAGTTGAGAGTCACAGTTATAAACTCAAAAGATGTATTTCGTTCGCAAATGCATCATCACTGTACCACAAATTGATAGTTCGTGGCTAGTGAAGCGCTCCCAAAATGTGTTGAAGAGCTTTTTCTTCGAGATCATGCAAGCCATAAAGGTTGCGCAAACTGGGAGCTAATAGGTCCCTCGGCGGGCAAGTCACGATCGTATTGGATACGATTTCGTTGGGTGTTAAAGTTATGTTTAGTTGCCAACACCTGAACAGTTTACTAAGAAACAAAAACAATTATTGTTGCGGCTGTTGAATTA
Organism: Sericinus montela; assembly: GCA_029286605.1. NCBI lineage: Eukaryota > Metazoa > Arthropoda > Insecta > Lepidoptera > Papilionidae > Sericinus > Sericinus montela. The sequence goes on along the minus strand of JAGSMR010000019.1, from coordinate 9,142,938 downwards.
CGGTGTATTATAACGGCTGCTTTCAAATAAAAGGCAATCATTAAATTTTAACAACACGAAAGGTTTTTTACGTCATATACCATCTGTTGGAATGCTGTTTAGAAATTAGTTATCTGGTCTTATTTCTACTCGTAAATGTACGGTTTCTTGTTTGGATGATTTTAAGATTATAATTTTATGAGTTTTTTTTATACTCACGGCAGCTTATTAGAGAGTAGTTTTGATTCTTGAGCGATTGATTCTTATATTTTCTGGTAACTGTATATTTCTGCAAGTTTATTGTACAAATTGCAGAAAAAAGTTAAAATAGTGAAACAATGGTTATAGTTAATTTATTTTAATTTAGGATAATGCTTCATACATAAAGTGAAGAAATTGCTTTTTGTATTGTTTAAAGTACTGATAGTCTATGTAAAATACGTATATTTAAATCAAAGCATTTACCATTATCGTCTATACCAATATTATAACCGTGAAATATAAATGTGTGTGTCAGTCTGTTTGTCTGTTACGCTGTAGCGGATAAAGCGTTAAACCGATTTTGTTAATATTTGGTGAGGAGTTAGGTTGAAGCCTGGAAAACAACAAATGATGTTTTAATTTAGAAAAAAAAAACCACAGATTTTACTTGATAAAGGGTTCTTATGCGAGCAAGGGTGCGGGCAAAAGCTATTTCATTTGCTCTATAGAAGATTGGATTGATGTCAGCTTTTTTTTTATGGAAAAGGGAGGCAAAAGAGCAGGCGACTCACGTGATGGTCAGTGATTATCGCCGCCTAAGAACACCCGCAATACCAGAGGCATAGCAGATGCGTTGCCTCTCTTCGAGTGCCCCCCCAGAATTGGGGGAGGGAGGTGTGTGGGCCGGTTGCCTGCGCTCACCAGACGAAACGCAGAAGTTTGTTAGACTTCTACTTCACGCCGGTATTCTGTAAGGTCGTGGTACTTCCCCGGTCGAGCCGGCCCATTCATACAACAACAAAAGCTGATGCGTGGCTCTACCACTGTTAATTACAAACTTTTTAGTAATATATGGTTTCTAACTACAGGTTTTGATTACAAGATTAATTAATGTAGCCTGTCGAGTTATGCGATGTCTTGTTTTATATTTCTATTAATATCACTAAAAGACATCCACAGTTAGTGATATGATATATATACTATAGACTCCAGATATTTTCACTTCATTTTTAAGTGAAATTTAAAATTATTTACACTTCAACACAGCAGTAATTATTTTATAATTTACAAAGGCCGCACTCTATTAAAAAAAATGATAAAGAAACCTTCATCAAGGTGGTCCGTTCAATTGGCGTACGCGATTATCTTTCTCGTAATAAAGATTTCTGAGGAATGTGATTGCAATAAGCGCAGACGAAGTGTTTGATGCAATTATACCGTTGGATTATCCACATCATCATCACCAATATTTTTGAGTAAATATTCGTATTGGAACGTGATTTACTAAATGTTTAAGTTTCTTATGTCACTGTATTGTGGCGTAAAAGATCGCGAAGAACTGACCCCTATTTTTTTTTGAATGTTACAAATCTGGTGTAACACACGTCAATTACAGATGATTATTACCAGACCTAAAACCAGTTTTATTTTCAGACACTATCATAGCAAAACTTATTTTCCCTAGGACGACAGTGATTGATTTGTACACCGATACCATAAAACAAGATAAAGCTGGCGACGAGAAAATACATCACGGTAGGGTCAAAAGAGCGTCGATTCGATGTCGAGGTTAAATCTACCCGGTACATTTCATTTTGGTCTAACCGAATACAGTGTTTCCTTCACGAAGTATTACAGTATCGATATTAGACAACAAATAATTGGCACTATTACCGTTCATTCATCACGAAAGCAACAAATCAAGGCGACGGGGCAACGCGTGCCGCTTTGTTCCGACACGGATCGTGGCTCTTATATTGTGTAATTGTAATTTACCTTCATCTTACCTGACGGTATGAGACGTGCTTTATCGCTTTTATTGACAGCTGCAGGGCTGAGATAACGCAGTTACTTATCTATTTTAATAAAGCACGGTAGTAACAATAGGGCGGACGTATTGAGTCAAATATGGTTTAAGAAAAGACTTATCGCTCAAACCCTTTATTAACTTTTAATCGAAGGCATATTGGAGAATCGAATTATAATCTAAGAAGGCACTTTTTTAATTAAAGGGTATAAATAAGTTTAATTAGTCTGTCAATGCATGTATGTCAATGTGTGATTAATTTAGTTTTATTTATTCTGTATTTTAAGATGACATAATTGAGTGTTTTAGCTCTGATTCAAGATTTATTCAATCGCTCTAAGGTCATCAGCTCTTTTCTAGTTGATGAATTTCTTCTACCTTCTACAGGTTTTAGCAATACAACATTTTGAATTCTGTTAACCGGGGTCTTATGTAAAACTTATTAAATAATTATGTATCCATTACATTTTTTCATTTACCGAAGATGACAGCTTCGACCCTGATTCACAAACAGTAAATAATAGTTTTAATTAATAAAAAATACTGAGTTAGGATGCGATTGTGAAACATGTCTTGCAGGTTCGAGTATGCAATCTAAAATTCTATTGTGGTGAATTAATACTCACATTGTTGAGTTAGTTTGAGTGGCAAACTGGAATATTAATAATATTAGTAGCATTGCAAGTATTCTAGAAAAAACATTTCAAGGACATCGGCCGTGTGCCTACTCGCGCTAGCAATGTTGACAGACTTATCTGTTAGAATTTCTCTCGGAAAATAGTTAAAAGATGGCTTTTTCTCTGTCATAAACATATACAGGCTGCTATTTAGCTTAACTCGTGCATCCAAATAGCTTAGTATTTTTATACTGTACACTAGAATCTGAAAAGGTATTCTTTGGTAGTTTTCCATTCATATTCCGATTCGCATAAAAACGTAATAAAAAGTTTTTCTTTCACGACGCCTTCAGCGGAGCGTGCAATAAATAACACCGCCATCGCGACCAAGAAGAGCATACGCAAACTTGAAATTGGCTTTTTGTCGGTGTTGCGTTTTTTGTCTAATTTCCTGCCATTCAATATCCTGTTATGGCTAGGATGTGATTTTAATTATCATAATTATAATATTATTTCATAGGTCAAGGAATCAAACTCGGTCAGTTCAATATTAAATATTTATTAAATCTTGTAACAATAATTATTTACCTTTTGATCTTAGAATATTAAAGCCAAATTGGACAAAAAATAAAGCTGGGTTTATTCCTATATCTGAAGTTAAGTTTATTCTTATGATGTATTTAAACAAGTAATTTTACAATATGTTTTGTTTTATAAAATGTAATGAACCTATATGACATTTGCATAGAAAATAATTATTTAAAGAATTTAGATTTAGATTTGGTATATAAATATGAGAATACTACTATATATAAGAGTACTACCATGTCGTGGCGGTGAATATGGTAAGAGATGATCAAGTGTTAAACTGCGATAACAGGGGTTCTTACACTTCCATTTGGTGGCAGAAATAGATAAGAGTGCGGTACTAATCCAGATTTTCCAGATCAGTATTGGTCAGAGAAGTAGTCCACCAACCTCAAAATCCTCCTAGGATTAAAAGGTGATGGAAACAGCGTGTGAACAGGTGGTTACAGCGAATCCTCCATATGTATGAGGTCTATATCCGACAGCGTTTAATGGTTTATTTACAAGTAATAGAGCAGCAATGAAGTTGAAAAAATGGTCACGGTAGCCGAGTGGTTGGGTGGTCGGAATTTCGAGTCAAGAGACCCGAGTTCGATCCCCAAGTGGCAGACTCGTACCAAAGGATTTTCAAAAAACTTATGTACGAATTATATAGTTGGCTTGGACATAAAGACGGCGACGGGCTCACCATCTGTCACGTTGTCCCGAAAATATCTTCGGTGGAAGATGGGTCAAAGGGACTTAATTGTCTAGACTAGACCTCTGTCTACCCCTGTATTGGGAATTGCGTGAAGATATTTATTATTTATTTTTACAATGAAGTTGCAAAATGCCGAACACCTTTTTTTTTAGTTTTAACCTCATTACAGTAAAGTTTCCATTAGGAGCTTCAGGTTTAACGTTAACCAACAAAGAGCGCATGCCGCCGGAGTCATCGGCCGGTATATACGGAATTAGCCGAAGGCGGACGGAAATAACCGAACGTCCAGAAAACTCGACACGCCTTTTCAGCGAATTCTTAGACGGGACCACACGGTCAATGGCGACAGTATGACACAAATAAGGTTTATTTAAGCAGGTGGTCGGTATTTAGATATCTTTCGAGATATTCTGTAGATTTATTCGACTTTTATTATGTATTTTATTTTGAATGTGTAATCAGAAAACACTAGGAACTTAACAAGAAAAGTAGCGAAAAAAAGAATCTATGCACAGAATTCCGATACGATACATTATGTGCATAAAAAAAAGAAACCTAATTGCAAATTTAAAGTGCCGAAACGCCAACCACCATAAGTGAAATATTATATTTGAATATGTCTAATATTGTACTTTAAAGAAAAAGAAAAATTAAAAGGAATATGCAACATTTTGCAACCGATGATCTCCGCCGCACCAAAGCGATGCTTTTAATTTTTATGTTACCTCTGATGTACAGGGTCACGCGAAAAAGAAAGAGAAAGAGAAGATAAAGCTTCCAACTGAAAGTTCATTCAGTCTCTTTACGGCCATGAAAACGTCAATGCGGTATGACACATAACATGTATATTTATATGATATTTTAGAGACTTATTTTTAATAAAAATTTTATATTTAGATGCTTGAAAATTTACAAAAACTAAAGTTGTATGATATTGTATTTATTTAAATATAGAACGACTATCGTCCAATTTCATCACCATCCTTTGAACGTGCACCTCCTTTCCCAACAAGTCTCGCATCCGATCTGAACAATCCATTTGAGATATACAAAAAATATCCCTTGTCCATAGTCTTCGTGACGAGACGTGAGAAATCGATTTCAAGGTCTTCAAATTGAAACGTTTGTTGACAAGCACGGAAGAAGATTTATAAGAAGGAATGAAACCGATGGGGTCATTCTGCCTGTCGGAGAAAGAACGTTTATCACTTAAGGTAAACGCATGTTGAGATGTTAGAGAGAGACTTTTATTACGATAATGTAATGCGAGTAGTAAATAAACAAATGATGATACCGACTGCGACCGTGAATTAATTTAAGTTACTGTCAAAAGTGTGAGCTTTGAGAAAGGTCAGAATGAAGCATAACACAGTCGTAATGTAAGTCAGTATCTCGACAGATAAAAATTTAAAGGTTGGAAAATAAAAGAAAAACAGGAAATGTACTTTTTGAATAGATAAAAAATGAACTTGTCTGAAAAAATGGCATGCACATAATGCAGCCTTTTGTCACCTACCAACAACTTTTATCGAAGAATCATAAGAGACATTGGCAACCATGAGGATTTCTCAGGAGGAACAAAATAGGAGTTCCACTGCAACAAAAATAGGCAAGAATGTCTTGTATCTAAAAACCTCCTTGGTGGAGAAATCTACCAAATTTTATGAAGTTTTTAACCATTGAAGAGAACGAGATAACACTGTAGGTACTTGACGGTAACAGGTAAAAAAAGGTAACGCTTAAATCGCATAATTTTGCTTGTACCGGTACTCCTAAGCTTAAAAGTTTACTGCACACAACTGTTACACATAGTACCGCGTTCCGTTTAACAGAATGGTTAAGTAAATTTCACAACTCAAATAATATATTGTGATCACGAGCATTACCAATACAAGGAATTCTTGTATTTACGCGAACACTAGACATTTAAATAAAACGATTATTTACGGCTTTTATGGCGTTTTATTTTGTTTTTTAAACTTCTCGACATTTCGAGTAATTTACAGTACTCGTGGTGACTTGTTGCTGCCGAAAATCGGTAAACAATCATTTTATTTAATTTTCCGATACAACTTAAAGGAAGGATTAAGAAAGTTATCCCGTAGATAGTTCAAATTTGTTTAACGACTTTGTATCTTAGATCTCATTTAGAATGACAAAGGGTTGCTGTTGACAAAAGTAACGTATTTGAACCATTAGATATTAACGCCAAGATATTAGCGCTAATGACATAAAATCCGTTAGCCTTTGTTAAAGAGTTAATTGACAGTTGATTTCCAAGTGTCGCACAAAACAATACAAATACAAACAAATAGACACATTACCTTTCCGACACCGTTAGAGGAGGAGATTACATCACCGCAAACGCGCAATTTTCTTCCTATAATTATAATACGTTAAAACTTAATAGCTTTTGCTTGTAAATTACAAACTTCAACAAAAAAAACCCTAATATATCTTTGTGATGGTTATAATTATATATTATATATAAATAATATATAATTATATATATCATTTATATACAATATAAATGATATATAATATAAGATGATGTCTTTTGGCCTGTGACAGTGATGTAAGAGTTACAAATAACGTATCAAAAATAGATTTTACAAAAATAATAGCTTTCACCGGGACAGGTATTCAATACAAACAAACATTTGCTTTGAAAAAAAAATATACAGCAAACCCTTCACCGTCACCGACGCTTAACACCGCAAATTCATTACACGTATTGACATTTATTATTTGATTCCGAGCATAGATTATAATAACTAGTCCGTCAATAGCTATACTCGACGAAGAGCAAATAGAAAATCCAAATAAATCATCGCGGTCCATGGGAACTCATGCAAACAAAGCGGGGCCCTTACCGATGTAATGCCACACGGGCGTACGTGACGGAGCCCTGAATAATGCATTGAGCAAGAGCATAAGTCACGGCATGGCTTCGATAGATTCTGGCGCACATGTAACATACAGAGTCGTTGGAAATATTGATCAATTCGTTTTCATGTAAAGTGACATACAATTTGATCACGCGGCTCGTGATCGAAATCGTTAGGTTTCTTTGAAAATTACATACTTAATGTTGAAGAGCACAGTTGAAGCGGAAAGGAATTTTTAAATAGAATGAAGATACCCCCACATTGCATTATATGGTTTAAGTATGGATCAGATGGTAATATCTGTGAGAGTAGTTGCGAAAAAATTAGAAATCATCGAAAAGAAGCTTATTTCTGAGAATGAAATTATTTGTTTCTCTCATCTTCACAAACTAAGTGAAGATGTTTGGTTAAAGAAAATAGCATGTTCCATATACCTTCATTTCTTTGTTTACTGATCACTAGCTCGATCCGTGCAATATCATACATTTTAAGTTAACCAAATTTATTTAAGCGATGTTTGAATGTAGTATTTCGACAAAACCTATGTAAATTTCCTACTAAATAACCTATTTAAAATGAAATTAAAGTATTTAATGTCTTAAGATTCTTCAACAGTTTACAAGCATAAGTGATAAATACTATTGAACTTAATTGTGAGTTGTTTTCAAATAAAGTTCAATGTTAAATAACTAAATATAATTTAATACGCTTAATTTCTCTCATTATTATCTACACCTTAGACTAAGGGCAGCAATGCAAACGCTTAATGCCTGGTGGCAAATCATAAAACTGTCCAACTACTAACTGTGCAACTGACAGATAATATAACATATTTTGTTTTTACCATTGTGACATAATAGCAAGTCATAATAACACTTTTTACATTTGAACAAAAAGTTATTTCCGTCTGAGCCCAACTTCCGCTTCATCGGGACCTGCAGACATTATTCGCTTTCACGGGAGGCTGTCGTTTTGCTGTTTTTTTTTTTCAGCGAAACTTTTACACACCTACAGGTAATTACTAGTCACAGCTGATTGACTAAAGAGATTGCAACGAGGTCCCCAGGTGACGGACGTGTTCAAAAGAAACATCGAAAGTTTTATTTTTTTGTTGGCTGTTACGAAACTTATTTGAAATCTTAAATTAGGAAGGTATAGAAAAGCATTTACATTCAGCATTCACAATTCGATTTATATTCATTTATATAGACACATTTTTCAGCAAACTATAGGCAATAAATTAACAAACGAGTATTTTACATTACTTTTTTCTATTTGCCGGTAACAGTCGCCTAGTACAATGTCAGCCGCCGTGGCTAAGTACATTACAACTTAAAAAGAACCTTCATTCATCATTGATTCAACGATTTTTCTGTTGATAACAAGACTATACAATTCATTCTACTATTGACTAGGTAAAATCGTAATTCAATTAGTTTGAGTGTTAACTCGGCTAAAGTTATGGCTAGCGTGTTTTCAGATGTTACCTATTTCGTATATGGATTAACGTTAACTTATAACACTGCTAAGACGCAAAGCTTCAGATCCGCGTATACGGATGACATTGACACATGTCAGTTCATTGAGCGGCACATATACGTCAACCTGTCCCCACTTCCCACAGCCTCGGCAGTGTGTGCCATTAGTGCGAATTAGCACACATATTGCCGTCATTGGCGACGGCATAGGGTATTTGCAATTAAGTAAATGATTTAGTGTTCTAGTGTCTGCAAGTTTTATTTATGAACGTGATTAAAATTACATCTTAAATAGTACATAAAAAACAAAAAATATCTTCACGCCAATCCAAATACTGGGGTAGTGGTGGTACTTCCCCGGTCGAGCCGGCACATTCATGCTACGGGTAGGGGCCGGGTCGGGTTAATTGTACTATTTGTTTGTATTATATATATATATATATATATATATATATATATATATATATATATATATATATATATATATATATATATATATATATATATATATATATATATATATATATAACTATTACTCATTCCTTAACTTACAGATTATGCCACAATCTTACTATCGTTTGATTTATTTGGCCTAAACGGCCGTTCAAAAATTGCCATAGCGGTCGGTATTTCACGACCACAAGGCGGGGTATTGGTAAAGTTTTCAACTAGCAATAATCGCACCTCGGATTAACCTCATTGGTTACGATATTGCCTCTGCGCAAAGTTAAAAATATTCTTTTCTCTTACGAACTAGACATTTCTACAAGAAGCTAACAACACCGCGATGTAAGTGACTGGTAGCGACATCTAGCCGAAATTTGCAAAGTTGAAGCCGCAAGTCTATGCTCTCTTCGCCATTCATTAACGAATTCTCCTTGGATATTATATTGCATTTTAGCTAACTAATATTTTTTTTAATTAATATAAAATAACTAAATTTCAGATAAAAACCTTAATCTGAATTCGTTACCACCTATATAATATAATAATGCATTATGTATAATAATGCAATGATTTCATTTAGTACCCAAGTTAAAGACCTCGGATTGGTAATAGACAATAATCTTAGCTGGCGACCACAGGTGACGGAAATTAATCGAAGAGTCACAAACACCCTTCGTTGTATGTATCGTTTTAAGAAGTTTCTTCCTACTAGCACGAAGGTTGCGTTGGTGCAAGCTCTAATTTTACCAGTTCTCGATTATGCTGATGTGTGTTACTCTGATATCAGTCAAGAGCTTCTGTGCAAATTGGATCGTTTACTCAATAATTGCGTGCGTTTCATTTTTGGTCTACGAAAGTACGATCATATGTCCACTCATCTTTCTAAGCTTAAATGGCTTCCTATCCAACAACGCAGAGAGGTAAGGATCCTGTAAATAAATAAATATCTTCACGCAATTCCCAATACAGGGGTAGACAGAGGTCGAGTCTAGACAATTAAGTCCCTTCGACCCACCTTTCACCGAAGATATTTTCGGGACAACGTGACAGGTGGTGAGCCCATCGTAAGGATCCTGCGTACTTTGTTTTCTATCTTATACGATACATGCACCCCTGAATACTTGAAATGCAAGTTTAAGTATTTGGGTTCTTGCCATGAGCGTAAGCTGCGATCCTCCGCCAACTCTACTCAACATGTTTTTCCACGACGTACCGAATTCTTGGACCAATCATTTGCAGCAGAAGCTATCAGACTCTGGAATAACTTACCTCCAGATATTCGTAGGGTGTCTTCATTACCTCCTTTTAAGAGAAAGGTCTCAGACCACTACCTTACTTCTAATAGGTAGAATCTCAAAATTTATTTTATTGATATTTTCATTGATAATTGTACTGCATAGTGTCATATTTGTAAATGTACTTTAAAATATATATAAGGTTAATGTATATGCATGTTTAAAGATGTGTGTATGTGTATGTATTTATAGGTGTATATATGTGTGTCTGTATTTATATATGTATGTTTATTACAATTAAATATATATTTAACGATAGTTTTTGTGACTATTTACTGCCATCTTCGTTTTCTTCGTTTTTTTGATTAATTTATTTGTTTAAAGCACCGCCCTGATCTTTTTTTTTCTCCTTATATACTCTTGGTTGACTGGTAGATAATGCCTTGAGGCATTAAGTCCGCCAATTGTACATTCAATTATGTGTGCAATAATTTTTTAAATAAATAAATAAAAACTGGCTTATTTAGTATTAATCTTATTAATAAGAATTTTAGAATAATCTTCGTCTATTGTATGTAAAGGTTTTAATTAAGGTAAAAAAACTTTTGCAGTTGCATCAGTATTAAACAGTATAAAAGTATACATACAATACATAATTGCACATACAATACACATTGCGAACGATCCAACAGATCAAATGATTCAAAATCGAGTAGCGTAACAAATTTACAAAATGATTCTTAAGCTGGCATACCTAATTCTCGTACCAAGTGTCTGTAATAAAATGGGCCTTGACGGAAATTATCAGGGAAGGGAAGCATACGCTAATGGTAATAACTATTTACGACATGAATCATGAAGTGATTGGATAAAGTTGCATAATCCTAATAAGATGGTGCACTTAGATAATCTTGTTTGCTGATAAGCAATCGTAAAAGATACAAACTTATCGTGGAAAGGCTAATATAAATGTTACTACATGATTTTATTAAAATTGTAACAAATTATAAATAAAATATACGAGCCATTGTCTTCTTCTTCTCTTTTGATTTATGGCCTCTATTGATTGACTTCTGATGGTATCTCTCGCAACTGTCTAACCATGATTTCTGCGTATTAATTCTTTTAAAAATCAATCGTAAGTTTCGGCAATTTGGGAATAATTAATTTTTTTTCTATACAAAACAATTATTGTTTTAAATATACGTTTTTCCTTAGGTTACATTTTAGTAGCAGCTTTTAAAGCAATGAGGTGCAAAATGTACGAAAATTTTGACAGCACATCTCCCGGTAGGTAAAATAGTTTAATATAATATACGCGATACATCTATACATTATGTTTGTTATCAGTAGAAAAATATCGAAAATGAATACGCCTTAATCGAAATGTTTGAAAATTAAAACATCAACAGGTAGACTTCCTTTGTCTCATCATGCAATGTGCAATGTTATGTTATCATTAATCAGGTTGAATATAATAGAAACGAATATAAATGTGTAGACTTTTGATAATCTCATAATTGAATGTAAATCGAAGATAGCCTAAAATGTTTATCACAGTACATGTAAATACACATACATAGTTAACGGCTTCTAAAATTCCTCTGCGAAACAAAGGCCCCAGTATATTTGATCCTCGTATAACATGTAACGAAGATATTGGTGCTTGGTAAAATACAAAAAGCAATAGTCGTTATGAGTAAGTTTGCAATTCGTTATAGGAAACTAACGGAACGAGGTCGATACAGATTTATCGCAGCTGAGTTATTAAAGATACACGAACCGCATAATCAAAAGACTTATAATGCACCATGTTCGTACCTTTCTCCAGTCGTGACACAATGTGACCGAAGAGTGAAATGTGTATCGCACGCCCTACAATCATCGACTATCTGTATTCTAGCATATTGTCATAATAGACACCGATAGCAAGATGATGGACTGTTTAGTTCAGATTCTGCTTTTACCAGTTGCTGAATATAGAAAGTCTAAACGACGAATAACATAATAAATAAATAAATATCAATATCAATATAAATATCTACACGCAATTCCCAATACAGGGGTAGACAGAGGTCAAGTCTAGACAATTAAGTCCCTTTGACCCACCTTCCACCGAAGATATTTTCGGGACAACGTGACAGGTGGTGAGCCCGTCGCCGCCTTTATGTCCAAGCCAACGATGAAATTCGTACATAAGTTTTTTAAAACTCATTGGTACTGCCACCTGGGGATCGAACTCGGGTCTCTCGACTCGAAATTCCGACCACCCAACAACTCGGCTATCGTGACTTTTATCAGAAAAATATTCTACAGATATTAGGTAGTAAAGCTACGTAGCCGAGTGACTGGGTGATCGGGATTCGAACAAGTGCTCATTATTTTTAGATTATTTTCATTTCAGTAACAACTCAAATTGAGGTAAGCAGCTCGGTCGATCCTTAACATTTATATTACTATGCAAGTATTATATCACGCTATCATAGTCGAACAATCACGAACTCTTGACATAGATTTGAACTAACTAGCGATTTATGAAATAACGTTTACATTGCAACAGATTTACTGCATTTTTTCTATGAAAAATAATATCAATATTATCTAACAGTACACAATTGTTAAATAATTTAGACTAAGCAAATAAATAAAGATGTTAAGACTACTTCTTTCTCGAATCAGTAGTTTGAAAGATTTTATAACAGAAGTTTTATTGAAACGACCCTTAGAGATGCTTTTAAAGAAATAGCGGCTTTAAGTAATGGTAGCTCTATTGTATAACAAGCACGTGCGAATGCAAGCAGCTGCGGTTAAGCAACAGGCCGGGGCGGGGATGGGGGCACCCCGATGCCAAGTAAAATATGTATCGATAAAGGCCGATTCAACGATTATTCGAGCAATCTGTCAGCAGGGTCGGGATATTCATCATAGCATTTTTGAATAAACAATATTTCTTCCAGCTAAAAAGAGTCGTTAGCTAAACACTTAGCTCAAATGGTAGCCACAGATGAAGGTTTGTAGTCATTCATGTTGGAGGAATCACCAGTACAGTTTTTTCATAATAAGGAACACAATGGTTCTCATCATATCCTAAGGCAAATATGACGGGAATAGAAGATGAATAGCATGAACTCCGAATAAATAAACTGTTTATATAATCTCTCTAAATAATAAAACTACGATACTGAAGGTATTTAATGCTAAATGAGTTGTTCACAGTTATGCTCCCCACATCTGTCTCTACTTCCCATGCAGACAACCTCACGTGCAAGTCCAAGTTTAAAGATTTTTCAACAGAATGGAAATGCATTTATCACTTTTAGCTTTAGAAATAAACCATTAATATCAAAGGTTATAATAAGTGAAATCAGTTACAATCAACTGTCTGAATCATGTAAGGCCATGAAAAATGCGTTCATTAACTATACGTTCCATGATTCACGGAGTTTATATTGTATAGATGACACCGATGCGGTACTTACAAAGGGCACATAAAGTATATGATTATATATATGAGTATAAGTATATTATTTTCTGTCAAATTTTCATTTCAAAGTGAGAATTAGGATTTTTAAAAAGGTAAAATGGAATGAGATGTGTAAATCAGCAGATGAATCCCATTGAACAAATTATAGCTCATTAACATTATTTTTACAATTACGAGTTTCAGGTTTTTTCTATAAGTGTCTTTTTAGCAAAGTGCATCAAAATTCTGCAAACAAATGAATTAAAATAATTGTTAAAATTGTATTAGATAATGAAAATAGCAAATTACGGTCGTAATTAATAATGTCTTAAACTAAATACCTTTAGTTTTATATACTTAAAAAAAACGGGAAAACCTTAAGAATTCCGAGTGTGCGTTAATGAATATAAAATAATATAATAATAAATTACAATCACGTACACTTACGCAAGCTTAAAGACCAGCATCCTAATGTTTTCACTACATTTATATTTAATTACACCATACCTCATTTGTCAAGCTGTAGTACCACATTTAAATGCACTCTTACCTGTAACAAAGGAAATAAATTGTTGTTATAAGTACAGCTGTCAGAAATATGAATACAGTAAAGCTGTGAGTCGGCAGGCAGGTGGGCTGTAGAGTTCAAGAACCTAAACCCCAACATAATTGTAAAAGTACACGGTGCACTACCGCAACAGTAATATTTTCTATTACATGGCTGATTTGCTTCTATTTACACATTTTCGTTGTAGGTCGAAAGGTAATGTATGACTTCCATGGAGTTAATTGGCGGAAACATGCCGCAGAACAGAGGCAGCACTAATCCAGTTGCAGACGTATTGGTTCTCTAAACAATAGGGCCAGAGAGAGTAGATACGAGTACAACACTATTACGAGTATACACATACACATATAATATTACTGTATTGTTTGGTTGTATGTTAATGATGTAGGTACGTTTTGTTTTGTTACTGTAACGTTTATGGGGGTATACTCGGAAATATTATTTTTAATTTGAAACAAAAGTTAAACAATGGTCAAGAGCTTCACTGTTATTACTTTCATTAATTGATGTGTGGTGCATCCTATGGGTGACCCTCAAATAGTTACTCGTATTTATAAAAAAGAACTATTGTCAAAATCAAAGTTTTTTTTTTGTCTTTTCTTACTCTCCACCATAAATGTGGTTTGATTTATAATATCGATTCAATATTTTGTGAATGTGCTCTGTAAAACCGACTGATCAATGGACACGGTATATAAAAAAAATCTCGTCTTTTAAAACATTCTATTGATTTAAGATTTAAGTGAAATGGTTTTTTTTTTAATTCTCAATTTCACTAACTTAAATATTATGGGGTGGTCGGTGTCACAAAAGAAGACCAAGGGAAAAACCTTGAAAATGCAAATGACTGCCGACAGATCGCCATCAAAAATATCCGACCAATATTTAGCAGACCATGTTTCGTGTGTATGTAAATATTAGTCCTGAAGGATTTAAGAAAAATTTACTCTACTTGTTTACTGATAAAATGCCTGGCTAGTTCTACATAAATGTAATAGGAAATATTCATACTAGAGCGAGCATTCATTATAAGAGCAACCCGATATTACGCGATCAAAGTGATCTAGAGAAAAAAATAAAAGTTTTAAGATACAAAACATGTAATAAACTACAAAACATGTAATTATAAAAATAACCATCATCATTCGGTTATAATAAAGAATGCGTCAAAACAAAGAACGATCACGTGTGAATAACAAATTATCACATTGAATGTTTGATAAATTGTTAAAAGACAGCGAAATGATAATGGTAATCAAGTAATGACACACGACGATGAATAAATACAAAATGTAAAATGTGTACGTAAGAGATTATACAACCGACAATTTTGTTATGAGTGGCAGCTTTGATGAACTGCAAGATTGATAGAACAAGCAGATATTTTTGTACCTTTTACATTGTGATATAAAGTAGTTATTTAATGTGTCATTTCAAAATTTGTCTTGAATCGTACACAAAGGATAGTGAAGCCATATTATAGTGTTATCATGTTTTTGTATAAAATACCATACGCAGTGATAAATTACAATTAAACAACAATATGTAATCCTGAATTCTACTACCTACTACTTACTCATAACGGTTACTACTAGTTACGTCCAAAAGTAGTATTAGAGGTACCAGTTTTAGGATACATGTATATATTATAGTCTGATGTGAATCATTGTTCCAACTTCATTTAAAACTGTCTGTATTAAATATTTTAGCTATAAAAGATAAAACAGATATTTAATTTAAAAATATAATTTTAAGAACATCTTCGTTATTTTTACATTGACTACAGAGATTCAGAAATGTCAGTACGCATGGTAAATCGTATTCATAACAAAATAAAACATTATTGACTGCCTAGACACGAGAAAGTTCTAAGGCGTATTTTTGAATGTTAATTTTGGAGAACAATGCCGTAGTACATATTTATTAGAGTAATTTTCTTCTAGGGATACGATGATAATTGACGGCAAATTCCTCACAAAATAAACATAACGAACAAAAGAAAGATGAATCTATAGCAAGAGCAGACCTGTAATTGAAGAAAGGGATACCTAATTGGCACAACAATGGGAAGGTAGTTTCTAAGGCATTATTATTCTAATTTAGTTCTTCATAACAAAGGAAAAGTCGCTAAGTTTAACATTCTCTAGAAACTCAAAAGGAAAATGAAAAATTCGTTAAAAATTAAGTTTAAATAAAATATAAATGCAAAGCACATTTTTATGATTAAACACTTTTAAAACTTATTCAGAAGGTTAAACACTCATACGGTACAGATTCTAGATAACGAGAGCAAATCATAAAACGCTCTACGCGCACTGTGCAATAAAAAAGAAGTTATTACTATAAAGTAGAACATAATGGCACTTACAGCAGGAGCATTTAAAGAGGACACAGACGGGGAATTAGCAACGGAACATCGCAATAAACTATGCCAGATTCGAGCCATTTACATTTCGTATACAAGACGGGTTGTTAACCTCTTCTAAAAGTAAAATTACGAGTACATCCAATGAGCTTACACCCACGCCATGTACTAATGCATTTACAATCTTTGTGAACGGGTGGAACCGTAGCATCCCACGTGTGGGTTGGATACGCATATTAATTCATCATTCTCGATGATCAAAGGGTAAAGTCCTTGTATTGATATTAGCAATATTGGAATATAATGAATGTTGTCTAAGCAAATAATGTTTATAACATTGTTGTGTGTTATCTTGCAACGTATCTAATTAATTATTTCTACGGTTACCTAATAGTTATTTTGCTTGCATTCATGGTATACTATTCATAAAATGGTTAAAAACCCTCACAAATATATGCTAAACCAAAACCTTTACTAATTGACCATGGTCTAATAAAAAAATGGCTTTTTATATTTATACTATAACTTAATTAACACATACGAAAAACAGTGAATTTAGATATTAAATATAAAAGAAATCCTCACTTTTCTGATTTTGTTATTAATGTATACTTTTTATAAATTTAATTGTTATGATAATTCATTATTTTTCTTAAGTCTGCCTGTCCAATTAAGGCGGCGCCTCCAAGATTAGCCACCTTGAAATATTGTATGTTATTCCTTGCGGGCAATAACGCTTAGCTCTTAAAGAATCAGCAGCACAAAATACAGTTACAAATATAATGAAGAGTACAAGAGAAAAAATAAATTAGATTTAATAGATTTAGGCAATACAGATTTTTTCAATCTTCACATTCTAACTAAAATAGATTAGTTATGGAGATAGAGATAATTTAAATTATGTAGATCACAGTAATTTTATTAACTTATGATGCTGTTATTGATAGCGAGGCTTCTTAATTTATCCATTGAAAGTAGGTAAGACAAGTAAAACGATTATAATCATTAATTTTTTTGGTAAATATTTAAAAGAAAATACGATACTATAAAAATAAGAAATTAATATACTATGATATATACATATAGATTAATTAAAGATATACATCAACCCATGAATTAATTGTAAATATAATTGACATATTATTTATAAAAAAAACCGTTGAAACGTAAAAATTTACTATATTATGTATATGATAGCTGTTACTATCGAAAGATATCACACTAAGGCTCTATAAATTGGCAATAGCTACCGATATAGCGGAATAAGTATCTCGCAAATACCAGTTTAAAAGTCAGTTTACCTATATTCATGCCTAGACTTTTGATTTATTAGTTTCTTAGGCGTTTTCAAAATGTAATTTAGCAACAATTGAAACAATCACCAACAAAATCATACACACAATTTCATAGTCATATGCTCTATGTATAAATTTCGTAACCATTTGCGCGATGTCATCGAAAGAGATATTCAAGACTTAATGATAATATCAATTTCAGAGATTTAGCATTTCCGTGGTATAGACCGAGTGGGCGAAGTCGTGGTCTTAATCATGGAGATACCTACGAAGGAAAAGACAAATTGAGTCGTTTCGTTGGCTACGCGACGTCTGGTCTGGCACAAGAACAAATTAGCAATGCTCAACATGACAGTGCCGCCGCACTACGTAATCTACGTATTGATAAGCGAAATTAAATATTTCATAGGTTTATTTATGAGGTCCGCATAAATAAACCTATTAAATAATGTCCTTCGGAATATTTAACAATGAATTCTAGACTAGAAGCTAACATTGCAATATAATAAGTATGTCTGAATTTTGATAAGTCAGTATATCAATAAAATCAGGATAACGTACATACAAACATACGTACACCAAAACAAACGTAAATACGAACTCTGCGGGCCAGACACACTCAACGACTCTGAGTTCCCGTGTTCGATTCCCGGTTTGGGTAATGTAGAAAACGCTTTTTCTACGTATTCTTTAATCCGGGTGTATATGATAGGTTCGTAGTTAACTTCGTTGATTTTGACTCTATAATACAAGTGTTGAAGCTACTTACTTTGGGACCAGAAAAATTTATGTTATGTGGTTCCTATATTTGTATTTACAAAAGCATACATACAAACACATACATACATCACATGTATGTGATTGTAATTATTTTGGTGATATAAAGATTCAATTATTAATACAAAAAAGTGCAAATACTCTAAGATCAACGTTTTAGATTTTTTTGCTTCGTTTTAGATTGTAATTTTATTCAAAACTAACATCTTAATTGGGGATAATTAAATTATCTTTTAAAAGAATTTGAATACAAATACCATTTGAATTAAACACTTGATATTTGGTTCATTCAATAAAAGAAAATTAATAACCTTGAAACGAGTTTCTTGCAATTAAAACATTAAAAAGACGGAGGCTGTTCTGAGAATAATTATATTAATATTTTTTAAACAATTTCATTTTTCTTTCATAAATAATAAATTTTATTTGATAATTTAAAGTTTTACATTATTAAATTTAAATTTGTTGAACTTAATTACTAAATAACTAACTAAATCATTTGATGCAAATGAATGTCTCTTTGTAATTAATTAAATTAAGTTCTGTGAATTCCAATTAACAACAACAACATATATGTACATATATATACCTTTGGTAACAAAAGTAATTAAAGGGACATTTCAAAAAAAACGTCATGTCACGTATTGTCATATTATTTTACCAAGGAAGAATGCTATAATATAATATCTGATAATTACATCGTCCTACGTTAGGATCAATGTACTTACAGTAAAGTTACATTGATCATTCAAAACTCACGGTATACATAATAACTTTAAAATGCTGCCAGAACCATGTCAACACAAAATGGTAATTTGTGGTTAAAACCCAGCCAGAGAATTTCTCTTCTTACATATATACTTTAAGGTAATACAAGTTTATCGATAATAAAAGAATGGCTACTTAATAAATACGTAGAAATATAATATTAGAAACAGATAACTCAGTATCAGAAGATATGATTCTGCAACTATCTCAATTAGCATGAGATCACCGAAACGACGTGACTCACCGAGTTTGTTAATTTCGCTATCATATATCTTGCGCTGATATAAAATGTCATTGGCCTATTTAAGTTGAATATTAATTTACAAAACAAGGCAGAGCAATAACAGAGTGCAGTCGATTTGAATAACTGGTCGTCGAGCGAGCATTGATTGCAACTGTTTGATTTCAGTTAATTAGAAACTCGACGGTTGTAAAGAATTGAATAAGTGCATAGAAAGTCTTTTACTGTTTTGGATCGAGCAACTTTCAGCTTTGAGTAATGGTTCAATTACAATGTTGATATAATGCCCTTTCAAGTAGTTATGTTTAATATTGCATAGCATTTCTCTTTAGGCATAACGATGGGACCACAGAGTTAAAACGGTTTTGCACATGGCAGTCCTCAATTCACAAATAGCTTGGGACTACTATACTACCCCATATGGTAAAGAACTTTTTACAATAACAATCTGTAGATAAATCAAAACAAACTTAATAACCATTACAGACACTAAAATACTGAGAACTAAATAAAAATGTTTTAACACTTTTATTAGGAATGATTTTATTAAGTGCACGAAAGGTCTAGTTTCTATGTACATTAAAGTCTAAAAATATTATTTTAAATATTGAATTGGAACTGCAAAGTGATTTTAATATATAAATATACAACAAACAAGGTACTGAATTAAGGGACAATAGAATATACAACGCTTTATAAAATGTTTTGAATAAATAACTATCGTAAGATCATAGCCCTAAATAAGGTGCACATCGTATTCCAAGAAAGTAATCCACGCCAATATGTTATGTGATACGAGAGCACTAAGCCATACAAACGGACAACCGCACGAGATTATAACGGTCCGTCCACGTGCTCCCATTAGTGATAACACTGCATCCGTTAACAATTCTGTCGACAACCGGCCCTCTATAAATATTCAAGCCCAAGTCCGGTAGCAATATAATTTGCCATTACGTCTCGTTAAGTCACTATTTTACTTTAAATGAATGTCGCAATAGCTACTTTATTAATTTGAATGTGTTTCGAATTTGAAATACGGACTATCAATGATTATTATGTTGTCTTTATTGTATTAATGGCGAAAGTAGTTGATGAAATAACTTTAAGTAGTAAAAGAAAATGTTGGGTATGTCAATTAAAAAATATTAAAACAAGATTAATAAAAAGCTTGAAACAGTTCACTTTATCTAGTCCTTTCGATAATCCCATAAACCACCGGAGCTTATTTTAGGAAGTGACCGGTGGTAAGCCTGTCGCCGTCTTTATGTCAAAACCAACGGTATAAATCGTTCCTAACTACCTACCTCTTGGGGATCGGGTCTCTTGACTCGAATTCCGATCACACAACCACACGGGTATCGTGACTTAAAAATGTAGTAAATAAAATATTATTCGAGCGCTCTCTATTAACCCCAAGCGATGCTTTGTCGTCCAGATACTCAACGATTTAAAGTGATATCATGACTACAATGTAAACCGGATCACTTACCACGAATTAGACAAGTAATTTACGCAATTCAATTTTTACAGCTTTATCTAAAGTAAATACATCTTTAATCATTTTGCAGTTAAATGTATGTAATAATCTGAGAAATTCTAATTTTGTTTAAATTTTTTTTAGATTAATGTGGGACTATCTCATTGATCTTAAACGGCTGCTGCAGCTCATAACCAACATTGATCCGAATTATAAAGTCTTTGGAATTACAAATACTGCGGAGTATTTTACTTAAAAAATAAGACAGATGTAGACAGAGGTCTCGACAACTACGTCTTTACGACCCACTTTCCACCGAAGACAATTTTTGGGACAACGTGACAGGCGGTGAGGCCGTCGCCGTCTTTTTGTCTGAGCCAAGGATATAAATCGTACATAAGTTTAAAAAAAAACCATAGGTACGAGTCTTGGGGATTGAACTCGGGTCTTGTGACTCGAATTCCGATCACCCAACCACTCGGCTATCGTGACTTACAATTTAACAACTTGACTAATGATACGAATGGTCAGGTATTGTGAGATATTTATACAGTACTAGAACAATAGATATAATACTGATGAAAGATAAAACAATTTCTAATTGATACCGCCAAAGTCCCTAGGAGGCGTAAGAACAACAGAAATTAAAAATTTCACAAGCGTCGCCACGATACGACGGAGGTTGTCCGTTCGATTTCCACCCATGTCAGTTCATTTTTTAATTTCTCATTTAACACCTAACAGACTAACTATTTTTGTCAAATAATTCCCTGTCATTGCGCCCTAAGTCAACAGCTCGTTTCAAAGATTTAGACGCAGATTTAAATGACATTTTCAAGTCACCTAGTCGATAAATAGTTATATCTCAGATAAGTAATTATTGGTTTATGATTAAGAGTCAAACAAACTTATAATTATTAACACCTCCGTGAACGAGAGGTGTACTCACCGGTTTTCAAGGTGTCGTCAGCTCTGAGGTCCCGGGTTCGACTCCCGGTCGGGTCAATATAGAAATCACTTTTCTACATTTTCTCGGCTCTGGGTGTTTGTGGTATCTTCCTTATTTCTGATTCCATATTAAAAGTGCTTAACCTGTTTACTTTGGGAGCAGAGTAATGTACGTAATGTTTTCCCTATGTATGTACGTATTTATAACAGCACACAGGCCACTTCCGTACGGGAGGGTTTATCATAATCGCCACGTTTGACAAACAGATTAACGATCGCCGTACCAGGACAAGTCTTTAAAAAACATACTAGTATTATGTAAGAGCTCATGATAAGTTCTAATGAAAACTAATGGTATCTAGAAGAGGCTCGAGTGAAGGCAAACTTTTTTTTTAATATATCATATGTAATTTGATTAGTGTTTGATTCGAGAATAGTGGCGACGAGATAATGCCGTGTCAGATAAATATTGATGGCCGGTCAATAAACCTTTACCGTGCTGTGAACGATGCTTCTTTATCTACGGGAGAAATTAAGGCCAAATGCATTTCTTAGAGAAATTAACGATGTCTGTTTAGACGAAGTCTATATATAACAAAACTTACATAGAAATATATATATATATATATATATATATATATATATATATATATATATATATATATATATATATATATATATATATATATATATATATATATATATATATATATATGTATATATATAACTATGTGTGTGTATACATATATCTATGTGTACACATAGTTCTATGTAAGTTTTGTTTAAGTGAGATACTATGAAAATTGTACACAGACAATAACATTTTACAGTAATTATAGGAATAATATTTGAATACATGTACATAATAAACGAAACATCTTCACGCCATTCCCAATACTGGAGTAAAGAGAGGTTTAGACAATTCTAGGCAGAAGTTCTTTTAACCCTCCTTCCACGGTGTAGATTTTGCAGAGTGAGGTTTCAAAACTTTTTGAAGGAATCTTAGGTCTTTTTAATGCAGTGCTTTTAAGTTTACCGAGTGAAAACTGAAAACCCATACAATCATAATCGTGTTTATCTGTAAGTCTTTTAAAGCATTTAAATCTATTAAACGAATAAAGTTAAAATGTTTGTGTACATGAATAAAGTTGAATGACCCAGTCACGGATCATTCAAATTTATATATGTTTATTTTTGTTAATTACAGTTCATAAACATTTTGAAAGCATTATGTGATGTATCAACTCATAGGGCGTGGAGAATGAGAATAAATCTATTTTATTTTAAAATCAATTACTTCCTTCCAAAAATATTTAAAGAAAATGTACGAAACTCTAGCGTTTTCTCTTATCTGTGAAACTAATATGAATAGGGTATATAGCAGCCACTCTACAAAAGAGATCAGAATTCGAGCGGCAAGACCCTAGGTCGATTTCCAGGAACTACGATCTATACGAGTTGGTGTTGACTTGGGCATAAAGACGGAGCCAGGATCACCACCTGTCGTCAAGTTGTACCAAAATAAGCTCCGGTGAAATAAGGGGCGAAATCACTAAATTGTCTAGACCTTTACGCTTTGTATTGGGAAATGCCCAAAGATAAAAATAATTAAAAAAGTAGCCTCTCCACGCATTTTATATTGCTATATAATTAGTATTACAACTTATAAAGCGCATATAGAACTCAGTTGTCTTTCTGGGCTAAACACTAAATTATTTCAAATTCCATCTTCTTCTGATGCAATAATTAGTAAATTTAAAAAAAAAACGACAAATTATTGTAGCAGAGGCGTTTGGTTTAGCCCACGATCGATCCCAAAACCCATGGCCTGGCAATCAGTCGAAAATATTTTAGAGCTATTTTACTGTGCTCAGTAAGCTAACAAATGTAATGAAATTGCAATTTGAACCCTTTTAATACACCTAAAAAAAATATCTTCACGCAATTCCCAATACAGGGGTAGACAGAGGTCAAGTCTAGACAATTAAGTCCCTTTGACCCACCTTCCACCGAAGATATTTTCGGGGCAACGTGACAGGTGGTGAGCCCGTCGCCGCCTTTATGTCCAAGCCAACGATGAAATTCGTACATAAGTTTTTAACAACTCGGCTATTGTGACTTTTAAATACACCTACAGTTGATTATCTCAAGAAAATGATGATGAAGCATTATGTTCCGTCTGTTCTTTTACTAAATCACTTATATGTATTAATATAAATCACTTATATGTATTAATAATAATAATAATAATTAATCATAAGTATAATTTTGCCTAATTTAATAGGTATCGAGGCTACAACAATAATAATACATATGATTCGTAATTAGTAACAGTACTTTCCACGTATAATATATAAATTAGCATTAATAGTGAATAAGTATCTGCTATAACGTAGATAACTAACGCGCTAATTAGAAGAGGATTTCAAGCGACCACTGCCTGCAGCGAACAATTGAACGGTCACAATAAAGTTTAACGAGACAAATTTACGATATGCTTTTTAAGAAAAGTATTTACTCAGTAGTAAAACCGTTAAAATAATTAGTAAAGGCTCTAATTAGAGAACAATGACAGTAGATCAGTGTTATAAAATGTCCTACAGAAATATTTTCTACTGTTTACTGAGTGTACTGTTTTATATTTTTGTACTAAATTACCAAATGGACTTGGTAAATATTTTTTTATTTTTTTAATTGGGACATAAAAAATAAAAAAATGCGTTAAAAAACTATCCATATCCATTATTACTATCATTTCAGTGTGTAGCCACTCCTGAACCATAGCCCTTTTTATATTCTCAAATTGTCACAGAGTCCTGAGACACCTGCCCCCATCCAAATTTTAGTCTGTTGAACTGAACCATGCTTAACGGGATGAATAGCCATTACGACGGCAGTTATCAAAGTATCAAATGAAAATGATACCAAAGCTAATGAAGTGTATAATTTTGCCTAATTTAATAGGTATCGAGGCTACAGCAATAATTAAGCCACAGATGACTCTGGTTTGTTAATTTAGTAACTTAATTAAAACTAACCGTCATCAGTTAGCGTGCGTGTGTGAGTTTTAATATGCGTACGTGTGAATGAATGTCGCAGGCATCATCGATACCAAATAATATAAATCAAGAATCAATCGACGTTAGTATTTCATGAAAAGCAATGACAAAATGATCGAAAACGAAGCCAAGAAATTTAAATTAGCATAGAGATTCAAGTTGCCGTTGAACGAACAAGTTTAATTATTGTTAATGGTTTATGAGATGGTAAAAACATATTAAAAAACTAATCTTTTCCTTTATTCAATTTCTTAAACATGTTAATATTTAATGGCTTTATACAATAATTAAATAAAATAAATAATTAGAAAAGTAATCATAGTTACTTGAAATAAATGATACCTTAGTAAAATCCGTCGTGAATGTCGGATTTAATAAATAATATATTACTTTAATGAATTTATTTTAAAATATAACATTAATTTCAGAGTCACATAAATATTGTCTGGATGTAACAATGGTGTAAAATTCGTACTGAACGGTCGGTGTGAGACCACTGCATTATCGGACTGGCTCATAATAATAAATAAACCGCCGTTTACTCGTATTAAAAAGAATAAACGAATATAGTTATGAGTGTCAATCATTATTTGAATTTCAGTTTATTCATTTGCGAATTCAATACCAGTCAGGTCACTTTAGTATTTAATCGGACAAATCGACGCGGTGAGCTTCAGGAACAAAAGCAATATGTCCAATGAGAAATGCAATGCTTGAATCGCATCTTAGTCGATGCATGGATATGACAAACTTTTTGGCTGGCTTTAGTTGAGTCTAAGAGACTGTTGCTCTCACGTCATCATTGAATTTTATCGATGATGATCGACACTGAGTTTTCATTGCCTTCTACGATGTTTACCAAAAAAAGTTTGTTGTATATTCACTAAACGGGTGATTCTGAAATTGCAGCAACTGCGACGAAATATAGTTATCGCATACTCTTTTACGTTATCTCACAGAATTCCAAGCCGAACATTCAAGAAAATGACTTGTTTGTACTCTGCACCGTTACAAATCTGCTCGTACGAGTCAGGTTGCGTTCGACCATTTGTCTGACTGTTCTGCTCTTACTCATGCTTTCCTAGTAACGATCCGAGTTCCTTGCTGGGTATATAACATTAGTTCCAGTGTTGCATGTTTCCACTCAACAATAGGTAATTAAACATTTTGTATTTTGCTGTGTTTAATATTATGTCTGTACG
The DNA here is from genome assembly GCA_029286605.1 of Sericinus montela. Taxonomy (NCBI): domain Eukaryota; kingdom Metazoa; phylum Arthropoda; class Insecta; order Lepidoptera; family Papilionidae; genus Sericinus; species Sericinus montela. The sequence continues at coordinate 9,116,832 of JAGSMR010000019.1, read as the reverse complement.
TGAATGACTGAAACAAAATAAAAATGAATGACTGAAAAAAAAATGTGTAGAAAGTGTATGCCAAAATACCAAATAGTACAAAATATGAGTACTTAAGAATGTAAATGTATAATATATCAGACATCCGACACAAAATATCTGTCGGACAAATCCAAAATATTACCCAACTCAAAAATACTTGTTTACATTGACCGGCTGCTGTGCTGGGGCTAGCTTCCCCCAGTGACTTGTGAGTAGGCAAAGGACGGAAATGCGATACTATAATTATATACTACAGAGTAATTTACACCAGAGACACTTATACATCTGTTAAGATTTTAAAATAACACTTATGTCAGTATAAATAAAATCATTACTTAGAATAAGACAAGTATATAATAAGTGTGCATTTTACACGTTGTCGAGATGAGACAATTATATGTTGATATATTCTATGTCATTCTTTTACTATTTATAACTATAACTATTATTTATATTACATTATTCTAAAATGAATAGATACGACCAAAAATGTAAAATAGACCATTTAATTAAAAGAAATTAACACATGAATTTTTTAAAGTTCGCCTTTGTAATTCGCTTACTAATTCAATGAAAATAATCCAATAAATTAAAAAATGTGAAAGTTTGTATGTTTGGTTTGTATGTTAAGTTCCTGGATTATGCAAAAAAAGCTAAACGGATTTAAATCAAGTTTGGCGCACAGATAATTTGAAATGAGTATTAAAATGCAGAATAATCTTTTTATCCAACTTATGCAAAAATTTAAGATTCCTGCATAAGAGACTTGGAATATAACTTTGGTCAACGCACTCGTATTTAGGTTTGTTGTATTGGGGTTCCGAAGAGGGCCATAGGCCGCATTATACTACGAACCGACATTATTGTTACAAAATTGTAAGTATTCTACATGACAATTAATTTTTTTATCACTTTATTGTGAGGGAAGGGTCAAGAGTACTCAGATACCTCGACGTGCATATATGAAGATGATGAATCTGAAAGAAGCGAAAGAGGTATGTAAGGATCGTGATACTTGGCGATCTGTTCTCTGGCTACCCCGTCAGGGACTGTGCGTGAAGATAAGTAAGTACTTTATGGTTAATTAAACTTAATATAAATTGACACTTGCTATTTCAAAGCCTATATTCTAATATAAGAATCAAAAGTTAATTACTCTGTACTTTCTAACCGCCATGAGATAATATTCCGAGGAGACTAAACATCCGCCCTCAACACCCGTATCCAACGAAGGTCGATTTTCGGTTTGATTGAATTTAAGTGTAAAAACTATTATCTTGCCACGCTAATAAATCGTTTTAGATATCTTCACTCGTATGTTCACATAGGGGTATCATAAAGCTTCTTTGTTTAACGCATTACAGAGAAGGTTTAATGATAAAATAAACAGAACATTTAATGAATTATGAGAAAAAGAAACTTTTTAATCACATTTTTGTGATTATTTTGTTTTATGAAAGTAAGTCTTAAAATTTGAAGTAGTAATATTGTTTTGATTTAATCCAACATATTTACTTCTATGTATATTACATAACTGATACGTCTTATTTTAAGTTAAATCTTCAAATTATTGTCAGGTAACGCGATAAAAACATTTGAAAGTTTACTAATGATGAAATAGAAAGAGAATCAATGCTTTGAATTATACAATTGGATTAAATTTAGAATCAGATTAAAGTTCTCATTGTTTCAAACGAACCACGCAATATCTTAAAAGCATCTTCAGATTCTAAGTGTGAAATGACATAACGCATTTCATCATGAGAAAGTTGAAAGGTCCATAATGTCGCCATTCAGGTGAAGTAGTTGAATGTAAAAAGTATAATTATCTGAATAGCAATAGAATGATTTATTTTTTTTATTTGATTTTGCTTGGAAGATCTCATATACATATTACAAAATACCTTTCTAAGACTCAAATGAAATTTTGATGAGCAATAAGCAATTTCAGTTTAAAAAGGCAATTTCATTTATTGTTACTTTACTTGTACTTTAATATTATAAAAAAGGACATTTTTATCATATGTATAAAAATGTCCTTATTTTAAAATTCCTAGCGAGTTAATCATGAACAGTGCATTGTTTCATAAATATTCATAACAAAAGATATCATAATTAAAGTAGATTAAAATTATTAAAGTCAAGGATCGATTAGTTTAGGAGGTAAATTAAAAGTACCCGACGTGCTTTGGAAATTTATTTTCAATAACCAAAATTTAAATGTTAAAGCCAAATGGCATGTAATTAGATAGAGATCGCATCGACAATTTGTTGGGTAAATTACACGGTGGACCAAAAGCGCCATTGAATCGGCATCTGTCCAACGTTAAAAACTCGATCGTTATGTTGTCGAACAGATGGACAAACAATACGGAGTTACGGATCGATTTCTAAATAGAATTCCCGCTAAAGAAAACGGAAGTAATTGAAAGGTTGCTTCAGAATTGAAAATTTATTAAAAACGCCCATGCGTTCATACATCCTTCATCTGATAGATTTTAAAACTTTGATAAGTTGTTGTTAGCATTTACGTGAAGGTTCTGGCAAAATTATTTATAAAAACTAATTGCTTTTTTATTATGGCGGGTGAATTGGCGCCATATCTAGTTAACAATAAATTAATTTTAAAGACCTTTTACCTAATACTGGCATGGTATTGACCATGCCAGTATTGGGTAAAAGGTCTTAAAAACTTATTTATGCAGATTGCTGCACGCTGCAATGGTTTAAACCTTTCAACCCGTATTTTACTGGCGCTTATTTGGAACAGCAGTCCTGCTGACTAGTCCAACAATATAAACCTTACAAGTATACCAACAATATAAAGTTCGAACATTTTGTACGAGTTTTTCACGTGAAAATTGAACTCAATGAAGCATTCCAACTTAATTCCAGACTAGCCAATCACTGACCATCGTTACTGTAGAAAAAACATTTATAACATTACTATGTGTATGAAAGTAATATTTGTGTTCAATATATACTACAAAATAGAAGATATATTTTGAAGGAAATTAAAATAGGGAAATGTCTTCGTGATATAATAATTATAAATCCATTTATTCTAAGATGTAAAACTTTTAGGTCGTAAAAACTAAAGAACACAAAAATTAAACACTCTAAATCTAAAACTTGAAAAGGTCAGGCAATAAAAATAGTGATAGTGAAGACAAGGTGACGCTATAAATGTGTTCTGAATTTCACACCGTTGCCATGAGAACGGGTTTCAAATAATGCTTTTCGACTTAACAAACGACCTACAAGTTTATTGTCGGTGGGCAAACATCGGAAGAAAGTGAAAGCGTCACTAAATTATGAATCGATTTAAGAAATTAGAAGTAGCTAGCTTGACGCATAAGCGACGGAAGAGCTGGAGGCTGTGTCAGGTAACAAACGCAATAAATATGCAGAGTACGGGACAATATTACACCCCATTCATCAAAATAGATCAGGTAATGGTTACGCTTTATGATTTTAAAACAGACTTAAGTGTACCAGTAGCATACGATGACATGCCGAGTGAGTAAAAAAAATATAGCTATTGTAGCTTGGCCCCGTACACAAACATGAAAAGTAATTTGGATGCACAAAAGTGATGCTGTTATCGCGGAGAATCGATATTTTTAATTCAATGAAGAACTGAGGATCAATACCCGAATAGTAATTAATCATCTTGCACCCCTTCGATTTCCTTTATTACCCATAATGATGAGTAGTGTAGATCCATTGCCTGGCTTTGGCATGAATAGTTCATTTCATATTGTACCTTAAATTATCCTAAGGTATTCAATGTACAATACAGTAATAAATTAATAGAAAAATCCTCTTGTATTTCATAAGATCTATCTCTTTAATTACTTGGTTATTATTTTACTGAATTTAATGAAAAAAAGTATCTTCACGCAGTTCCCAATACAGGGGTAGACAGAGGTCTAGTCTACACAATTAAGTCCCTTCGACCCACCTTCCACCGAAGATATTTTCGGGACAACGTGGCAGGTGGTGAGCCCGTCGCCGTCTTTATGTCCAAGCCAACGATATAATTTGTACATAGGTTTTTAGAAAAACCCATGGGTACGGCCACTTGAGGATCGAACTCGGGTCTCTTGACTCGAAATTCCGACCACCCAACCACTCGGCTATCGTGACTTAAACTCAAATCTAAAAAAACTAAAACTCAAAAAACTCGGTTATCGTGAAATTAATGTAGCAAAAATAAAATAATCAATAAGCACAATACAGAATTCATTCTATACGCAACAGATATACTTCATAAAAGAAAAAAATGTCTTACGCTGTTAACAGTTCGTTGAAATGAGCTGGAAACAACGATGCTTACCTCAAATCAAAAGAAAAAATATTGTTATTAAATCGTTAAAAAATACTTCTTATCAAGACTTATTCAACAAGTCTAAGGCCGCGAGTTCGTCTGCGCACTATACCAAAGCCCCGTGTTTGTAGCACGTACAAGCACTATTCTTGAGATCCCTAGCCTCAGCGGAGCGGAGGTCGTACAAGCATACTACCAGAGTTCCAAATTCTCTGGGAATCGATGAAAATCTTTGGTTCCGTGGGATTGAGTAGTTATACGCGTTGGTGTTCTAGCACTACTAGCCAGAAGAGATTGGGGAAAGATGTTCCCGGGGAGGGCAGTCGTGTATCCGTTTGCGAAAGCGTCCACGCAGAATTACCGACATGCAAAACACCCTGGTTTTAATACCGAATTAACGTATCCGATATCACCTTTCTTTGCCCCCGCAAGGGTGGACAAACGCCAAGACTTCTCTTCTTGTGGCAATCTTTGGGGACGTCTATGTGCAATTTCCAAATTCCCTTTGGATAGTGTGTTAAGAAGAAAGTACTTGTATAAGTACAATCCAACACTCAAAAGATTTATGTTATCGACAACGATGAATATCTGCGGCACGCCCAGCGTCTTGTATTTATAAATATTGTTTTCACTTAATTTGCTATAACGATCAGAGTAATCAAATCAAAGAATTGAATCAAATTTCAGTTATATACCAAGGTATTTAAGTATGGATATATTAAATCAGGGCCACAGCTGCGTGCCAAGTGGTTAAACAAATGAAATATGCTTGTACTCGTACTTTCGTATGGCCGTATAAAAACGATTTAATGATAGATTCAATCGAGATATGAAATTAATTCCTTTGTTCGTGCGATGTAGAGGTTGAATATGTACAGCTGAAGCTAAACAGCTGAAGGGTACAATAAAATGAGTTTTAAGGATTAAATATGCAAAAAAAAAGAAATTTGTCGAAGTATATAAAAGAAGAATATCTTTGGTATTCTGTCGATGAGTATCTTTCTGACCACTTAGTACGGTAGCAGTACTAATCTGACGAAAAATCTATTTGAAACCGCAGACTGCTAAGGACATATGAAAGAGGACATTAGACAGGGATGGTATGGACGAAAATTAGTGTTTAGGACGGAAATTAGGATGGGCTGCTGCTGCAGCTGGCAATACGCTAGCATTACGGCTAACATGTGTAATATTTATTACCTTAATTCTCAACTTTTTTAAGATTTTTATTGCCTAGAAAATCTGGTCAGAATGCTATGGCCACATCACATCGAATATAGAACAGTAAACTGAGCTTGACGATCGATGGCTTAGTGTAAACGGAAGGTAAGGTGTAAGTAAGACTGTTTTTGTTTAGTCTGGCAGTAGCAATGCCACGCTGAGGTCGTTGACGTTGCCTTGGAAATTACAACAAGGAAAAACGAATTACAACTAAAATAATGTAAAGTATAATCACAACTAAAATAATGTAGACATAAGATTATTTATATACCTCCGTAGTCGAGTGGCTTAAACACGGGTTTTCAAGGTGTCACCAGTTTTGAGGTTCCTGTATGCTCCTGGTGGGTCTATAGGTAGGTAGTAGTAGTAGGTAGGAAACCGACTTTTTTGCATTATCTCCTGTCTAGATATTTGCAGTATTATAAAATTGGAAACAACCATGTTTTTAATTCCATAACACAAGTTCCTTAGCTTCTTACTTTGGGATCGGAGCAATGCATATGATGTTGTCCCTGTCTATATTTTTATATTTACTTGATTTGGGATACTTATAGTACTCGGTTCACAAAAATTGCCTGGACTTTGTCTACCCGAGTATCATGAATATGTCAATGTTAAAAAAATATTCGGTTACTAATTGTACCAAGAAAATGTTAGTACATACATAGGACTCTTACAGGCAAACTTCAAATAAGTTGCTTAACGGAATACTTAGCAGGCAAGTGTTCAAATGGAATATTTACGTAATTTCAACGAATAGCTTATATAAAAAGCGATGATATAACAAGAGATGATTGTGCGTATTCAAACGGAAGTAACGTCATAAGTCAGTCGTCAAAGCAAAGTCAAAAATTATTAGTGAAAAATTCTATAAATGTCACGGTTATGTTTTGGGTCAGAAAAAGATCTTTTTAGAGTCACAACAGTCGCTATAGCCGAGTGGTTATTGAAGAGTTTTTTGTGCCGGAATTTTGAGTCAAGAGACCAGAGTTCGATCTCCAGGTGGCAAGCTCTTACAAATGTGTTTTTCATATCTTGGGTGGAAAGTGGGTCGAAGGGACTTAATTGTCTAGACTAGACCTCTGTCTACCCTTCTATTGGGAATTGCGTATTTCTTTTTATTTTATTTTACAACAAAAGAAGTTCTATAGTCGCCATGTCTTCCTAACTCGCGCTAACAACTTTTCTGTTTAAAAACAGAACATACTTTATTTTATTCTAAATGCAGCCATTTTATATATATATATATATATATATATATATATATATATATAAATATATATATATATATATATAAATATATATATATATATATATATATATATAAATATATATATATATATATATATATATATATATATATATATATATATATATATATATATATATATATATATATATATATATATATATATATATATATATATATATATATATAACAAGACGACCCGGTAGGCCTATGTTTGTGGCAAGTGTCTATATGAGCATTTGTACCGTTGGCTTGGAGATTTAGTTTCGGTGAAAAGTGATTTGGAAGGACTTAATTAACTCTGAATACCCCGTATTGGGAAATACGTAAATATACACAAATTGTGCTCAGTTTCAATCTTTATTTACTATAGAGGGTCCAATTATTATTCAATAAAAATAAATAAGTTCCTTCATGAATGAACGAAGCGTCTTAAAACAATTTCCCATGGTTTCGGATTGCGCAAAGTTAAGGTCAAGTTGCAAACTCAGGCTACAAATCTTCGCAGCCGACTTGCGAATAGGAATTTAAGTAAAAAATATGAACGGTCATGGTAGACTTGCTAAAACTTTTTGCTCTCGCACGATAAATCTTGCAAAACGAGGATTGACTGCAAACAGACCGAAAGTTCAGGATATACTAATTGTAATGAAAAAGTCATACTCTGTTAATTTCTAGTTACTGTGTCCGCGCGATTTGTATTTCTATCAAATTTGTTCCTTCCTCAAGTCTAAACTTAACATCAACGATAATCAATGTCTATCATAACGATGGTACCGTAGGCTCGCATCGTTAGTGGTGACAAATCTTGTCAGCAAGCGTACCCGTACCGTACTTACACTATGTTAGCAATTCGATTTTGCCATAAAGCACCAGACCGCATACTTTCTGTATGTGGTCTTGGCTTTACACACTTTCTACCAAGGCGACGAAGGTTGCAGTCATATTTAGTTACATGCGTTAAGTGAACTTTAAACACATCGGTGGCTGGTGTCGAATTTCACACCGGCAAAAAATGTAAATGTAGATTTTCGTACGCAAAAATAAACCTGTTCGCTGGTACGTACTTTCACGTGCTTGTCATTAATATACGACAAGTCGCGTTTTTAATAATAATTAATAGTTGTAGGATATGATGTATTTGCATCTGTTGCACAATCGCTACTGTGCTTGCCTGTTATAACTAGACCTTCTTAACTTCTTGGGTGTATTGTGTTCCCTTGGAATTTAAGAATTAAATGAATTCAAAGTATTCTTACTACCTTCCATTAGCATGTAAGATACATATGTGGCGGAAGTTTTTATCAAGGCTTTGTCGCTCTATGGACAAGCTCCATGCAATATAAGGTCAACCTAAGTTTTTGTGTTTCATTAAAAAGCTTTATGTAAATTTATTAAAAACCAAAACGTAGCTAATTAAGAGGCTATAGCAAATACTTGAAAACTATGTTACACTGATTACTTATTCATACAAATATTATGGATTAATAATTGTGGTGAAACTTTTAAATAACTTTCTATTTGGATCGCCTTATGGGATGTTATCCCATATTTACTTAAAATAAATGAACACCATCTTTTTTTTATGTGTCTACAACTTACTAACAACATTAGTACAAGCAGCGCCTTTCATGTGCATTCGCGGATAGCGACGCAAAAACTCGCCAATTCTAGTCGGCTAGCATCACCGCCAATGCATACATATGTTATAACTTTCTACGTAAATCCAATTCATCAGATAAGTGTTCAGCGACAAATTTCAAAGAAATATGTTACCACAGTTTTAAAAACAATTAACTAAAACGATTTTTTTGTATAGAAGAACATTGAAAACAACTAAAAACTTAGGATCAAACACAAGGAGCCCGTATACCATCATATACAATTATTAGTATTACTAGCCTGATATTTATTTTGCTTAACCCTACCTGCTTAACATGAGAACTCCACCAATAGTACGTGAAATAGAATTCAATGTGTGAATACAAATAGTATGGGTTCATCAATAATGCATGAGATTGTTCATCAACGAAAGTTTATAATTGTGTCGATGACTTTGACTTTGACATTGAAATTTATGCTTTCACTTTGTTTACATCATGCTTATAGCATTACGTCATTTCTGGTACGATTCCGATGATGGTATCTTATCTTATTACTTTAAACAAAATAATCTTTACATTCCCGCCATTTCTGAAAAAAATAGTTTCCAAAAAAACATTTATTAAAATGAAAGTGATACGAGAGCGCCATTTAATGACGGCTAAAGAAATTTTGGTATCATCTATAATGTCGATCAAGTGCTATCATACAATGTCACAATTTTCCGGTTTATATGCGTACTTCATACAGTTGTTAAACTTTCAAGAAATTACTGATTTGTTACAGACACAGTACGCAAGTGATTCACGCTAAAACAACATCTGGAATACTTTTGTCCAGCTGTACTCATTAATAGCCCAAAACTTTTATTCAAACATTTGGATACAAGTAATTTGTTGCATTTTATGCTTTCAAAATTCATTGTGTTGTGTCATTTCTATTCGAGATTTCATTTCTATTCGAGATGCATAGAATTTATTTTTTTACAGCGCCAAATAGCATAAAAGCTATTAATTTAATAAATTATAAAACAAAACATGTTAAATATTGAATAAATACGTCTAAACTAAGGTTTCTTCAAAACAATGATCTATTTAGATCTACAAACAGCTCCATTGTTATATTTACGTTCAAGTTAGAGAGACAGACAGCTGTCAGTTTTATGGTTGAGATGCTAGCGAACCACGCCCGCAAATTATACATTGCGTAAAAAAGTGGTAAGATTATACAGATCACGTGTAATGTAAAACGCTAACTCAGTCTAGCTATTCAGTCAGCTAGTTAGTCAGCTATTCAGTCTCGTCAGTACGTAATAAACTTAACTAGAAAGAAAAGAACTGCTACCATAAAATATAGCATATATAAAATCTTCCTATAAAAATATATATTTATGTAATATGGTATCGGCGTAAAATTGTATCTACCCTCCCTTTCTTTTCATGGATACCGGCAAAATGCGTGTAAATAAAAAGCCTTAAATAGGAAAATTGGCGTACAAATGATGAAATAAACTTCTCGATAGAATACTTCAAAGTTAAGCAGGTTGCATACGACCCGTAGGATCGATGAATCCCTACTACTTAACCGCGGAGGTTTGAGTCGTCTGGATCTGCGACTTCCTTGTAAAAGACGGCGATTAGTGCTTATGCTCCTCAAGTCCTGCAAAGAACTTTTGCAGGTCGTTAAGCAATTCCATATTACCAGAGATTGCCAAAATCTAATATCACAAAATAGTGATAGGGTGCAGCATTCCTAATGAAGGTGTGGTGGTGCACTACGCTGACAGTCTTAAAAAAATTTATATTCTTATGTGGTCCTCTGATATTATATGATCATAAGAACAATTATTTTGTAAACAAGGTTAACAAAATCTGTCACTACGCGTGAGAAAACGACACGAATCTTATTGAAACACTCTCCATAAACTCTGACAGGTGTAACACCAACAAACATGAAAGCTATCGCGCCAACATTCACTTCCAGTCTTTGATTAGACTGAAAACATGTCCCTTGTCAGATCGTTTAAACTCTGAATCTCTTGTTCGGCAGACCACGAGGAATAGTGAGATGTTGATCTCAAATTCACACCGATCTTTCATTCTGATTACTTATGGCGGAATGGAGGAACGTTATATTACGAGTATAGTAACAGGTAGTTTACACGTAGAGAGGTGGTATTTGATAATGTCTATGTGGTTAAGTTGTGAAAGAGAAATGCACTGTTTATTAAGTGGTGATAATTTCTGGGCCAATTTTGCTCATATCCGAATCTCGGTGACACGAAGAAGTTGCGTTCGGATTTTTAAAGTATTTAATCCAAGATGGGCTGATTTTTTAATAATTTAATTTAAACTTTTTACTTAATTATCGATAAAATAGCATGCGCTAAACATGTTAGTATAGTTAACAAGAAACACAATTTAATTTAAACGAAATTTTAAGTCCGTGTAATATTAGTGCAAATACCAAATAAGCTTTTCATCTCTTGAGCTTTACAAACCTAGTGATGACGCATAAAGACAAGAGTATAATTTAATCTGAAATATATGAGCTACGGCGCCAGACTTCATAATTTTGTACAGTCTCTAATGGATTAGTTTCTGTTGTAATGTCATATTAGTGTGTTAGATATTTAATGCATCGAATGCTTCTATACTTTTGACGAATTAGATCTTCAAATGACTACTTTCACTTTTAGTTTTTCTATAGAGTTGTAAATTACTATGTGTTTCTACAATAATAGCGTGGCCGATTATTGGCAAATATAATGATTACACAACTTTATGAATTAAATAAAACCAACAACGTGATAATAATAATATATTTAGCTTGACAGATCACTTCCGTTTTGTTTGGTTAGAATACACCAAACTAATTGCCTCTCAAGTGAACGTTATAAAGCATTTAAAATCTCGCTCTCACAAATATCTCTTTTCGAAAGAGAAATTAATTTATGGCATAAATTATAAAGACATATAGTAAAAAAAAAACAAACCTGGTCATTCATTTCTAAAAACAAAAGTAGTAAAAAACAAGGGTTAAAAACGTGGAACTTAAGATACTAGCCGAGTGCAGGAGACCGTCGGCAGGGCGATTTTACATCCGTCTTTGCAGGTGTCGGCACACCTTGAGCAACCCAAAAGGTTTGAAAAGAAGAAAAACGCTTTTGCGGTCCATTGTACCCAGCAGCTGTTACTTTTTAAACTAGTTTTATTTGAGAGGATTTCAATGCGATAGTAAAAATCAGAATATTTGAATGTAACAAAAACATAACAAGTGAAGCCGAGAGCCAATGTTTTTGTAGCGAAAGGAATTTTTCAATTTCGCATAACCGCAAGTCGCATACCTGCTCGTATACAACAAAATTAATTATGGTATTATATATTACAGTACACGTAGACAATATTTATGAATACCAGATTACTAGTACCATCTAGTGCTGCGCATTGAAAACCCCTGAATAATACGAAGAAAACGTCTCGATTGTACGTAACACTTGTTAGTATTATTATTGAGTTACATCATGATTATTCATGCAATAGTTGATTTAATTCTGAGCTCCTATAGACCCAATGTGTTGTAATACAAATTAAGGGCGTTTCGAGAAACAGGTTAATGTAGGTTCTGTTGGCCTTTGAGTCAAATAGCTATACCGCACTTAATTACGCTAGCTCCGTATAATTTTCCAGCTACCCAATTGAGTCTCGAGTGTTGTAGCGACCTTGGGGAGCTTTTCGGCATAAAGCCAGTTTTTATTAGCGTTTTAAACGGAACGAGACCTCATATCTGCATACGGAATTTGTGTTTGGATATCTGTTTTGGCTTACCAGACGAATTTTTTAGCATTTCTAAATGTTGAGCCTATGTATTTAATTAATTAACGTGTGTGTGTGTGTGTTTTTATAGAACTGTGTGTATTATTGCAATTACACTTGTAAGTAGTGTGAAAAAAATTGTCAAGCGTAATATAACTACCTAAATATAAAATACTTAATTATTTTGCATTTAGGTAGTTTTTTTTCATCGAATGGCATAGAATCGATTCAAATGAAATACATATACAGTAAATGTTTATTATTTTACCATCCGATTTTTCAGAGATAACAACGGTAGTGGAATTCAATAATATTCCAGTTAACAAACAGAAGTAGGTAGTCACCTCCGCACAATTTTATTGAACTGCGGTAAATGTACTAAGAGAAGTTCGATCAATTTTACATGAAGTCGATGCCTTGTCTCCAAGGTGTTGCTTAAAAATTTTACTAATGAAATAAGGCCATCATTTTAATATTTAATCATATTAAATAACTTTCCGACCGTATCAAAGATAACGTCTGAAATAATTTCGAAATACATTTCCAATCCTCAAAAACTCTTATTTTAAGTCACGATAGCAGAGTTCGATCCCCAGGTGGCAGGCTCGTACCAATGGGTTTTTCAAAAAACTTATGTTCGAATTATATCGTTGACTTGGACATAAAGACGGATGAAACGATTACAATAAAAGCTGAGAAAAGGTGTTGCCACTTAATGAAAGTCTTAAAAAACAGTTAATTAAAATTGTTCCCGATGCAGACTCCTTCTTGAAAACTCTTTTGTTAAATTAAGTTTGTATTTATGAGAAAAAAAAAAAGATAATTCATATTTTCTATTTGAAAATGATACCATTTACAATATTCGCTAGTATAAAATATTCATAATTCGCCGGAAATATTGCCTAGAAATTATGGTTCAACTCCACGTTGCAATGTTAAAGAATATTTAAAGCAGAAGCAATTTCGTTTTAGCCCCAAAGCCAAAAGTAAACGATTCGGATTTTAATCCACAAAAAATAAATAGACACAACCCATTATAAATGTTTGTACGAACCAAATCATAAGCATAAAAAATCACGGTCATTTTTTACAAGCGACCTCTAGTGGTGATACACAAAGCGCTCTTTTATTCAGTGATCACGCGAACGCTAGATAAAAGATTGAGTAATTACATGGCTTTAAACAAAATCATTATTACTAGAGCAAAGAGTTGAAAATGTAACAGAAAATTGATTGCCAAAGGCAAAGTAATTCGCATGTTTTAAAATAACATATTATCAAAAGGTACAAAATGAACCTTAGGTAGAAGGAATAATTCATGTATTAGTATAATAAATCTACTGACGTTTTCTAAAACTGAATCGACCTCAGCGTAACAACAATGAGGTAAGATTATTGCCAGTAGCTTTTCGAACAGTCATGTCTTCTTATAAAATTGGCACTAATTATAAGGTGTAATTAAAAAGAGGCGATCATTTCAAAATTAAACGTAATGACTAATTCCTTCAAGCAAAATCAGAGGAATAGTATTAGTAACAACGAACGTATATGCTCGGCAAATAAATCAAAATAATACTTACACAAGTATTGTGTCGGCCAAAAAAATTACTTTACTCTTATGTTTATGAAAGTTTTACTTATCCCATGAGATCCTTGCGTAAGAGAAACAGATACTTTGCAGATCCTTATTCAAAAACGTATCAAAAGAAATAAATAGTAGTATGAAGATTATTTTACAACGTGGTTTATCATAAAAAAGTAATGAGAAACTTTTTATTAAGTCTTTTAGAAAAATTTTCTGAAAGTTCTCATATTATAAAAGTAAACATTGCGAGTACTGATGTGAATGCAGCATTTAATAGTGCATTTGAAAATTTTCATGAAAGATGTTAATCTAAGTATGATGAACAATGCAATATCAAGTTGTATTTTCACTTTGACTTTCACAATACTATATTGTCAACACAATGTCACAAGTTATTTAATACTCATCGTCAATGTCCCACGCTCTGGCCGCGGTGCTGTTAGAAATTCACAAAATAAAGACTTCAAGTATTTATGTACGTAACATTGAAATATTTTGTTTTAAACTTCCTTTTCATGGGGAAAGGGATATGTCTGCGAGATTTGGAATAGACTTTATATTAAATGTCATTTCAAGAGCTTTTCATGACAACTTGAACACCAGAGAACAATAAAAGAACTAAACATGGTATATCTATAGTAAACACACCTACCTGTAGATAGGAAATAGAAAACTTCTACTGAAGGTAAAAATCTAAAAAAATTTCAAATTGTATGCAGTAAGACTTTTTTTAACTTATTTTTTACATGGCGCAACTTTCAATGTTATTAGTTCTTAATTCTGAACACGTGCGATCTTTAACGAGAATTTTTTTTATTCTTATTGCGTTGTATCACCATTAATTTAATTCGAGCCTGCAGCAAAGAAAGTAAAGTGATATAATTTGCTTCAACCTGAATGACCTAATACAGTTTTATTTTTATTTATTTGTAGACTTTTGGTTCTACCTTATCTGCTTTCTGCTTTCTTCTTTTAAGAACATAACTAAAAACAAACTACAAAGCAAAAAAAAGTATTACACAGCAAGTATTTACAAGTAAATATAAGTGGATGCATACGAAAGAGGTAGTAACTACCTGCTAATCAAGAATAGACGGAAAATTGAGCTTTATAAGGCATGGTACCAATTTCTCAAACGATAATAGAAGCATCTTCTAACTGGAAAGCGTCTCGATGTCGTTAATCTCTAATGATGTTGCAATGTGAAAAGGTCGCGAATTAACTTTTCAATACCGGCTCGTTAAAGCAATGGCTTGGTAACAAAAAGATAAATATAAACGTCTTCAAAGAACGAAGTCATCATAAATAAATACTTATCATTATCATCAAAATGTTATCATTATTTGATGACGTCATTGTGAAGTTAAGTAAAAGGTAAAAGTTTTACTATAACGGTTCTATACTATAAAGGTTCTCTTACAAAAAAAAAATTATAGAGATTAAAGCAGGAATATTCACCCCACTGCCAAAGTGCCGGTTGGCGACCTTCGCACATCCTCCAAATAATGTGTCATTACCTCAATCTTTATGCTGTTTGCTTTCAACTCCAAGCCCTAATAAATTAAGCACCGTTTGCTAGCAATTTTATTGGAGCCAACTCGGGGAGCACTGCTGGGTATCTTGGGTATTAGAGCGAGTGCCCTAACCACCAGGTTACCATTGTTTCTATACCTATAATGACCGTAATATATACGCCAAAAAAGACAAATATGTATCTATATTGACCGTAATAGCACCGCCCAAAAAGAGAAAACAGTCTTAACCTTAATGATTTATAATCTTTTTTCCAAAATCTAAAGGATTGAGAATAACGCCATATGTAGAAGTGTGAACTCAGCAGTTTGTCAAGTACGAAGATTGATTTTCCCGCAACGGTCAAGTTTTAATAAAACTATCTATTGATTATCTGATGATTATGATGGTACCAGTTTTTGTGACGTAATACATATAAAAACTGAAATGACTTACATAATAATGCAATAAACATCCACAATTAGCTAAGACGCTTGACCCGAGTGATCGATCAAAACTATGTAACACACATAAATTTATTTTCTGGACATTTGCGTAAGTTCAAGCATATATTCCTCTCATGCCAGTAAGTAAGAATTATCAATCAATCGTAAAATAGACATATAAGTGACCGATCGGTTTATAAGACTACATAACACTTCGAGGAAACCGAATTTCTCATAGTGAAAGTGACAAGTAAGTTTTGTAATGGGCTGGGTGGAAGGAGGTACGTATTCCTTTTTATTTATTACTTAATATTATGTTCTGGCAGTTCTAACATTTGTGCAAATAAAGTCAAGAAAACATCATGGTTTGCGCCACACACTGCTTGTGCCAAAAAAGTACCAGATTAAATTTATTTATAGCGATCTCAAATTAAACATCTGTAAAGGGTTCCCTTGTACCATAAATTTTACGATATGGCGCCTTTATGTTAGATTGCCACTTAAACTAACTCAAGCTAACATTCGTTTTCTTTGCTAACGATATTTAGTTGTAAACAAACAGCCTTTCAATATAATACTATAGTTAATGATAGATCACCGGTTGATTACACTGTCGTAGCTGAATAGTGTCGTGTCATGTATTTGTTATGATAGAATATAAATACAAGTACGGAAAGTGTCACAATAGCATTATAGTTATTTTGTCAAAGATAATGTTGTAACAAATTATTATTACTGGTGTTTCGAAAAGTCTATATTTTATAGGGTCAGGTGTGTAAATACCTCGTATCCAGAAGTTCCCGCTTTTTTTTTATTAAAATTTTCAAATATAATAAACAATGTTTAATGAACTAAAAAGAAATCAACATAGAACATTGAACATTGGTACATTGCAAGAATAACCATTTTAGTAGAAATATGCTCAGAGAATGATGACGCAAATTCAGAACACCATCTTCACATCTCAGACTATATCAACGCATATATTTATTAAAGACAGAAACTAAATTAACATTCTTCATTAACATATCGCTATGATTGATCGTACCAGCTCAGAACGGCGATTGATTGACGAGTGTTTAAGGTGGGTCTTCGTTTCCCCTTTTAACATATGTGACATGAGATGAAAGGTCAGTCAGCCTTTGTGTTTTATGATAATACCTCGATGGCAATTTGCGTATAACTTTCACTCGTGTGTAATAAGATACGGGGATATGTAACTGTTTTCAAATCCTATAATGAAGTAGGGAAACCTGATTGGAGTGGTTAACTAATTAATAAAAAATATAGGTAATAAAATTATAAATAACAATTATACTATTATGCTAAATAAAAAACCACTTCTAACATTAGCTTTCTTATCTAATACAATGTTTTTTACGTGGAATAAAGAGCTGGTTCAATGGCGAATCCAAGGGCGAATTATAATGTTCACGTCTTTATCAATATCAGTTAAGGACACCTCTACACTACCGGTATTTCATTATTTTAATAAAACATATATATCTTAAAATTTGTTCCTTATTATGTCGATAGCCGAATCAGGAGTGACTAGTGAAGGGAAGGGTTGCGGGTTCGAATCCCGCTAGGGACAAACATTTGTGTAATGAAAATGAATGTTTGTACTCGAGTTACGCAAGTTTTATAATATATTTATAAAAGTATATATCTATGAATCCGCTAGGTTAGACATTAAGACGGCATAAAGCTCACTACTTGTCACGGTGCTCCAAACAAGCTTCGTTGAAAAGTAGGTTATCTGGTTATTGGCCAAGAAAAGGATACCTACGGAGTTTCTTTCGCCTGTTTCTTCTCCGTCAGAGGAACCTCATTATGAAACGGTGGTAGATTAAAAATGACTATCGATAAACGAATGTACATTCTTATGTCGATAAATAAATAATTTGATTTGATTTGTTGTATGGGAAATTGCGTATAATAATCTTCCAAGGATCAATTGAATGCAACAACATTGCGTTGAGATAAATTTACATTCTCTGACTTTTAAGACTAATGTTGAACATTTACGTAAGATACCATAGCTATTTAACGGAAGACAATGACTTAGTCATTGACTGAACTCATAGCGTCATATACTAAAATAATCCTTAGCCCAACGCTGACGCCGCTGCCAATAAAACTAAACCACTTCTTAGACGAAGCCCGTCATAACGTTAAAAAAATCTGGAACATATTCACCGACCTTGAGCCTCTTACAGACTAGTCAACTCTCCAGCGGCTGTAATTTATAGATCGCCCTAGTTATGAAACAAAACATCATCGACCATTGTCCGACAGTATTTTAAATTGACGGCAAAAGAATCGGTTAAAATAAGTATTTGCGTAGTGAAGTGTTGAAAACAACAAACACTATTCAGTTCACGTAATGTCGTATAATAGTTTTAGGTCTTTCTAGAGGCTTTCGAATAGTAAAAAACTGCTTCAATACGATCTAAAAGACACATTTAAATAAACAGACAGAAAAAATGCAAACTAATTGGTTAGTGGCAGTAAGACTACCTTATAATTTCGGATCAACTTTCAAATCGTCTTTATCTTGTCAAATTATCAAAACCTGCCATCTACTCAAAAAGCGATGTAAATTTCTTTAAAATTACTTCCTTGATGATCTTGCATAATATGCTGAAAATAAAAGTTCTCCGAGCTTTTCTTTGTGATAAATATCTAAGATAAAACGTTTAAGCGATCGTCGGCGGTAAAACTCAGTAGCAAATTGTTGAACATTACGCATTCAATGGTTAAGAGGTTAAAATAACAAGTGCTACTACGTGTCTCACTTTTATATACGGTAAAATGTTTATCTTTAGTTTTAGCATCTCATACAAAAATAGTTTTGAGTATAAATCATCTAATTTTTAAGCAAAATTTAAATGGGTATTATTAAAATTTTAAATTAAATAATATAATGACGACCGCTACAACAAAATAGATTTATGACACTTAATCAAACAGCTTACAGATGACTAAACTAAGGATATTTGTGAAATTATTATGTTTGGAGTCACGAATTTATTACGTTTTAGGTTACTGTTAACGATATTAAAACTCCCACGAAGAGAGATATAAAATTGATGTAGGCAATTATATATAACGTTAAAGCGCCCACCAATTCGACACGTGTTATGAAATAAACTTAAATTGGGTCATCTAAACTCTGTGAGAGGATTCCTCGCAAGTGATCATATGCTACATGCGGTTCTCTGAATAAGAATACGATGCTATTTAAAATACCGTGAAGTTTACTAAATGCTCTACTTACCAGCCTGTAAAAATATATACTGCAGGACATAGCCCCGACCCGTCTCCCGTTAGGATTGTCGATTAGATAATCACTTGACAAGCGGATTTGCGATCTCAGAAACAAACATCTGGTACCTTAGATGCAGCTGTTTCAGTTTTTAGTTAAGTAATGAAAAAGAATGCGAAAGAAACTATGTAGCATACGAATAATTAACATACAGAGTATTGTTTAAGTATTCGTAAAGTTTGATCAGAAATATCGTATTTGTAACATAAATTGTAACTTAATTGTTTATATTACCAGAAAAATACCTAAAAATATAATCACTAGGGTTTAAGCTGGTAGTAGTGCTAGACTTTAATTTAGTTTTAAATTAGACTTTTACTCAACTCAATTGATACCGTAAAACAGTAAAGTAACTAGTCTTCATTGAAATAAATACAAACCTTTGCAAGGAAGCCTATGAAGTACCCGTGGGGGCAGTTTTAGTCTTTACTTTTATTTTGTGTAGTACACAACCTTTAGCAGTCTTCAACGCTATCCGCGAAAGCTACCTTGAAATTATTATGGCTTTGATATCAACAAACGCGTGGATTTTGGCCCAATCGATGATCCTTTGGTTTGTATCATACAAAACCGTAACTATTCAATAGTGTGATTTATGTAATTAACATCTATGCTATAATAATAAAAAGGTAAAATGTGATAGTACATGTCCACGATTTTGCACGCCCATGTTTGCATTTGCATGATATTAATCTCCTATTACTAATTCGAAACTTTGTTATCTCCTGAATGTTATTATATTCTATAAATAGAGTATTGAACGGTCCGAGAGCCTAGTAGTAGACTTCGAAGTTAAGAGTTGTTGTTGGTTGGAAGGACAAACATTTTTATATTTTTATATTTAAAAAAAAAAGAATAAATTGCCATATAACATTACTAGTCATTCAGTTAATTACTCCAACTAAGTTGCAAAGTTTGTGTCTAGAGTGGTTTAGTACAACAGTAAAATGGAGACCGAACCTGCTACCTTACGTTTCGCAATTCGTACCTCAATTTTAAAAAGTCATTTTTATAATGATTACTAAGAGTAAAAAGTGTACTTTTTTCAGATTAGTGAAAGTTAAGTATTATAAATAAAGGCTATACCGGTTGCTGGTTCTGAAAAATTGGTCACATTTTAATATATGCATCGTTAATTTAATCAAAAGTATTCCCCAAGTACAAGGTAACTAATTAAATCGATCAGTAGCAAGACAACGTGAAAGTATTCAATTTATTAAGAATTTAACGCATGTCGACAGGTTCGTTCGTTCTACAGTAAATCTTTAGTACGTTTTAAAATAAGTAAGAGAGACCACAAGAATGCGATATATACATTGCCCGTAATTTTAGTACAAGTTATTATACTAATATATAGTATTATGTTATATTTTTTCTTAAAAATATAACTTTGAATAATATTTACTAATACTAATAATAATAAAAAGCTAAATATAATAGGCAGTATTTAAAGTATTTGAAAGTTACAGCGTCTAAAAAGAGCTAAGGACAAAAACTGCCTAATAATCGAGGTGAGATAAAAAAGGTGAGGAGCCATCATAATTAAATTATTTTACGAGATGTTAAACGTTTCCGAAACTTACAAAACCGACTTTACATTAACATTGACAAGATAACGACCATACCTTTCTTTATTTTTGGACACATTCAATTCCAATACGATCAATAAATTCATTTTGTTACCTACCCAAAAAAGCTTTCACCGCATGCCCGCTTCAACGTATAAGGTAGTTATTCAAATGTGATTATGAATGCTAGGAATGAAATCAATCTGTAATTATCGCTATGACAGCGAAATTGTAAATAATATGAACGACGTGTGTTTTTACTTTGCCGCAAACGCTGGAGGCTGATATAAGAATAATATATCTTGAACTGCCTGTACCTGAGGGTTAGTTGAGAAAATTACATATCAAAAAACCGTGTTACAAAAAATTGGATGCCATTAACGTTGAATATAATAACCTATACGATTTTTTAAACAATTTCACCATGTAATAGTCTTATAGATAGCTGAGAGAAATAAGGCTCAGTAGTACTGAGTACACTACTTTGTCAGATCATGAAATTCTTAACTTATAGACGTATTTAATCAATTAAGATACGTGTAAGTACACCTATTTTACTGTATAATTTCACGATTTATTTAAAGTGCGTAACACATCCACATAACGTACTTTATCTTCTAAATAACAGAGAAAATAGAGAAAAAAATTGTAAGATCTATTACAAAAATTGGTTTACCTGCCACTTAGCTCTGTATATTATTCGGGTGCCTTACCTGAAAATAAAAACAAAAAATATTAGGAAAAAAACCATGCAAAAATATTGTCATTTATTTGGAAATAAACATTCATAATATCGCCCTACAACGTATCCAAGCGACTTAAAAAGTGTCCCAGACAGTCGAAATTGATGCGTCACTCCCTAAAATTAGCGCGGCTGTTACACAGCGCTAAGTAATAATATCATAGTGTTAATATTGCCAGATGTCATCCCACCCACCGATTGAATCCGATGGTACTTAATCCTGGCTTCTTTATACAAATAATTACCAAAACATTTTATTTCGTAGTGTGTTATGAATACCTTTCTGAATGACCTTTTTGAACCACATTTATGTACTTAACAGTTTCTTTTACCTGTATTAACGGTAGGGAGTACAGTCACAGTAGCCGTGGTAGGGTGTTCTGAATTTGAGTCAAGAGTACGAGTACCGGAGTACGATCATCAGGTGGTAGGCTCGTACCAATAGGTTATTTCAATACTTATATACGTTTTATATCGTTGGCTTGACTATAAAGACGGCGATAGGCTCACCTGTCACGTTGTCAAGGAAAGGACTTAAATGTCTAAACCACAGAGGTCTAGACATTTAAGTCCTTTCTCAGTATTGGGAACGGCGTGAAGATATTTTTTTTTATTAACGGAAGGAAAACTCTTAGTTATGTTCATGCATCATCACTGGCAACGCCGTCCATCACAAAAGAATACATCGCCAAATGTCACGATCCTTACAAACCTATTTCGCTTCTAAATCCATCATACTTGGATGCTGCATCGTACGAGTAAGAAGATATAATTTTTCGTTTAACTTGTTCTTCTCGAAACCTTGAACCCTTTTTTATTCTCTTTCGCGCAGTATATTTTCGTCACGCTTTACTCATTCTTTCAACATGCTACAATCATCGTAGTCCATATTATCAATTTTAGTGATAAGATCTTATTTTAAAACTGACACAGTGCGAATCTTTTTGTTTCTTTTTTAGTCGGTCATGAACCGCCGTCCATTATTCGTCGAGATCGCATTTCCAATGCATGCAATTTGCTTTTATACTTATTATGACATACCCAGTTTTAGGAAAATCACGAAACTAATTTGTAGAGTGAGTGAGTGGTTTAATTATTAAGAGGAGTTCTCTAACTTCAAATAAGTTTACTTCATACATGTAGTTTTAGCAGCGAACATGAGAATCGGATCGGTACGCTCTTGCCTGATGCTATCTCGACGCGTTGAAGTGCTGATATCAATCCTTGATAAGGTAGCACTGATAAACGATAACATATTGTATATTAAACTCCTACTTTATTGCTCACTCATGCTCAATATGCTCACTCACTCACTCACTCACTACTTTTTAATATTTGGGTCCTACACTATTAAATGACAACACTCAAGATTACAATTTCCAAGTTTTTTAGTGTTTTTCATCGCTGAATATGGGATTTCCTATGAAAGTGTTACCAAAGCTGGCGCGGTATGCAAAATTTACCGATATCGCATAATTGAAATATAGTCTGTTTACACTCACCACAAAACACAAAACACTAAGTAATAAATACATAT
Source organism: Sericinus montela (assembly GCA_029286605.1). Classification (NCBI taxonomy): domain Eukaryota; kingdom Metazoa; phylum Arthropoda; class Insecta; order Lepidoptera; family Papilionidae; genus Sericinus; species Sericinus montela. Next base: position 9,093,876 of record JAGSMR010000019.1, on the reverse strand, counting down.
ACAAACATATAAGCGTTGAAAATTATTACATACGCTTAGTTGTTAATAGTTACAAACCAAAGGCGAAACTAACTTTACATTAAATAAATATAAATAAATATCTTCACGCAATTCCCAATACTGGGGTAGACAGAGGTCTAGTCTAGAGAATTAAGTCTTTCGACACACTTCCATCGAAGATATTTTCGGGACAACGTGACAGGTGGTGAGTCCGTCGCCGTCTTTCTGTCCAAGTCAACGATATTCATAATTCCGATCACCCAACCACTCGGCTGTCGTGACTTTTTACTTACACTTAGTAGTTAATAGTTACGAACCAAACGTGAAGCTAACTGTACATCAAAATTTTCTGTAATTATTTTCTATCGTCACTTTCGCATTAACTTAACCATTAACCAATCACATTAGCCATTTTTGGGTCAAGTAGCTTTCGCTTGTGCTTCCGTTCCTGACATATATACTTTCAAAGACCGATATCGCATAAAAGCGGTGATCTTTCTGGATAATACCTAAATCTTGATTCTTTAACAAGAATTATGCCTAAGATGCCGACAGAACTTAGTTAAAAATCCTTAGTAACGTATATATAATAATAAAAAATATTTAAATACTCTTTAAGTAATAAAAGCTGAGACATGGTTAGAGTTTTGTTGTCGTCGTAAGTATTATCAGTAGTCGAGAGATTTTATTTATTTATTTAGACAGGCTTATCTACTAACCATATACATAGATACATTTGAATTAAGGTAATACATTTGAAAAAAATATTAGTGTGAAACAGAATACACAGTTCATCACACTTTTAAATTACAGATATGCCAGCATTCTGAAAAACGTAATCTGAAAAGGTACTCTGAATAGGTATTCTGGTATTCTAAAAAGATAGGTATATATGATGCCAAAGGTGCAGCATTAATCAAACGTAACAAGGCCGTTATTACGGTTTTCGTTAGATTGAGCCACGAAAGAAGATGTAAAGTAATTACAAACAACGAGGCATATTACAATGATCGATCGTATCGGCTATCAACAATATTAGGTTAACGACAACTCAATCATGGATCGATTCCTCCGTTTCGGATACAGGTTAAATGGTTAAACTTTTCGAAACTGACCTGAAGGCAATCTACGCCGTTATTCTCAGCGATAACTAACGATTCCACTGACATACGTACTGATTTTACTACGTCTAAGTCAGTTATGAATCGGATTCATCGATTATTACCTCATATACTGCAATGACAATACTGTCAATCGTCTCGATTATGGCAAATTGTCCTGCAATGGACTTTTAGAACCTATACAGCAAGCACGTATTTTCTTATATGGATTTTATTACATGGATTGTTCGATTTATTTAACTTTTAGAGAAGACATCATGTGAAATAGAAAGTTGTCCCGAAAATATGTTTGATGGAAGGTGGGTCGAAGGGACTCAATTTTCTAGACTAGACCTCTGTCTACCCTTGTATTGGGAATTACGTGAAGATATTTATTTATATTTATTTTATTCTTGTATGGATTTTATTATATGGATTGTTTGATTTATTTAACTTTTATAGAGGACATCATGTGAAATAGAAAGTCCGTAACTAATCTGTAACAACTGCTACGAATTGACGTATAGGAACGTTATCTTAATTAGAGATTCCATTCTACGACAGAAGATAGTGGCCCTAAGACGGTAATTAATTATATGATCATTAATAACATTTTAATATCGATCCAAATATGTTTTTTTTAATTATCTACATTCCTAGCATTGTTATATGGATTTCAAAGAACATTAGCATATAAGTCGATTTGTTTTTGGCTTATTTATTTAAAAATATCAAATAACATATACTTGGAAAGTAACAAAAGAAAATAAACGTACATGTGTATTAACAATATCTACTTGATGGATTGATAATATAACAAGAACATTGAGATATGGAGTTGGTTTTTTGGCAGCTTTGTTGCTTCTGTTATATGACATTATAATAGATATGTATATTAGAAAAGAAGTAACATTTCAAACGATTTATCTCACAACTGTGTCAAAGGCTTCTACATCGCGAATGTAAGGTTTTATTTCTTTCAAAACGCATCGTTAGCTAGAATGTTGCGCATATCGTGAGCATTAAATTTATTGCTAACGTTCGTGTGAATAAGCTCTTATAACAATAGTATCATCAGATTTAGTAGACAGATAACATGCTATTATAAAATGAAACTAAACCTAACAAAACAAGTGAGCTCTATATATAAAATTATGTTTCTGCGACCCATCGGAAGTATTAATTTCTGCTTGCATTTTTAAAATATGCGAAATCCTATTGACGCAATAATGAACGATCGAATCGCGTAGGTATAGGAGACATGACCTTAGTCACGTAAGCAATGTATGTGACTGAAAAGACTAGGCTAAAGATAAGAGCCAGTGAAATAAACTCTCGTGAAGATTCAACTCAAAATAAGCGTTACATATATAATACAAATAGATTCAATTTATCAATAGAAAGTGTCACGATAGTCGAGTGGTTGGGTGATCAGAAATCGAGCCAAGAGACCCGAATTCGATACCCAGGTGGCAGGCTCGTACAAATAGTTTTTTTTAAAGCTTAGGTTCGATTTTTAAGATGTCTTCGGTGGAAGGTGGGTCGAAAGGACTTAACTGATTAGAGCTCTGTCTACCTCCGTGTTGGGAATGGCGAGAAGATATATTTTTTTCATTAGAAAGTTGTTCATGACATTTTCAACAGTATTTTATTTTCATAGATTGGATTGTATCTAACAATAGTCAAAGAGGTCTTATTCAGTCTAATAATAAAAAGAAGATAATATTGCAAAGAATTGACTGTTAATAAATATAACGAGTTTTTCTACTTGTAAGTATGTCAACTCGAGAAACAAGTGATATAGATACTCGAGTATCAAAATATCGATCTTGAATTCCAGATACTAGTGACAGTATCTCAGGTGAGGAACGTTCTGCACAGTAGACAAGAGGACAGCTTACGCAAGCTGCATTCCTGTAGATTATAAATAAATACAGTTATAGGTCGAAGCTTCGTCATGCTTGGTTAGTTGATAAGGGTATGACACGTTCACGACAGGAATAGCTGTTTCAGTGTACACTAATAAGTGCGAAAATATTTTAGAAATAAATTATTAATAGTACTATCTATAATAGTTAATAAATGAAGCTCGCAGACCTAATACATTTTCGGGAGTTGTGTTTTTGTTCATCGTATAATTCTGTTATAATCGATATGGATCAATTTGAAACAAATATGAAATCATTAATCAAATTAATAAATGTTTATAATTTAAGACGCAGAGAAAGACCACAGTGTTCTAGTAATATTTACGCACTTAATACATCGTTAAAGGTTTAAATTAATAAATAAATAAATATATATATCTTCACGCAATTCCAAATACAGGGGTAGACAGAGGTCCAGTCTTGACAATACCTTCCACCGAAGATATTTTCGGGACAACGTTACAGGTGGTGAGCCGTAAGGTGGTTAAAGGTTTAAGATTTTTTAAATATCCCAACGAGAAATGTATACGGCTTCGGGGAAGTATACAGCGAAAATTATTGCCTGTCTATCACTACTCTCTTTGTATTGTTACTTACTCATCTGTTTCAAGGATTAACATAAAAAACAGGAAAAAAAGAAGAAAATTTTATACATTACTATCGAGACAAAAAGCTCAGAATCTAAATGCAATATGCAATGCAAAAAAGCAGTAACATAGAATAAAGCATATTTCTATTTCATTTATAAGTAAAATGCCTATTTACTATTTTTCTACTAACACAAATAACTTGGGACGGTATGTGAAGCAACGCGGCATGTGAGTGATCCACATACTGTAGCGATGTAGCTCCGCACTCTTGACTCAGATATTGATTTTAAACATGCACATATACAGGTGAATTATAGCAATGACATTAAGAAACTAAAGCACTATTGTATATCACCTACAAAAATTTCGGCAGGTCGTTGATCTATATTAATATTATAATAATATCACTAACGATAACTAATTCGTCTGGTCTATTAGCCCGTAAAAATATTAAGTATTAGGTTTTTAGTAGAAGAAAAGCATTAAAACTAGCTTGTATTTTAAAGGAATGGGTGATTACAAACCAAGTAGGGCTATCCATTTTGCATTTAGTTTTCCATCAGAATCATAGCAGCCTAAGCATAATGAAGGTACTATATAAAGTTAACATTGAATCTGCTATTCCTCCGGTATTGCAGATGTTCATGGGCGGCGGTAATCACTTACTATCGCGTGTGCCACCTGCCCGTTTGCCTCCCTTTTCTATAAAAAAAAGTTACGCAATTTAACAAAACATAACCGTGTATTAATACCCAATAAGCTTCACGTATCAAAAATAGAAATAGCAGCATCCTGCTGAAGTGGAAACTGGGTCAACTGTTATTATTGACGCAACTGCATTTTCACATGTAAACGCACTGCGTGGAAGTAAATCAGTAAGTGCGGCTAAGCTGCGCGGTGCACTCGTACTACTCTAGATAGATGTGCTCGTTATGTTGAAAGCATTCCAAATGTCCTTTGTCTATATTATTTAAGTTACTTATAATATTTTTGTAAACTAAAAGTATAAATTTTAGTTCACAAAACATTTTGTAAACAAAAATTTTGTAATATATATGAGCAATGTTTTCAAACTTACTATTACTAACAGAACTTTTATTATTTTTTTACACTAAAAAAATCTAAAATAACACAATTATTACATATTTTTATAATAAATAAATGTTTAATTCAGATAAAAATACATAACGGTATAATAAACATATTTAACACGAATTTTTAATTTGTTTTTGAAGTTAAAAACGGTTATTAAATTTTTTTTAACAATAAACACTAGAAATAGCAAAAGAAACATAGCAAATTATTATCGTTTTAAGTTGTGACTTGTTATAGAAATTGTGTAAACAATATATAACACGTTAAACATAACAGCTAATCGAATGAAATGAAATGGCAACTTATGATCTGTAGCATGACAAATATACCTTAAATTACAGAAGAATTAGACATTAATTAATGTCATATAGTAAAGTCACGAAAAAAAAACAAATAATAACAAAAAAAGCACAACAATACACGCAGTGCACGTCAATTAAACGCTTTTATCACGACAACTAATCGCAATATCTATACAGATGGTGGACGTGACAACATAACAAATTTGGTATTCAGCATTCGTTAGAGGGCCCGCCAAGAGATAGAACGGTAGAACTTGTCCATTATAAATGTCTCCACTGGTTTCCTCGAAAGGAAACGTTTGCCATTAGCATTTCCTCCGAGTCTGTCGTGTCTGGATGGTGTTCAAAAGTTACGTCACTCGGAAATATTAAAAATCGTCCTTTGATGTGGAAACAGAAGTGTATGATAAACGATTAGGTGAGTTTTTATTGTAGTTCTGGTTAATTGTTTACTTAAGCCGAAAGATGTTCAAAGTTTCGACCACAGAACAGATAAAAGAAGTTTTATTAGTTCTGTGGTTTCGACGACGATTAATGAGATGTAAGTTCTAAGAAAATGCGTCTAGTTATAGCATTGCAGCAGATAAAACCAAGGATATAAGTTATTATATAAATGTAATTATTTTTGTAGGGATCAAGGTAAAGCATACAAGTCGCAATTTAATGAGTAATCACAAAACAATATTTCTTTTAAATTAAAATCGAGACTATAACAATTACAATTTAACTCGTAAAAGTGATCGTGATTGTCAGCAAAATCATTGCTAATTATATGCTTCTCTACTAAGTCTAGTGAAATTCAAAAATAATGCAACAGGTGAGAAGCCAACTTCTACTGGAACCTGACATTAATACGGTTCAATAAGGACGACCGTTTCAGTGTGATTAACGACAAATTACTTGGCTTATTTATTCTCCAACAAGAACAAAGAACTCTCTAGAGCTTTCTAATTACTTCAAACGTCTGACAAGTACGCCTGTGGCGTATTTTTTATTCAACCTAAGTTTCACAGCTTTATGCAGTTCGTTTTAAGGAAGATATTTCAACTGTATTCCGTAGAGCACATCTTACTTTACACGACGTCGTTAGCTTATTTAATAAAACCGTTCTTTACGATACAGTTCATGTGACAAGGTTGAAAAGTTAAGGGTGAATGACCGGTTGCTTTTGTTGGCCTTTAACTCATAGGGGCGAAACACGCAACTGTAAAACCTAGACTATTTAGGTGATTAGTTTTGAGTGCCATTTACCGTTGGTGTAATTAAACAACGCGAGCTACTCTTGGGATATGGTTATTTTAGTTGGGCCCTTACTCATTAGTTTAGTGCAGTTGTTAAAGTTTATAGCAGAATAGTAAACGGACGTCTGCAGTCAATTTTATAACAGCTATATTCAGCGCTGATGCTCTGAAATATTAAAATATAATTTTAACTTTGTAAAATAAATAAAGTATAAATCACTACTACTGACTGTTATCTCCTATTTTATTCGCAAACAATTCGTGGTTAATTTTCAAAATTTTATAACTAATGGGTGTTGTTATTTCGACAAATCCGTGTCCATCAGTTGTTGTATATCTGTATCAAATTTGTCGTTTATAACATAATTGACTACCTTGTTGTCACCAGATCTGAGGTCCTGATTGTCAACATTATACATTTTATCGGGACTGGGTGGTAGTGGTACTTTCGTTGTTTCTGACTCCATAACACTATTATGCTACCCACTTTGGGATCACAGCAATGAATTCGATGTATGGTTTTATTTACTTACTAGCTGTCTCCCGCGGCCTAGCCCGCGGTCTATCACTTATCGCGGACCCCTAATTATTTTTCTAAATTAAAAGTAGCCTAAGTTACCCCTTATAACATCAGCTATCTGCCATTGAAAGTCCCATCAAGATCGATCCAGCCATTTCAGAGAATAGCCCGAACAAAAAGACAGACATACAGACAGACAAAAATTAAAAAAAAATGTTATTTCGGCTATATATCGTGTTTCATATACTTGTAGTAAAAATGGTTATTTTAATATTACAAAATGACACTCCAATTTTATTGGTATGTATAGATTTCTAATTAAGTATACATATATTATATTGACAACACCTACTTCCTCAACTTAAGGAATTCATTCCGGGTGCGAATCCCGCCAGAGAATCACATTTGTGTGCTGAATATGAATGTTAGAATTCATAGAATGATAGAATCATATATACATGTAAACGTTATATGTAAATCATATATACACCTGCCACGTTGCACCAAATAAGAATCGGTGAAAATTAGGTCAAAATCAACCACATTATTTAGAGCTCTGCCTATGCCAATATTGGAAAACTGCGTCAAAATAAAAAATATTAAAATACATTTACGTAGTTATTGTTTTAAATTACAAGTACAAGTTATTGTTATTGTTTATCAAAATCATCAATAGTTTTTAAAGACATAAAAAATAATTCGTTTTCATTTTAAGTAATTTAAGTAGTTTATTAAGACGTATAGTATAGTTATAAGGAAGTAACCCAATTCTCTTAATAGCGCCAATCCTGAGTTAGGAAATAGAAGCAGAGTCAGAGTCATTTAATTTAAACATGTCCTTAATATTAGAACTACAATTTTAGAACAGCGACACTAAGTTTTGTGTTAAGCAAGTGCGAGATCCGCCAGGAGGCAAGGATAATTTCTTATACGTTGACAGAGAACGGAACTATTAGAAAAAAACAAGATAATCTCAGAATAATAAATAAAAAATAGTTGAAAAAAATCGAACAATAAACTTTACAAAACCATTTAACAAAAAATTATTATGCGATAATATGTATATAAAGTACAATTATAAACAAAAGAGTAGTAACATCGATGTTTAGAACGCGGTATCAGCAATTACTGTCAATTCCTTGTAACATGGACTGTCCATAGTCTGCTGCTATGGCACGTGTTCGCGTGACACAAGACCAGTGGCCCACACAGGGGGTTCAGCCGCTCCCACTCCTTTATCGAATTTAGGCCACTCTACAGTGTCGACGGAATGTCACGTGCGAAAGCAAGCATTAGTAATTCATACTTCTGATTATATCACATTTGTATTGTACTTAATATTACATTGCGGCTGCGGTCTATGTAAGTGGCGTTTGGTATCGGAGAAAGAATTTACTATCCTTTTCGTCATTTCTTTTTCATCCTGAGGGTTTTTAAAGACAATCCCCTTTACGTCCGAGGGAAAATATTTGTAAATACCATTATTGCAACCTGCACGTAATGTACTAAATGTCATCACAAAAAGCATATTCTGAACTAATGAAGGTTAAATGTCACATTTTATCTATTCAAGGTTTATAATAATAATAATATTTAAGCAATCACACACGTTGTCAGATTAATGATAGTAAAAAAGTGGGATTCCTTGCTAACAGGCCCGGTAGCATATGCCATTAATTTGAAATGCGCGACGATAAATCATTCAATTATCATATCACAAGGGATAATAAGAAAGGTCAGAAACCTTCAGCCTTTGTTTTTTGATCTAACAAAGTTTCTTCCATCTTTCACAAACAATATTTGGAATGCGATTTATGGTGAGTGTACAAAGTAGGACAGGGCGCGGTGACACTCCCTTCCAAAATAAAACCTGTTGAGGAACCGAATATTCCTGGCACAATGTTTTAAATGGTGAACGGAGGATATTTATTACGAAAAGATTTTATATTTGTACACGAAAGTGACTATATTTAAAGTAAATTAACATTTCGCGCGGGCCCACAATATTTAATGATAAATTTACTTACTACTAATCTACTTTTATTAATGATTTCCTTGGCCAAATCAGATTTGATTCTGGTAAACACCAAGACAATATTATATCAAAAATAAATACAAAAGATCGTTAGAACTGCAATAGTAACTTAAGCCAAAAAAACTACCAAGGCCAAAAAAAAAACAATAATTGGTGCGAAATCGCTGGCAGTCCGACACATAAAAGACTAGACTGAACAAGCGTCGATTATAACATATTGTTAAACACACAACACACAAACGTGATTTTTGTGTAAAATAACAGAATATGGAATACGGTATGGTGTGGTATGTGGATTTAATATTTTTTGTAGCTGTAGCTAGTGAAATCTTTTTTACGTTCTTTAAGTGGATGTCATCAAATGCGATAGCGGGAAGAACCCTAAATATTGCAATGACTATCGACAGAGACTATGATAACTATTTCAAATACCTGCGACAGTCGCCATGGATCGAAAAATTACTGGTTGTTAAGATAAATAAATAAATAAATAAATATCTTCACGCAATTCCCAATACAGGGGTAGACAGAGGCCAAGTCTAGACAATTAAGTCCCTGCTTTGGTACTGTTGTAATTGGTACTGCCACCTGGGGATCGAACTCGGGTCTCTTGACTCGAAATTCCGACCACCCAACAACTCGGCTATCGTGACGTTGTTAAGATAAAAACAGAATTTGAAGAAAAAAAAAGAGCAAAAGAATAGGCATTACCAATTATACAAAAATGATTTCTTTAATGATTTAAGTGATGAATCGCGTCAGCAAGCGCGAATGTTAGTTGTATGTATTTACAACTAACATTCGCTTCATCGAAACTGGTAATTTAGCTCAATGCCGCTAACGCTTCTAGAATGAATGCGAAAGGCTACAGTATTAGTCATATCCGTCTACCATCGGCCAAGCGTCGTTTTTTTTTATTATTATTTGAAACTAAGACACAAAAAATAACAATAGTTCTGAACGTGGTTAAAATTTGAACGACCTTCTCTAGATTACCTTGAACCAGAAGTAGAAATACAAAGTTAGCCGTTCCATGAACTGTGACGGACAGTTCTGTTTTCATAGTAAAAAAAACACACAAAAGCAATGAAACATTCATATAAGTAAAAAAATACATTATGTTATTAATAAATAATGTTATTCAAATCTTTTGTAAACAATTCAAAAGACAATTAGGAACTGAAGCGTGAAGTAATTCTGAAATTTATTTCTTCACTACATACAAAGAATAGCATCAATTTTCTGCAATATTTGTGACTATAATTGGAAAACTTTGGTAGAATTTGACTAGTTATTGAAAGTACGTCCTAGTTTTAATCTATATTCATATGTAGTACTGTTTTTAAAAGCCTAGAAGATTGATATATCAAGTTTATTTTTCTTCTATACTATAAAGCTATAAAGTCGATAACACTTAGCTAATCTTAAACAGATAAAGCTGCATGGTAATTAATTTTCATCTTTAAATTATCACTTTAATATTTCTTCTTAGTGTGAAAAAGGCCTAATCAATAATCCTTGTAAGACCTTGTGATCAATCTCTCGCAACTTCGTGATTAGCTCCACGTGGGTCGACGACCTGTGACCAAAATGGCCGACCCGATGTGCAAACGTAGTCGTAATTTTTTGTAAGCCGATTCGCGAAAGACTTGCACTGTAATGCCCACACAATTTGAAAAACCTAATACTACTTTTGATAATCAAAAAAATATAAATATTTAATTGAATATTTCATTTATTAATTACATGGCGTATAAATAAAGCATTTTGTACGTATTAGCCGCAATGTACCACGTACCTGGTGGTACACTCGCAATACCAGTAGTCATGAAATTAAAGTTTTATAAACTTAATTCAAATTTCAGCTCTCATTTTTTGTTACATAAAAGTGTCAAAATAAACATGATAATATTCACACATATTACAGCTGCATTACAATTTCGTAAGAACACAAAATCATGAATATTAATATGTTCGGTGTTCGGTAATGTGTCAATATCGCAACTGGTGGTCTCGTCAGATGTCATTAATTAACGTGTGCAACATCGGCATAATATAAATATACATTAATACAAACTTTCACGAGTATCACTGCAGACATTGTTAACAAGGACCTGTGCAATGTTGTAGGCATTCTTCTTGATCAGAATGTAAATGCATCTCCTACGAGGAGAATTTACTAAAATCGCCATGCATGGCAAGCAATTGGCGGTTGTAGTACCAGCCACTTTACACGTTAAACGCTGGTGCTCGGTATAGGTCACTTAGTTTTGAAATGGTATTTTAAGAGTTTGTTATACCGCTATCGTTTACGATTAATAAAATTAAAACGAGAAACAGATATTGCGATTTTCAAGACTTTTCCCTTTTGTTACGACATCCACGGGAAGTAAGCAAGTGGTAGATTTTGACGCCGATACCGTGAGGTATATTCGCTTGCCTTGTCTGAATATCAATATTTCCACAAAGTCTAGGTACTAGCATAACTAAATCTGGTAAAAAGGAGGACAAAATCATTGTACGTCAACTTAAAATATTAATCAGGAGTGCTCGCTCGAAGCGACTGAGTTAATCAAGGATCATGACAGTTAGCGATCTAGCTACTCCGTCAGGGCCTATGCGCGGAGATATAATAATAGTTAATTATAGGTTTAAAAACTTATGGAAATTTGGAAAGTTAAACGCAAACATTTTGTTAACCTTCAATTTTTTCGAACAGCTGCACATTGGATTACCAAAAATCATTGAAAATTCATCAAAAATAAAAACGAGGAAGCAATACACATTATATGTCCTGCATTGTCACAAACATCTCGCCACTGAATGGAGAACATTTCGTATAATTTGTTCTTTTGACGACGTATTTAGTGAGTCGCGTGCCGCTACGAAATTCCTCGGACTCATCGATTCGTCGTGCCGGGTTTCTACGACTGATATTTCTCCCAACAATGAAAGATCATACTCTTACATTATACAGTAAGTTAATAGTTTTTTTTATTAATTCAGACTGAAATATTAAAATAAGAATATTCAGAAATCAAATAGTATCAGAATATTATTATAAAATTTTATACAGAAGAGTTCTAAACAAGGAATAAACCATTCTGAAGATACATGACTTTGATCTCTCGGTAACTATATAAAAAAATTGGCACAGGAAGTGAAAGAGAGTTATATAAAAAAGAGATTACGCGTTTCACTAAAACGTTTAACGGATGATAAGAGGGCCGAAGTATATTCGCGATTGAGGCAATTAATAAACATCGACGTAGGTACGCAATTAGAAAACGATGTAGGGCCCGGCCGGCCAAGCGACCAGTTAAATACCTTTTGTAACGCTAATTTCTCTACGCATAATGGATAATGGGAGAAATAGGGAAAGGTTCATTCGAAATTGACGTAATTACTGACAAACGCCAACATGCTACCATTTCCAACGATTATTACTCAAGAATATTTGATATTCATTTATTGAAATCTTTTGTTCGAAAAGTTATTTTAACAATTATACATAGGATGCGGATACCTATAATATTTTTTTATCTTTAGACAGATTGGTGATTGAAGTCTTTTGGACTAACTTTTCACCGTAGCTTAGTTGGGAACCGAAACTTATTTTTTGCGTGTGGGGTGTCGTGCCGGGAATCGAACACGTGTCCTGACTGCTTCCGCCGCTGTGTTTACGACGAGGAACGTTTTAGTTAATGTTCAGTGATCAACACAGTTAGCTGACATAAGCTGGTGGCATTGCTTTCTGTTGCGGTTGTGTTGTTGTTTTATTCTGTTTGAGAAAGTTGGATGTACTTTTGTCCATGATATTTTTTTTGTAGTAACAATTTACGGTTACGGTATAGGGTTAAAATTTCAACGACCAGTATGGGCCAGTGATATTTTAACATTTAGTTTAAATAAAATATTATTTGTTTTAGTAACCACTGCTACACGCCCTGTAAATCTTTACTACAGTAAATAATCCAAATAGCCTAGAAAAAATTTAATATTATACATAAAACGATATCAAAAAAAGAAAATGCTAAAATAAGAGAAGCACAAACAGACAATGTTTTTACTCCTAGTAAACAATAAATATCTTCACGCCTTTCCCAATACATAGGTAGACAAAGGTTTAGACAATTAAGTCCTTTCGACCCACTTTTCACCATAGACATTTTTTGTCGATATAAATAGTACGTAAGTTTATTTTGAAAAAACCTCTTGGTACGATCCATGGGGATCTTTCGACTCGAATTCCTAGCACCTAGCCACTCGGCTACCGTGACTGCTATCTTACTCCTAACGATATAATGATTAGAACATTAAATGCCTACATAATTACATTAACGAAACTGCCCGTCAATAAGTAAGCTTATAGGTTAAATTAGATAACTAATGTACCGTTTCGAAAACTAACGCAAATGCCTCGTAATTGAAGCACATTCTTCTTATGAAGTGGGTCAGTTGTCGACATAGATCGAGTAGCTACTAGAATTTTAGTAGCGTAGCTAATTTAAATTGCGGAATTAAATATTGTTTATTAGTGCTACTGAAATTGTTTATTATTTTGACACACGTGCCTATTGTACTCATACAAACATAGCAAGTAATTTGAATTTTGACATTAATTTTTGATTACATTGCAAGTTAATTGAAACTTGATTAATGTGTGTTATAAAATATTTTTTCTTCATTTGCACAATATAAAGAATGCACAGACATACTGTTATATAATAAAAATACTAAAAATAAGACATACTGCCTAATTTTTTAACACACTGATCCAATAATGATCGGATTTTATGTAAGTTTATTAAGATGTTGTATCCTATGAGCTTTATTTTGTATTTTCTTTAACAAACCTATTCTGTGTGGGACATTACAAAGTAAATTATACAACGGCTTACTAAGCAGTCATCTGGTATCACATGTAGTAAACTGACAAACAATAAAAATTAGAAGATCGCGCCTGGCGCTATGGTCTCACAACAAGTTCTCACGCCCCGTGGGAGGCAATGCCTGGATGTCATCCGAGTATATCTAAGAATAGAAATTATATGATTGTTCATCCAGTCCCTAAGCTTGATGCCGAAGATACACACTGGATGTAGAGATATCCATTTATATAAATTATGTTAATATTTAAATGGTTCACGGCAGGCCGAAACTAACTCTCGAAGACCAGGTGAGAACCAGACAAATATGTCTGTGTAGACTATACACATTTTTTCATAGGTAGATGAATTTTGATTAAGACGACATATTTCTAGATGAACTTTGAAATAAAAAACTTATTTCTAAGATGTGCAGATTCTTTGTCCAGGAGTTGGTATTTAAAGACTGCTATTTTACTTTCTACCGTAAAAAAATTGGTTTCGGTATAATTAATAAGACATACAATAAAACATTAGTGAGTAAGGTATCGGTTTATCGCAAATTAGCAATTGCAGAGCTTCCCTTTACTGAAGGTGCTGTATTAGATTATAGCAATTTTTTTTAAATTACCTTTATTGATTTTTAAATCATAAGAACCACCACTCCTAAATGGTTTCTTACCTGTAACAAAGAGCACACAATTGATTATTATCAGTGAATAACATGCAAAACATTACTGCAGTCGGTTTGATAAGTGATAAGATATAAGTGATATGTGGATCATACGTGATAATCAAAACACTGTACAAAACAAGCTTATTACAGCAAAGGAAGTTAGATACTAATGTTTGGTAATGTAACTATTTACATTAATTTTCCACTCTGGACTAACATAAAAAAGGCAAGTTAATCGCTGGTATATTATAATTAAAATCGAACGCACTGAGTTATCGTGTTGAAATAAATAACATCGGGAACTCTTTTAATATCTTTAAAAAAAGACAATGTTTGGATATTGAATAATACTCAATAAGCGAAAGGCTTCAGAGTTATTCACGTATAGAAGATCAGATTACAAAGAGCCCGGACCGACGATTAAAGAAAGATTGAACGGTTGTGAAGCAGAAGCGATAAGCGGAAGCGGAATGGAACGAGCTATTCCAAGCCTTAATTAATGAGAGGAAATTAACGAACGTTTCGCTTAACTTAATGAGAAATAGGAGACAATGGCTATTTATAAAAGCGACAGCAGGAAGTACAAAAATACAGTTACACAATTACTTTATACATATAATGACTAGGAATAAAACGAAAAGTTGTCAACTAGTTAATTATCGAAACAACTTTATAGGCAATAGCTAGAATATTCTTGTTCATCGAAATCACTAAAACTGGCGTTTGTATGCAGAATGTGGTTTGGATAATAGAAACAACCAAGATCATCTATGATTTACTATCTTATAAAAATATATAGATATTAATATATACTGAGCTCCTGTTTCACTTGAATACGTCTTGAAATATTAAAACACGTGTTCAATCATTACACTTGACATTGCGGCTTTACGTGACGGACCACTGGGCCGCGGCTATTCGGACCGATTTGTTTAGGCTCCGTGTTATCGATCTTAAACAATGGGTGTTCAATTACGTTATTCCTCACTGACTACGAATTTATGAAGAATATCGAAGGTATTATAAAGTCAATCATGGTTTTCGGAGTTTTTAATCGCTGAAACCTCATAAATATAAACAATTTTTCAATAAAAAAATGATAACAAACAATCTCGCATCGAAAAAAAAATGAAGCACAGAATTAGTTCGGACCAACTGTAATTACCGATTCCACGAAAAGTTCTAATTCCAATTGACAAGTCAATCCTCACTCTCTCCCACGTTGAGGAACACCAACAATCACTTCTCAGCCGCCTCGTGTACCACACGACCCCGGGCCCGCAATAACGACGCATTCAAACTGAAGATATCCAAGCACCTAATTAGATATTGCATGCAACATAAAAGGCGATTCAGAGACAGGCCCATTCAAATGCTATCTAACGGGGGCCAGAGTTAGATGCCGCGGTTGCAATCGAGACGTATGAGAAACTGTGATCGCCGGATTAATTGTAGCGAGAATATTCCTATGAAAACATTATTGAAGATGAAATATGAGCGATATCCGCGATTCATTGCAAATTGTAATCTAATTATTGTTGGGTTGTGGTCGTCGGAGAAAGGGAAAAGTAATTTCTAATTACTTTAGCCGAAATTTGTACGCGAAATAAGAAGTATTTCGTTTAAAGTGTTTAATTTATAAAATAATAAATAAATATCTTCACGCAATTCCCAATACAGGGGTAGAAAGAGGTCTAGTCTAGACAATTAAGTCCGTTTGACCCACCTTCCACCGGAGGTTATAAATTCAATATTATTAGTGGCGATTTTTATTACTAATTTGACTTTAGTACTTACAATATTTACTAAACTCAAAGTTTCTAACACACAGTGAAAAAAAATTGTGTAATAATACTATTTCAATATTAATAATTAAGTTATGTTCTACCACTAGCCAAAGTTACAAATCCATCGCTACCTTCTCATTTTAGACCTATTTCTATACTGCCGTATCTTTCTAAAGCTCTTGAGTCAATAGTACATAAACAAGTCTCTTCTTTCATCTCTGATTGCAACTTCCTAAGCACATTTCAGTCTGGCTTTAGTCCAGGCCACAGCACTACTACAGCCTTACTTAAAATAATTGAAGACTCAAGAGAGGGCATGGACCAGTCGCATCTGACTGTACTTGTCCTTATAGATTTTTCCAACGCATTTAATTGTGTCGACCATGACCTTTTACTTAGTTTACTTTCACGGCTTATTTTCTCTTCTTCGTCACTGGATTGGTTTTCCTCCAACCTTCGCGGACGCCAACAGGCTGTCAGAACAGGTCAAGACATGTCTGAATGGTCTGACTTAACTGTGGGTGTTCCGCAGGGCGGCATTCTATCTCCTCTCCTCTTTTCACTGTTTATTAATCTTCTCACCAACCATCTTCAATGTTCTTACCACCTTTACGCGGACGATCTTCAGTTATACTCGCAAGCCACCTATGGTGATATTAGCACTGCTATTTCAAGCGTAAATGCTGATCTGAGACGTATCTCACTATGGTCGAAGCGTTTTGGGCTAATGGTAAATCCCAATAAATGCCAAGCCATCATCATCGGTGGCCGTCGGCTATTATCTCGACTCAGCATGTGTGAATTACCACCGATTCAGTATGAAGACTGCGTAATTCCATTCTGTGCTAGTGTCAAGGACTTGGGTTTGATAATTGACCAATCTTTTACCTGGACTCCGCATGTAACAGATATGTGTCGCAAGGTGACAGGCATACTTCGTTCCATCTATCGTCTTAAAGCCTTTCTGCCTTCTTCCACTAAACTTCTTCTTGTTCGGTCTCTTATTTTTCCATTATTCGATTATGCTGATGTCTGTCTCACTAATATCTCCCAGGAGGTACTGAACAAGTTAGAGAGATTACTTAATAACTGTATACGATTTGTCTTTAATCTGCGCAAATATGACCACGTATCAAACTTCCGACTTCAATTAAAGTGGTTGACGATACGTCAGCGTAGAGATTTTCGCGTTCTGTTTACTCTATTTTCAATACTATATGACTCTTCCTCACCTCTCTATCTAAAACAAAAATTTCAGTTCCTCGGTGACTCGCACTCTCTTAATCTACGTTCTTCACATAATTTACTGTTGTCTGTACCCTCACATCACTCTAGTTTTATGTCTAATTCGTTTACTGTCACTTCTGTCGCGCTCTGGAACAGGTTACCTCTTGACCTGCGTCAGTCGCCTTCGAAAAATTTATTTAAAAGAAAACTGTATGAATATATCCTAGCTGATAAAGTTTCGGTCTCATCTATATCATATTGATTAATTTATATAAATATTAGTTTATGTATATATAGATATATATACATGTATATGTATGTGTATGTGTATATATATATATATATATATATATATATATATATATATATATATATATATATATATATATATATATATATATATATATATATATATATATATATATATATATATATATATATATATATATATATATATATATATATATATATATATATATATATATATATATGTGTGTGTATGTATTGTATGCTGAGCTATGTATTATGTAAGTATCTAGGTATATATGTTGTGTATTAATATATATTTACTGATATGTGTATATTAATATATGTATACGTATATATGTATCGCACACTCGCTGTTAACTACCTTTACTGCCCTTACCATATTTTCTGTTCTACCTAGGGTTAGCTGGTAGAGAATGCAGTACAGCATTAAGCTCGCCTTTTGTACTTTTTTTTTTAATTTGGTGCAATAAAGATTAAATAAATACATAAATAGATATTCTAAATACAAAGTACACAAGACAGATAAGTCTTCAGTCAGGCCTTTTACGCCTTCGGAATAAATAACATTAGTAAATGACTGAAAATATTATATCTAAATCCCTCTTGTGCCCATTTATAACAAGATAATAATATAACACACATTTCCATAAACCTAATTAGCGTCGATTACGGCATACGGCACTATCGCTAAATCTTACTTTCAAATGTGAAGGCATCGCAAATGTAAATTGCTCTTATATAAAATATGAAAATAAAAACTGCAGATTGGTCTAATCATGAAAATATGACTAAAAAGATTTGTTTACACTTTCTCTGCAGCAGACTAACGGGACCTATCAAAACAGCATTCTAAAAAAAAAGTATATATGTACTTCGATCATTAAAAAACATAGGAAGCTGGTAGAAGCGAAAGGAGTTATATATGTTCTTTCTGACTGCCCCGCCACCAATTATGCGTGAAAATATGAGTAGTGTATATTATATTGGTGATAATTTCTGAAACGACCTGAAACGAATTTCAAAAAATTTTGTCTGCCCCAGTATTAGAAAATCGTAAAGATGAAACATGTGTTGTGATTTAGATAATCTATAATATTTTCTTTGCAAAAATGTACAGATTCTGTAGAATGGAATTATTTAATTAAAGCATATTTGCCATAAATACATAAAAACAATTAATTCCAAAACTTTGTTACGTATCATCGCAGTAGTTTTATTAACCTGAAAAAAGTTAACAAAAGAATTCGACCGTATGAAGTAAATGAGAAGGGTGAATAAAAGTTGAAAGACCTAGAAACGATGATTAAAACCTGTTATTTATATATTTATTGTTTAGTTTTCGATATCTTCGATTAACTACTATCTACTTCTACTGGAAATCATGTAATACACAAATAATAGAAGACCAATTCGAGCAAAATTCAAATGACTGATTTATGTACAAGTTTTTAATATGTTATAGTCATATCTATTTTATTGAATCTGCAAACTTTCGCTGATCTAATAAACGTTCCATCTGATAGCAGGAAATGTCCGAGACCGATACGAGCACACGTCTATTCTTGTGAAATTAAGAAATGGTGTGCAAATTGCATTCGTAATCGAGATTAGATATTGATATCACCGATTCTGCAGTGATAATAATTTATGTCACTCTGATTTTGCAATGATTATGCGAGGACATAGATACGTAAAAACTCTTGTAATTGCCAAATTATGTAACAATGTGTACATTTTATATGAATCAACATGTCATGTGCAGGCGGCAAAACCTGTCACGGCTTGTTCTTGATACAGCAGTAGACTGCTGTCTGAACAGAGATAGAACAAAACAGTTGAGGCGTAAGTCGCCGGTGCTCATGCAAATGCTGTCCACATTATGTTACTACTCAACGCGGGAATCTGCTAGAGGAATTAGGTGTCCGAGTTACTAAAGCTCATAGTAGTACAAGGAAATATCAAAATTTAATAAATCAAGAATTTAAAATTCTAAAGTTAATAAAGTTCATGCTACGTTTCAGTAATGTTAAGGTTATTTTTGTAACTTTCCTAAAACACTGTGACTATGACGATTATAGCAAATTGTTCAAAAACTAAAATAAGCCTAAGAAAAAAGTCTTTACAGGCTACTGATATTGTTCATTACAAACTATCCTTTTAAGCAGAAATTTGTTCCCGGGTCAAAATACAATTTTTAGTCACTATATAACATAATTCATGACTTAGTTTTAGTCAAAAACCTAGTTGGCATTGACCCGGCCTTCGAATGCTTAGAGTATAATGTTAATAATGTTAATTTATGTCCTACAATTGCAGTACATCGATTGGACTCTCAAGACATGGATTCCTAGTTATGTTATTTAGGATTGGATGACTAAGTACAAATAGGTTAATTTTAAACAATCAATCTATATTAATGACTGGTACTTTACAGTACTGCCAATTAAATTATAAACGTTACACTCGAAGGAAAACCACAGTCCAGATGACTACTAATTCCTTTAATCCATAATAAAGTCATATTTTGTACATAATGATTTCTTGTATTTACGCGATTACTACACATTTAAAATAAAATGATTTTCGGATTTTATCGCGTTTTCAATTAGTTTTTACAAAACTATTTTTTTTTCCCGACGTTTCGGATGCTTTACAGCATCCGTGATCATGGGGGGAGCAGTGCCCAGAAAAAACGCGATAAAATCCGTAAATCGTTTTATCATATTTTGTATTTAAAGAAATAGAGTAAATTATGCAGTTGATATTTTAATTTTATAAAGTCACGATAGCCGAGTGGTTGGGTGGTCGGAATTTCGAGTCAATAGACCCGAGTTCGATCCCCAGTTGGTAGGCTCGTACCAATGAGTTTTTCAAAACTTATGTACGAATATCGTTGGCTTGGACATAAAGGCGGCGACGGGCTCACCACCTGTCACGTTGTCCCGAAAATATCTTCGGTGAAAGGTGGGTCGAAGGGACTTAATTGTCTAGACTCGACCTCTGTCTACCCCTGTATTGGGAATTGCGTGAAGATATTTTATTTTTATTTTATATTTTAATTTTATAAGAATGGTAACTTTTTGTCATTGTTCTTAATGTGTAACTGCTGCAGAACCGAGATATAATATACGGACCGAAATACAAATATTTTGTAAATATCTCAAAAAAAGAGACCAAGTAAAACATATTTCCATTTCAGGGAAAGTCGTGTCTCAATACATTCATAATATTGCAATATGTGCAAATCGGAGACCTCCTAAAACTTCGGAAGCTGTTAATTACTCGGCCCGTTATCTCAGGTATATCTCATCTTTTATCTTGTCTTTTGTCATCTTGTTTTGTTTTTCCTTCATTACCATAAATGCTTTAGCTACCTACTCTGGGATCAGAAAAATTTATGTTATGCTGTCCATACTATTTATTTATTTTATAACATAATATTTTATTTCTCTTTCACAAAGTTACAAAAAGCTGACAACGATCCACTAGATATACATAAGATAGAGGTATTTAGTCACAAAAATGGTACAAACTCAATGTCCAGTATTCGGAAAGTATTGTCAAAGTACAAGTTTCAAAGGATATGCAGTTACTCTGGTGTCCTTTGTAGGAAGAAACCACTGTATCTACGGTTAATACCAAAAGAACTGTAAATTTACTCGCATTTTATTATTGATAAACATGTTAATATTATATTAATTACTAAGTATGTATTCCCTTAGTAATCGTTTACATCACACTCGGAAACAAATGGCGTGGTAAATACTTACTACGACACCACACAGCCACTTTAACTTTTTAATAAATAATGAAAAAAATTATGTAGAAAAATGGCCAAAGCCTTATACGGAATACGGAAATAATGAATACAATTTTCATATTACAAGTGATAATAAAATTTTAATATTACAAAGGATAAACGAAAATATCTGGCCTAACCGATAGCCGGTTAGAGCTTTTTTATATGTTAAATGTATATAAATTATTCACTAATGTATAGAAGGCAGTGGCGATATAATCATATGCTACGAAACCATTGCATGTGATAAACCCTTTCATCTCCTAAATGTTATTTAACGACCAGTTCTCGTGAAGTAAGCACGTGAACTGGTCAGCTTTAAATTGCTTAAATATTTTCTATATTTAAGTAATGACCAATTATTGAAATTTATTTCTTGGCAGGTCAAGCAGTGAAACACAAAATCAGCTTATTGCTCCGAATCACGCGAATTATAAAATTATATGAATAAAAAATTCCTTTGTATATATAATAAATTTTTTTTTTATATAATAACTGGTCGTGATGTAATAGTGAAGAAGAATATTCGTTCATTTTATATTATTTCAAATTTCATTCAAATGAAATTTGCAGCTTTAACAAATAACTGATACACTGCGTTTAAACCACAAAAGCTTTCCGGAACAATGTAATAATTGTGTGTATTTCTGAATTATCTGCAAAATTTCATTGGAAAATCATCAAAAGGGCTCTTTGTAGCCCTAGCAAAATCGAACAATTCTCGAAAACTGTTCGTAATGTTTGGAACTGAAATCTCCTTCAGCTTTTAACAATCCAGATACATTTTTGCCATTAACGCATATCATCAGACTCTATACATATTTATAAATCAGCTACCAGCAATATGTGCCATCTCAGATTGATAATGATAACTAGCTTTAGTATAGTTTTTTTTAAATACATTTTTATTACTGCTTAGCATTTAATGATAGCTACGAGTATGTGATCTTACTACTTGACGTTATGAAAGTATACGGATAGACCACAAGTATTTATAATTTCCACATACATTACTCGCACAATACGCAACAAATTGTTGTCAATCCGCCCATCAATCGTGCAAGCAATTGCACAATGCATAGCGTGCCCATCACAATTATTATATCTCGAATGGAGCATCGGTAGACAGTTTTAAAGCTACGGTTAATTTGAAGGTTGCCTCATCCCAATGTCGAACGATTGGCGTGTTTATGTGTTGTAGATAGTAACAAAACATATACACTCTGATGGTTGTATCTGATTAACTTACTTTGGGATCAGAGTGATGTCGTTCATATCTATGTATATATTTCTTATTTATTATTATTATTAAAACAGTTAAAGCAGTCGGTAAGTATCTATCGTGCAATAAAAAAATGTGCTTCAAAAATAAAACAGGTCTGAAAATTCTAGGTTTCAATACCAATATCATCACATTTATTAAGTCACGATAGCCGAGTGTTTGGGTGGTCGGAATTTCGAGTCAAGAGACCCGAGTTCGATCCTCAAGTGGCCGTACCAATGGGTTATTCTATAACTTATGTACGAATTATATCATTGGCTTCGACATAAAGACGGCGACCGGCTCACCACCTGTCACGTTGTCCCGAAAATATCTTCGGTGGAAGGTGGGTCGAAGGGACTTAAATGTCTAGACTACACCTCTGTCTACCCCTGTATTGGGAATTGCGTGAAGATATTTATATTTTTTAATTTATTTTATCACATTTATAAAGCAGGAAAGGTGTCAATTCTAACACGTTTACCGTACCAACATTCCCCGTCATTGTGGTTTTCTCCTACCGACCGCAGTTTGTTTACCGTTTCATTAGGACAAGAAATACATCCTGTAGTGAGTGTTTAGGGAAATACCTGACTACTATACATTACTGTAGTTTATATATCAAAGGGTTATTTGTGGACACTGCATTGAAACGTACGAGTGCGCCCGCAGAACTAAGCATCTTTGTATGTGCCGCTTGACGTTTAAATAAATTTATTTATTTAAAAAACGATACGGCTTCATAGTACGCAGTATATTTTTAGATAGTCAATAATATAGCCAATCAAAGATTTTCACAATTTTTCAACAGATGTAACACTTAATAATAAAAAGTAAGAGATAATGTAATCTTCAACTTCCATTCAATTTCCAGCAAGTCGTTTGTTTACTACAAGCAGGATATAACACGTGCAGGTGAAGTTAAATATAGAATAAAGGGATCCTACTGATTTCCTTTCATACCCAACGTTTAGTACCTATGTCTCTTATTTCACATTAAATTCACTTTTACTTATTCCACATTTTTAATGTAAAATCTGGAATAATTGTGAAAAAATTTAAATTGATTAACCATGTAGTTCCAACGAAAGACCACAATCATGAGTATTAAATATGTATTAGTAATATTAATTTAATTACCCACGACGTATCTAATCCGACTAATCAAAGGCAGTCATCTGGAAACTCTAACACGACAGTAACCGATGTGAGTTTGTCCCGCAAGCCTCGTAAACACTGCACAAATAAGATTGGCCAACAAAGAAATCGACGGCACCCGCCGACAAAAACTGACCTGGTCCGGATATCAAGCGACTGCAACGTAACGGTAACATTAGATTACATTTGTACAGATTCCACTTTCATCGGGGTGTTGTTCAGCGTTTTTCGGTTTTGGGAAATCTATTCCGGAAGGCCGATTTGCGGTTACGGACTACACAGCACTAGCGGAACAAACGTCCATTCATTGGTCCGATGCGAAATAAATAGCTCATGACGTGTTGCAACAATAAAAGTGCTATTGTTGTATTAGATACAGATAAAAAATCTTTACCCGATGGTCTAGTTGGTAATGACCCTTCCTTCGAAGCTAAGGGTTTCCAATTCGAATCTCGGGCAAACAATTGTGCGGTGAATATGAATGTCACTACTACAGTCAGGGATGTTTGTATAAATATTTATCTACGTAAGTATATCTCTGTATAAGTATCTTGTACTGGTAGCGTGGTTAGACGGCGATAGGCCTACCATGTTGTCCCAAAAAGGCTAAGGTGAAATGTTGGTCCAAATTATCTATACTCATGTACCGAAAGTTAACAACATAACGTTATCTACCCCATGTAGGTGTATCTTGATATCTCCAAAGGGTATACATGGTGCATAATTCATTAGTTCCAAACGCGCCATGAAATTACATAGAAAGAAAGAAATAGTTAACATTATAATCTATACAGACTGTTCCCCCTATTCTACCAGTATTATAAATATAAAAGTTTGTTAATAAATGACGCCAAAACGACTGAATGTATATCAATGAAATTTGGCAAACATTTACTCTATAACCTGTATCATAAGATTACTGATAGACCGTTTTCTATCGGTAATCTTATGATTTGGAAAATTTAAGGCTCGTGCGAGAATTGCGACGATCAAGTCGCGGAAACTAGTAGCAGAAACTAGTATTTTATATTAATAAAACTGCCAGGAAATCCGTAATATATCTATTACACATTGTTTTATTAAAAAGAATTTTAATATAATATTTTTTTATGTAATGCATTACATAGGTTTACGGCCTTCCCAATTTGCGAAATTGGTCATTTCGTCGCCTTTCCTATTTTCTATTCATTCCATTTCCTACTCTCCATTTTACACAAACACTCATAAAGATTAAACACTTATGACTTTTGTTTCTTCAGGCACGTTTCATACACAGTAATAAAAAACAGGGGCATAAAGTCTCTGAGCAATTATTCATTATCATTCTAGCATAGGTCAACTAGAGCGTGGATTAACCGCGGAAGCCCCGAAATCCGCATATGTTTAAAATTCCGCCAGACCACTATCCCGCTTTCTTGTATAGTATACAAGTTTTACACTACTGAAACAAACAAATAAAGATATAATCTTACTGTGATTCATACATATAATGAGTTACCCATGATGAGTAGTGTCATATCTTACAATACCTGAACAAGATACTAGCATAGAGTCATCCGAAATTAAATATACAGTTGTATATTCCGAAAAATATCCTTTTACTCAAGAAAATATGTAAAAGGTTAAAGAAAATCCAAAGTATCATAAAGCACGCAGCAAGTCACGCTTGGCGACATAACGCAACCGACGCGTGAAGCGTGCGGGGTAAAATTTGAGACTCGGCATCCGATAGCCAAGCAAGTGAAAATTAAATTCTTATCGTTTTTAACGCGCTCACTTCTAGAGTGCCGTTGGAGCTATCTGAAATAGTTGTTTGTAAAGTTTTATAAGTTGTTTATTATTAAATATGAAAGAAATGATAATTTATCGGCAATATATAATGAATTATTGAATATAATTAATAACGGCAATCCATAAACCACTTGAGTCAAGAACAATACAAACGTAACTTGGCAGGTAAAAAATATTATTGACGAGTATAAAAAAGAGTTAAAGTTATTAAGTTCGCCTAATCATTCTCATGTTATGTCTTCTGAAGTTTTATCAAATAAATAACTATTAGAGAACGTTGTGGTATATAAGAGGTAGGAACAACCCGAGAAGAATGTGTTCTGTGTGTTAGGTTCTGAATAAAGGTACGTTAAGAGAACATGTATTTAAAAGACTATCTTTTTCTTTCTTTACGGCCTACAAAGTCACGATAGCCGAGTAGTTGGGTGGTCGGAATTTCGAGTCAAGAGACCAGAGTTCGATCCCCAGGTGGCGGGCTCGTACCAATGGGTTTTTCTAAAAACCTATGTACGTCGCCGTCTTTCTGTCCAAGCCAACGATGTAATTCATCATTGGCTTGGACAGAAAGACGGTGACGGGTTCACCACCTGTCACGTTGTCCCGAAAATATCTTCGGTGGAAGGTGGGTCGAGGGGACTTAATTGTCTAGACTAGACCTCTGTCTACCCCTGTATTGGGAATTGCGTGATGATATTTAATTTTTTTAACAGCCTATCAAAAGCTCACCTGAACATGGACCGCCCCAAAGATTAAAAAACCGATAAAAGTGGACAAAGCAAAAGAAGTATGTCAGGAAACTTGTAATTGTTTTTACATGTATGACGTGTTAAGAATATTGTATGAGCCTCGATGCATTTTGGATGGGTTACCTACATTGTTCGAAGTACCGAAAAATATGAATATGAAATATATTACATATTCATTTTATTACAGCAATGACTGCGGGACGTTCATGACCTCAGTCCACTCGTGACCACGGATGCTGTAAAGCATCCGAAACGTCGGGAAGTAAAAATAATTTGTCAAAACTAATTTAAAAAGCGATAAAATCCGAAAATCGTTTTATTTAAAATGTGTAGTATTTACGTAAATACAGGAAATGATTATAATTTATTGTTAATATTAAAATTAATTTGAAATAAAAAATAATAAATTTAAAGTTGCCCCGCCCGCGGGTGTAAGGTGTAAGTGTGGCGATTATCATTTCTGTTTTCATTTCTGTCTACAGTTCCCAGTCTCCAATATCAGTCAACTTTTATATTTTACGTTGATATTTGAGAGAAATTCGGAATGGTGACTATTTAAGTCCTGAGAATGTGTTCTTGGTAACTGATAAACCGCGGGTGGAATTGCACAGCGCAGCTTGTATCCATATACCGATATGATCTAGAAAATATGTTTTAGCGCTGCGTTTTATGAGGTCCACACATGTTTCTTTTACAAAATAATTGCCTGCTATTAAATATACGATTCATTTATTGGCAATAGAACTTATTTTGATGCCGAATGCCGATGCATACTCGGATGCACCTATTTGATGTTTCTTTTACGATTTAATTCAACCAGGATAGTACAATCTGATAATAAATGAATGATTAATTTTTACTTTTAATTTACAAGTGCAATGTGCAAAGGTTTTAGGTTTCAGATTTTTTTTTAAAATACATTTAAATTTTATTGTGTTAATTCTATACAAATATTAGTTGAAATCTGTTACGTCTATTAATTACAAAGTACTAAAAAATTCAATGGTAGTTTAATAGCACGTCTTCTGCTACTTACAGTTGGTCATAAGTTTAATTCTTGATTTGTGTCAAATCTTAGGCAGAGAACATTTTTTGGCAGTAAGTTCATATTTTTTATTTATTCTCTTTTCTTTCTTAAAGCTTCCAACGCTGTTTTGGAATCAGCATTCAGCATTAAAGCAGCAGCATTAAAGACGACACTTGGCGATCTGTTCTCTCTGGCTGCCTCGTTAGGGGATGTGCGTGAAAATAAGTTTTTTTTTTTTTCAATTTTAAAAGCGGACCAAGCTACAGCGAAGCGCGGCCAGTTTTAACTAATATTATAAGTGTTTATTATTAATATGTATGTAGTAGCTTAGTTGTTGATGACGGCAGCGTCATTCGAAGCTTAGAGTTGCGAGTTCACGAGCAAGCATTTGTGTGATGAAAATGAATGTTTGTTCTCGAGTCATGGGGTTTATATTTATCTGTGGTAGTATATTCTATCGTTGGCTTAAACCCTCAAACAGTGCCACGCTCATCACTTGTCTCGTGGTCCCAAAAACGCTACGATGAAATGTCGGTCTAAATAGAACCAGGATCTATTACCGTAGTAAGATTTTACAAAAAAAGTATTTTACTTTATGACGGATTATTGTAGCCAGTATTAAAAATGAGAACAACAATAAAATAAAAAAGAAATCACTTCACATTGGTATATAGCTAGTGGTATCAATAATAACATTACATATGCTTAAAAAATAAGTGTTTTGTTTTTATAAAAAGCTAATTTACTTTTACTTACCTAATAGTTTGTATCATCTTGAATGAACGTAGAATGACACTTCAAGATGCCGAATATGATGAAAGTGTGGCCAGTAAAAATAATGGTTTTCTTGTTTTCTTCCAGGGGTTTAGACTAAACCTGTATCTATGACGTATTAATTTGTACTTGTTTTCAACTTAAGAACACTTGTTATGTCACTGAAATTCGATAGTTCGTCTGTAAAACAAGGGTTGTGTCCTTTCGTTATATGACCTTACTTTTTATAAAAACGTGCAAAGAAACCTAACAAAATCTGGTGCTAAATCAATGTCCCGTGCATTAACTAACATAAAACTGTACACAGGCTTTAAACAAGTGAAAAGTTGGTAATTGTATATATACTCAGGTAATGCGTTATAGCTTAAAGGAATAAAACTTGATTCAAGAAACTACTTATTTTGGTTTGGAAACCTGCAAGTTTTTATATAATAGCTTTACATTTACACTACTCTATATACATGCAAGTAATGTTTCATATGACTGAAAAGCAACAAATTCAATTATACACAAACACTTCCTCTCAAATGTTATATACATGTGAGAGGAAGTGTACTTTAGTATTTATTACTTGTGAGAACATAGCACTCATACAAATTTTAGCACGCATGAATCATGAAAACTGCTACGAAAACAAGCGGTTATTTAACTTAACAGCTGCGCAGCTGCTCGACCTCCGCTAATTAGCATTATTATTGATGTATTCTGAAGAAAGATCGCATAGGTACGAAGTTTTCAACTTTAAATCTTGCATCTGTCGTGTAATATATACATATAGTATTAGCAAAAACAAATTACATTTACGGAACATGTTGGGTACTAAACTTTACAGGATAATAATAGAATAGTTGCAAAAGCCAATTACTGGAATTGAATTGGGCAATTTGAAAGTCGACTGTGATTTTCAGTTAGATAAGAGAATTCACGCGGGCAATAGTAAAAAATACGGCGTTGGAGTCACGTTTGAGAAACTAAACGGAGCGTGCAACAAGTGGCAAGAAATCGGGCGAATTCATGAAAGAATAAATTTAACGAGAGCACTACACGAGGCGAATGATCCAAGATTTATGAGTTCAGTGTGCAGTGTTAGAGCAAACATCAAATCTCAAATGCAATTATAAGGAACTTCGATCGTTAAGTGGCGTCAATAAGACCAACACAACCACTTGACAGGTTTTATAAGGAATCGTAGTCTCATACTATTGTATTAGTGATTTCACTCGCATCATACATGAGCATTAAGTGCACAGGATTTGATTAACCTCGAAATTGAAAGTCTACAAATCTCGAACTACACTGATACAACATTGAGGGGTCAAGGTGAATGAGTCTACTAAATGGTATATTTTTTTGCAAATTGCAGACTGCCTTCTACAGGCAACTGTATACACAAGTGTGTGAGTCAGCAAGTTGAGACCAGACGGCTTCACATGCAGATGCTACTACTATGTTTCGTTCATAAGGCGCCCGCATTTGAGTCGCAGGACAGCCAAGATCGAACAAACCGCACGCGTAAACAGGTTTTGGTGCACTATTATTATTATTAAGGGCTCGTGCCAATATACGGACCAAAACGTGCGCTAATAGTTAACAAAGCCTCGCAGCGTCATATAGAATAAACGAAACCTTAATTGCAATAATATACCGAAAGGACACAAAATGCAACGCCAAAACAATACACACAGTCACTTTGCTTTGACGTTTAGATGTTTTCTCTGTTCATCCATGCAAACACTAGCACATCCATTAATAAGGCACTGTTTATTGATAAGATTAATAAAAAAAGTTATAATATTTTCACGAATTGAGCGTAACGAACTGTCTGCATGAGTCGGCCATGCGCAGTGCCGGCCACTTGCAAACTGTTCTGTTCCGTTTCGTTTCGAACTGAGCATCAACGGCCACGCGGGCGCCCTACCTCTTGCATCTCCCTCACCTTCCACTTTAATATACTGTGTGACAGAGACAACTGTAACTCACGCGTTGTTGATGTCTTATCGAAGGATAAAAATTTACAGCAACGTGAATAGTTTCCAACTTCCTAGCCTTATAGATGTACGGAATGATATATTTTTTGGTGAATTAATCGGAATTTTTTCTGTTCATGTCAAATAAGAAAATTTAAACGAAAGGTTGGCATTGTATATATAAAAATGAATAGAAAATATTACGGATAACAATGTCAGTATTCTCTACAAGTAATTCGTATAAATGTACAAGTAACATACAAATACATATAATTAACACTAGATCCGCACCATCATGTTCAACCTAGACGGTGATTTGTCTAAAGATTGTCCGTCATAAGATAGATATAGAACTAGTAAAGTTCAGAAAATTACACACCGACAGTTACTTAATATTGCAAATGTGAAAAGGTTTCACAACACGCCCCCATACAATTAACACTTAGCCATCCCAAGCTGACCTGAATTTCGTCGTTATCTAAAAAGATCTTAGAGCGATCGTATCGCATATCCCGCACGACATCCAAAACCTACTTATCAATTGTATCACGACAGACTGTTATGTATCTATCTTGCAATATTGTTTAAGAAAAAACGCTAAGTACCCTGTTATTTTTTAAAATGAAATTATTTAGTTAAGTGAGGCAAGTGTTGTTGTAAAAACGGGCAATAAGAAAGGCAACAGTTTTTATAACTTTTAAAGAACAAACAAAAGCAGTCCCGCACGAATGGACATTACTCAATTAGAGAAAAGTAATAAAAGTGAATCAAATTGTGGGCGATGAATTACACAATATTTTTTTAATGTTATTTATCGGAAGAAAATAAGCTGTTACTATATTGAATTTAAAAATATTATTACGTACTGTTCATATAACGGTGAACATAATAAATAAATAATAATAATAATAAAGAAAATAATCATATAATACCCTAAAAACATACTAAAATACACAATTAAATGTGTGGTAATGAGAATTATTTTTCCCTAATATATTACCAACATTTATTCATGTGTTAATTAAAGATTTTATATAACTATCAAAACCTAACCACAGATTAAATGATGAGGAGATAGGTAAGTTTTAGTCTTATGGCTTTTGAGTATAAGATAATGTAGAAAATATCAACAATGTAGGAGATAAAAGACAACAAATAGAAAAAAAACAAACATTGTCATTGTTGTGGTTAATGCATATCCATTCCGAGATGGATAACCGGTGGAAATGGCAGTGACTGGTGAAGAATCGTAATTGGCAGGTAATACTCCGATGTGTGTTTACTTTCTCCAATAACGCGTCAAATGGAGGAAGCAAAGATGATGGAGACAATGTTGTTCAAGAAAACTACAAAAGTTATTGCATAAACAAACAACGATTGTATAGAAATTTATAAAAGCTCTTATGTAACAAAAACATTATTTTGGTAATAATCTACGTTGAGTAATTAAACTAATTAAACATTGCGCTAATAATAATTGAACGAGAAAGTGAAAAAAACAAATACTCTTTGAAAGGCATGACTGATTTTTAAAATCAGGTTATTTCAAAAACAAATTTCATAATTCCTCTTTTATTAAATGTCTTAAAATTCTAAGTCAGTAATCATCCTTGTCCTTTAATTGAAATTTCGACTATGAACAAATATATGCCACAGTCACGTCGACGTTAATTTGATATGCATACAACGAATCATAGTATATAAATTAATACCGCATGTGTGACAAAACATCACAAGAGAATGGTAAGATCTATTTAGCTGATTTTTATTATTTTAATCTTTGTGAGGATTAGGTTTGAATGAAACACATATTTTGGAGAAATTACCGGTATAAACTCGGAAATATGAAGAAATCTAAAAGTGATTCTTTCTTACAGGCATAATAATTGCAACACATTTTTATTTAATTTTTGCTTTGATAACCAATAACTTTCGACAGTTTTCATAACGATTGAGAACAATATTAATAACGATTTTAACAGGACAGCGCCGAATAACTACGATTAGTACTAAATAAAATGATGAATATTAGCGTAAGTGGAATTAGTACTGAAAAAATATTTGAGAATTGCGTGAAGATATTTTTTTAAACATTTTTCTTAAAATATTATTTTTTCATAAAATATTAAAAAAATATCTTCACGCAATTCCCAATACAGCGGTAGACAGAGGTCTAGTCTAGACTATTAAGTCTCTTTGACTCACCTTACACCGAAGATATTTTCGGGACACGTGACAAGTGGTGAGCCCGTCGCCGTCTTTATGTCCTAGCCAAAGATGTAATTCGTAAATAAGTTTTTGAAAAAGTCATTGCTATTGCCACCTGGGGATCGAACTCGGGTCTCGTGACTCGAAATTCCGACCGCCCAACTACTTGGCTATCGTGACTTTCTTAAAATATTCTAACAAAAAACCTTAATACCGAATATGTAACAACACATTTTAATGTACTATGGTTAAAGGAAAACTAGAGATGAGCTCATCCGCTGGTATCTATATCTATCAATGATAATCCTATTCTAATGTTGACATTCTGTTAACAAATTAACGAGATACTGCCGTTTAAAGTATCTTCAGAAAATCCAAATTTACATTTTTACTGCGTTCACCAACTCATCTGTTCAGCCTGTTGAATATAAGAACAATTTTCTATGAATACTCTATTAGCTTTTGCCGTGTTTGTGCTAAGAATGGTGTAAGTCTAATTAAGGACAGCAGGCTCATAAACGTTTGTGCCACGCTTGGCAAGCAGATTGGCAATTGCAGTTCCAGATACCATGCGTTAAATGCTGTAGCCCATTACGGTCTGCTTTATTTGGTCTATTATTAGTAGAGATGCTTTTTACGACACCCATGAGAAGAAACCCGATGGCATGTTCTTAGTCTGTTAAAATCACTTCATGACCGATACAATCACGGCATATGTGTATAATATGGTAAATTAAAATTTAACAGACCCATTTATAAAAAAAATGAGGTGACAACAATTTGAACCTTATTTTCGATAATTTTTTTTGTTTGTGTACGTTCCTCAATATTTTTTTGTTTATTGTGGATAACATACAGTATATGCATCAACAAAAAGGAAACCCACAGTACTCGTACTTAAGAGAGAGCGAGAGAGACGTCTTCCACACTTTGAGGGCCAATGTTTTGTAAACATTTTAGTAAGTTGTTTAACAATTCAATGGAGCTGAGCTTATATGAGACAAATGGGAATGAGTAAATTGATATTCTTTTCTTTTATTTATATAATAGGCCACTTAATTTAGCTATTATTCGTTAGCCTTAATGCTTGTTATGACTTCTCGTACGCAAACAATTGGCAGTAATAGGTTTGTGGTGACATTCAAAGGCATGCTTTCTAGAAACCCGAACAAAACATCGGCAACACAAAAGATTGATGCCTTGAGACAAATCTGGATCACAACAGCATACAATGCCGTGAACTGATTCACGAAAGATGCTACCAACTTTCACTTGGCCCTACGGACCGTAACCATTAGGGGCATTTCTCTTTTTAAGTTACAGCGAATTGTAGGTCGCTGGTGCCGCTTGAGGGAAGGCATTTAGATAAAATTTAGTGTAATTATATAGTCACTACCTCAATTATTGCCTAATCAAATTTAATCATAATTTACATTTACACCAC
Organism: Sericinus montela; assembly: GCA_029286605.1. Classification (NCBI taxonomy): domain Eukaryota; kingdom Metazoa; phylum Arthropoda; class Insecta; order Lepidoptera; family Papilionidae; genus Sericinus; species Sericinus montela. Next base: position 9,060,062 of record JAGSMR010000019.1, on the reverse strand, counting down.
CACCTGAAGTTACACTTTAAACGAATCGTAATAATCATACGCATCGCATAAATGATATAAACATGTGTCGTTTGCTGTCTTAGGATTTGTATTTTTTGGGTTGCATTGTTAATGTAAATACTGATTGTTATATGGTTAATATTAATGGTTTGCATTGTTAATGGTGCTGATTTATAAGCAAGTAAAGAAAGCCCCGATTGCGTGGTTGGGCGATCGCAATTCAAATAAAGAGACCCCGAGTTCAATCCCCAGGAGGTAAAAAATTTAAAAAAATTTGTACGATTTATATATGGATTGCACGAAGGCGATGGCGACAGGCTCACCACCTGTCATGTGTAAAAATAAACCCGTGAAACGAGGGTCGAAAGGTCTATATTTTGTCTAGAACTCTGGCTATCCCAGTATTGGAAAATGCGTAAAGATAAATAAATAAGTCAAAAGTGGTATAAAATGTTTGGCGTATTTAAATTAATATTCACAATGCTCATAACTGGACGACATTCTGTTTATGATCGATGGCCTCACCTAATCAATCCAATCAACCAAATCAATCTATCAGAACCTAGTCATAGATGAATAGTTTTGAGTAAACCGAGCAAAGATCAACGGGTATTTGACATATAGACTTTTCACCTTAACACACTGTAAATTACTTTATTGCTATAGAAAACATTAAACAAAAAGTTTTAGAAAATAAAGGTAATTATTTTACTTTTTGTGTTATTTTTTGAAGACGGTTCTTGTTAAACAAACAATTAACTATTTTTATATGCATATGGAGAGGTCCATTACGTAAGCAGCAATAGAATTAAAAGTACTTACGATAAAACGTTTCGCACCAAAACTTGTCAAAGTTGATTGCGATCTGAGGCGAAAGCTCTTTGTGCTTATTAATACCAAACTTATATAAGTAAATGAGGCGAACAGAATTGATTTAATGGACCAAAAATATATTCATTCTCTTTGTGATCGAATAATGAATGCTTATTTATATAACAACAATTAGTTGAATATGGATTTTGGCATTAACACAAATTCAGATGTAACACTTTGAAACTTGGTAATCGAAGTTATTTTCAGTTTAAACAAAATGTCGCGTTAGAAGTGAATGTAAAGCGCTAATTTTTATTAACCTTAATTGTTACCTTATTGTTAATAACTTATTACTACAAGTGTCACACTACAAAAGTGATAACATTTTTTTTTATTTTTATAAAGTATTGTTTATATGTTATTGGCAATAAGCATAATTTTAAGATTTTTTGTTACATTTTTTAATGTGCTGTTGGGTTTATAATAAATAAGAAAAATTAAATGATATCTATGGCATTTAATGGCACAAACCTAAGCCAAGTACTATCCTTCTTGAATGCAACAGACGTTATCTGTTCATTTGTATCGAGTTTCAATCGCTCCGAGCTTCCCGGTGTCTAACGCGTGGCGTTAGCACTTCCGCAAAGTTGCGGCGCTGCTGCATGCGTCTACGCAATTCGAAATGGTATGAAAATTTTCTTTTGAATTTATGTGCAATAAATTTTAGTGGGTTTAAATGTTGTAGAATAAGTTTGTTTTATTTCTAATCAATAAATAACATAATATAAATATCTTCACGCAATCCCCAATACATGGGTAGACAGAGGTCCAGCCTAGACAATTAAGTTCCTTTGACCCACCTTCCACCGAAGATATTTTCGGGACAACGTGACAGGTGGTGAGCCCGTCGCCGTCTTCATGTCTAAGCCAACGTTATATCGTTCGCACGTTAGTTTTTGAAAAACCCATTGGTACGAGCCTGCCCACCTGTCGATCGAACTCGGGTCTCTTGACTTGAAATTCCGACCACCCAACCACTCGGCTATCGTAACTTCATAATAACCAAATTTATTACAATTGTAAAAAAAAATAATTGTTTAACAACATTTTTAACCTGAATACATATATACACATACACAACAAGTACATAACGATATTTCAGAGTTATTTTGAACCTACAATAATAAATATATAAAAACAGTGTCATAAAATTAAATTGTCTAATTGTCTGTTTGTTGAGGAATGTGTTTTTTTTTGTATTATATGTTGTTTGTTATCAGACCGTGAATAAACGTATTTGTTTCTCTTTCAAGTCCTCTAGGCCGCACCATCCATCCCTTTTCTGACCTTATTGTTGCGGTAACAGCACGGGACCTCTAGTAATATTTAAAAAAAGATTTAAAAAAACAAATCAAGCGACTTTTCAAATAATCAATCACCAAGCATAGCAAACTTATATCGATATTCGAAAACAACATGTTTTAGCTTTTTACTACAATCAACCAATTTTGTAGGAGATTTTAAATATTCAAACTTCAAAATCCTTTTAAAAGTCAATAGTAACCTATGGCGTCAAAACAAAGTATCTAAAATCTCGTAACAAGAAAGAGACAAATGGAAGACAGAAATTGATTCCGTGATCGATGAGTGCATCAGCGGCTGATGCAAGCCCGCCCACAATCTTCGCCTACTTAAATTACTATTTTCTTGCACAAGCCTAAAGTTAATAACCCTTAAAATAGTTACTTCGGGCCCGCTGATACTTAACATTCGGGTTCTTAACTTGAGTTTCTGTGACTGTTCTGTAAATAAAATATAAGGGAAAAACTGTTGTTTCTTTATTTTTTAATTTATTTATTCAACTTTATTGCATCTTATAAAATAAATTCCATCAATGCCATCTCGATGCTTGGCGTTCCACTGCGCGGAATTTTCTGACACGCACTTGCACTTTATGGAATGTCAGCGGTTTTTCCGGACCGATACGACTTAGGGACCTTCAAGAAAAGAGCCTATACCTTTCTCAAGGGCCGGCAACGCATCTGCTATGCCTCTGGTATTGCGGATGTTCATGGGCCACGGTAATCACGTTTGCCTCTAAATAAATATATACGAACAAAAGGCGGACATAATGCAAAAAGCATTCTGTGCCTGTCAACCTTGAGGACTAGAAAAACATCGAAGGCGGTTACTATGAAACAAAACAGCAATACTGTAATAACATATTTTCTTATTGTCACGATAGCCGAGTTGTTGGGTGGTCGGAATTTCGAGTCGAGAGACCCGAGTTCGATCCCCAGGTGGCAGTACCAATGAGTTTTTCAATAACTTATGTACGAATTTCATCGTTGGCTTCGACATAAAGGCGGCGACGGGCTCATCACCTGTCACGTTGTCCCGAAAATATCTTCGGTGGAAGGTGGGTCAAAGGGACTTAATTGTCTAGACTTGACCTCTGTCTATCCCTGTATTGGGAATTGCGTGAAGATATATTTTTTTCTTATTGTAGAGCTATAGGAAAGACTACAATTTGATGCACGGAGCACGCACCATATAAATGACCATGAAAAACGAAGTTGACTGATAACTTACCGACTCATTTACTTTCACACACAGTCTCTGACGGGGTGGCCAGTGATAACAGATCGCCAAGTGTCACGATCCTTATATATCTCTTTCGCTTCTTACAAATTCATCTTTTTCTTCACATATGCACACCTAGGTATCCATGTATTCTGACACTTCCCTCATCGAGCAATTTGCTCACATAGTCTTCCAAACTTAATCGCGGCCTATCTAGACACCTTTTAGTAGTACCTTTCGCTCTAAAAAATTTCTGACTGATAAGATTTTTGATATTATATTCATTCATTTATTTATTTTAAAAATATTTCTCATATTTGAAAACAAATGAAAAGTGGAAAACAGTCTATTTTAACAAAAGCATCATAGCAACGGAGAAAAAAAACATTGTATATTTGTCAGACAACGGTTTCTATTGCAACCTAACTATAACAGTTAATTTAAAAGGTTAATTTAAAATAAATATGAATCTGAAAATTTGTATGTTCGTATGTTTGTTACTCAGTCATTCCAAATCGTTACATAAGTAAAATAAATAATAAATATCTTCACGCAATTCCCAATACAGGGGTAGACAGAGTTCTAGCCTAGACTATAAAGTGTCTTTGACCCACCTTCCACCAAAGATATTTTCGGAACAACGAGACAGGTGGTGAGCCCGTCGACGTCTTTATGTCCAAGCCAGCGATATAATTCGTACATAAGTTTTTAAAAAACCTGGGGATCGAACTCGGGTCTCTTGACTCGAAATTCCGACCACCCATCCACTCGGTTATCGTTACATAAGTAATGTTTTTTTTATTCCGTTAACCAATAATTGGCCGTCGTGATATCGGGTTAAGGATCTGCTATCCCTTTCTTGTCGAGAGTTTCGAAAGAGACGACTAAGGATTGGACCTTGACATTGACTATCAACTACCATGGTTTTCTACCAACGACATATCAATGATGTATTATTCAAAGGGATAAATACAATGGAGGGAAATAAGCCTAAGGTGCACAATATCTGGTACAGCGATCACCAATGCATGTAACTAATAAATGTTGCATGTGACACAAAAAAGGCAATAATATTTTTATTGTCTGAAAAAATCACAAATTATGACTGGACGTGGGGTAGCGACTGCCTGCATTAGTTCAGTGCGTATTGTAATATGCGACTAAAAGCTAAATCTTAAAAAAATTGTAATGGCTAAAAAAACATGACGGGATAACCATAAAATACCAGACAGAAGTTAAACACACACATGATTGACCTCTGTCTCTATATTATCCTATGATCAACAAAAAGCACCAAAACTATTTAGACAATAAGAAATGAGAAACAACAACATATCCAAGTTTCATAAACAAGAGATCTTACAAGCAGATTCCCGCATAGATAAATCTGTGGACCTTTGACTGCCGTGGGCGGTACGCCTCTCTATACTGGCTCATTCACATGTATCCGTAACGTAACGTGTATTATATCAATGCAAATAGTTGTATTTATTCAAATGCAGCCGATCGATTCAGTGTAAGGAATCTATGCCATACCAATTTTGTAATAGCTATTTAATTTTATTTCGTTTTATTTAAAATGTGTAACATTCGCATAAATACAAAAAAATCACAGCTATTTAATTTATTTGAATAAAATAAAAAATATATAAAATAAATACTTTCACGCAATTCCCAATACAGGGGTAGACAGAGGTCGTCTAGACAATTAAGTCCCAAAGGGTCTCCTGACTCTAAATCCGATTTTAACAGCGGTAGAGCCAATCATCAGCTTTTGTTGTTGCATAAAACGGCCGGCTCGACCGGGAAAGTACCACGACCTCACAGAATACCGGCGTAAAGTAGAAGTTTAACAAACTTCTGCGTTTCGTCTGGTGAGTGCCGGTAACCGGTGGCCCACACACCCCCTCACCCCAAATCTGGGGTGGGGGGGCAGTCTATGGGAGGCAACGCATATTGCGGGTGTTCATGGACGGCGGCAATCACTTACCATCACGTGAGCCAACTGCTCGTTTGCCTCCCTTTTCTATATAAAAAAAAGATCACCCAACCACTCGGCTGAATTTTGTAAAAGTAACTGAGAACAATAAAACTAAAATAAGAATTTGGTAAATACTTTTTGTTTACCTAATATACATAAGGTACACGTATTTCCACTTTTAAAACTTTCTTTTCGAGATGACAGTGATAGAATAGCGCGAGAGGTAAAGTAGATCAATGTAGGGCACAACACAAATATTATGAAAGTTAGTTTAATGAAATCTGTCACAGGTTTTTTGTTACACATTCATCGACAATGAAGTCATAAGCTTCAAATTTGATACATGCATTTTTATTACGTGAGATTGATGATACAAAAAAAACTGTTCTTGCGTTTGTTTATTAAGAAAATGAGTACGCCCTTTTAAGCGTCAAAGAAGATTTGCCTTAATCGCTGCGCTTCTCACCTCTTAGATACTGATCAATTTTGCCAATTCTACCAAAATATTTTTTCTCCTGTTGTTTATTTAATCGTATGAGGTTAGCCGCAAAGTGTTTTTTTAATTTAAATAAGTTCGCCAATCGCTTCGATACAGTATATTGTAATACCGTTGTACGGATATACGAGTAAAATACATAGCTTCAGTAATGGTATTATACAGTTTTCGAATTTTATATAAATTAATACATAAAAATTTATAAAATTTCGAAATCAGTATTTGTATACGATTTGAAGCGAACATTTCTAGTTCTAATTAGTAAATTCTGGGGACCAATAAATGATATCTTAATAATAAATTTATCAAAACTAATGTCATGTCTCATACAATGCTATCGCAATAATTATATTCTCACCGAATCTACTGGCAACACGTAAAGTTTGAAAATATAAATAACAAGCATTGTTTAAAAAATAAACTGTAATGTTTCGGATAATCTATTAAAAAAAACGCCATGGAACTTATTTGACCTGGATAGGGCAACCTTACGGTCACGCACCGGTACGCACACGTCCGCAACTCAACCATATCGATCGTCCCGGCAGATGTCACGCGATACGGTAGGTTGCCGTTCAAACCGGCGTTATAAATATTTATCCGTTACCAATAACGACGTATTATTCGGAGACATATGGGGCAACAGACAAATAATAGATACAGGAGTAATCGCGGTGTTTATTGCACAAAACGCAATAAAATACATTGAATCTATATTATTATTATTTTTTCATCCTACACGCATTTTTCTAAATCTGGGGCAAACAGAAATCTAGACAATTAAGTTCTTTCGATCCACATGTCACCGAATCCTATTTCGCACAACGTGACAAGTGGTGAATCTGCCGCCGTCTTAGTGTCCACGCCAACGATACGATATACTGACGTCGACACATACTTATATAGATAAATATTTATATATACATGAAACATCCATATGACTCGAGAACTAATTCACCACACAAATATTTAATTGGACACAAATATTTGCCCAGAGCGGGACTCGAACCCATAATTTCGAAAGCAGCGTCACTACCAACTAGGCTAACGCATCGTCGGCCTAATATTTATTATTTACACACTATCCACAAAGCGCTAACAGCTTCGCTAAAAAAGGCTCTTATAAATGTTTTTTTTTTTTTCGAAACTTAGCATCCTACATTTTGTATCGTGGTTTGTAGTATACAAGCTACTATACAAATCGTAGGTAAGCCTCTTTTATGGATACCGTAGCCTGTAAATCTTTAAGCAACGTCAACACGTTGCTTACAGATTTAGAGGCTGAAAAAAGCGAAGAAGGTTACAGATTCTTTGTCCAACTCGAAAAATAATTTGGAATGCCTCGTTCCCCAACTGTAGTGTGGTTACCGAGACCTTTCAACCGGTGATTTCACAGCTATTTGGCGATAGACGGACAGAAAATTACTAAACCCAGACGACTCCTAACCATTAGAGTACACCACTCGCAAAACCGCTCAATATGACGTTAAAATATTTCTTCATTCCTTTTTAGTAGCAAAAATTTTTTGAATTTTGTCTACTTATATCTTTTAACAATATTGAGGTTCGGCAAGAATAAAGCGTCTATAGAATATGCTAGATTTTACGTTGCAATTGTTGAAAAGGAAAAGTTTCAACGGGTTTCCATACGTTCAAGCTGTGAAAGTAATACTTAATAGCAATGTAAAATATCGTATAGCTATTAAATTTATAATTCAGCTGTAGACGTAACACTACAGCTGAATTATCTAACCGATATGTAAAAAAAAGGTTAGTACTAAATTTGAAAGCTTTACGATATGAGCTGGATACCAATTTTATTACCTATATGCCTTGCTCGATATCACATCGAACCGGAACCGCCGAGAAAGTTTCAAATATCAAGGTTAAAAGTGGCGACTGTTATTTTTAATCCTGTCCACCTTTTGTGCAGTGACATGAGATTGAGGTTTAACTGCGTGGTCGTGGAGCATAAGTGCAGGGAATGAAAACCTATCTGAAACCTTCTACGAATATGTACAAATTCATAATTTTGCGCAATTAAACATGCTGGTGCAGGCAGATGATAATGGAGTCCTTTCGATTTACTTTTCATCGAAGCTTTTCTTGGGCAAAGTGACAGGTAGTGTCGCTATCGCCAATTTATGTTAAAGCTAACGGTATAATATCTTACATGCATATATACTTACATAGTTAAATATTTATAAATAAATATAAACGTCTATGATTCGTCTAATTCATCACACAAATACTTGCCCCTAGCGGGATTCGAACCTTCAACCCTTATTTTCGAAGGCAGTGTCATTATGATTGCAAGTCGTCGTGAAATCATTATACTATCTATCCAGTTTACAGTTGGTCCAATTTTAAGACTTTCTCTTCTTTTTAATTATTTCAGCATTTTATGTATTTTCTAGAATACTAAATAAAATATAATATTAAAATAAAATAAAAATATGATGTGTATCTTTGGGCATCGAAAAAACCAGATAATCAATGATTAACGCGTTTTACAGCCCAATCCTATAAAAACATCTCTATATAATAAAATAAAGTTATATTCAAACTAAAACAAAACAACTCAAAAACAAACCTGATATAGTTGATGTCGGTCCTAATTCGATTATAACATTTCGCAGTACATTACATACCTGTAACAAAGAACAATAATTTCAACAATTCCCTCGATACTATCTTTTAGTCGCGCTTGCGTAAGTTAATAATGGCTTTAGAGGAATGGTTTACAAAACAAAAGACTTAGATAACGCATAATTCACGATACAAATAAGCAAATGTACATATCAATCAAATCTCGATACATCGTTCGTTCTGTGAACGTAAAACGGAAATAAATTAACATTTATAGGTCAAATGCTCTCGATTTTATTTAGATTAAGCACAAAAATCTCGAAAGTAAAATTAAATTTCCGCATAAAAATTCGGAACCAAATAATTAAACCACAAGGCCCATTCTGCTTTATGATTATTTTATTATTATATTTTATAACTTCGTGGTTATTTAATATCATAAATGTTACGAGTACTGAATGTACACGCAACGAAACCGCCAATAAACTAGTTTCAAAATTACATTTGTCTATAATGTTGTAAATCATAAAGTATGTAGCCCTAGTTAATAATCGGAGAAAGCATATAAACTATTCGTAATTATATTTCTAAATATATAAAGTAAAAATTTGCAATTGTATAGTTAAAGGGAAATATTAAGTTTATCTGTATTAATTTAATGGGATAATCTCACGCAGCCACTGTCACTTTATCACCAGAATCTCATAAAAGCATATCACCGTTCATTACCCTTGCTTAACCTGATAATAGAATAGAAAGAATAAGTTGCACAACAGTGTTGTTTCTCCACCTCATATTTACAAAAACATATTCTGTACTCAAATTATAGATCGATATGGTCTTTAAGAGGGAGATACAGATCTTACAAAGATACCGTGAAAACTATCTACGGATACGTATCATTATTATTATTATGATCATAAAGTGAAGCAGAGGGTTTGCACTATAATTTGCAAGCTCACTTTCCCTAATGCTATAATAGCACAATTCGGGGTGTTAGGGCAGCGAATAAATAGATCGGCTTATCGATATGAGCACTGTTTCCTACATTGTACTTGAGAGTCGGTTCTGTACGGGCTGCAGGGCAAGTGAGAATGTTTCGTAAGCGTCAATCTCAACGTCAAATAAATTGTATGCACAAATGTACTTTATGGAGTCCTTTCTTTCTTTTATCTTCATATTCTGACCACGAAAATGAAAAGTCACGATAGCCGAGTTGTTGGGTGGTCGGAATTTCGAGACGAGAGACCCGAGTTCCATCCTCAGGTGGCAGTACCAATGAGTTTTTCAAAAACTTATGTACGAATTTCATCGTTGGCTTGGACATAAAGGCGGCGACAGGCTCACCACCTGTCACGTTGTCCCGAAAATATCTTCGGTGGAAGGTGGGTCAAAGGGACTTAATTGTCTAGACTTGACCTCTGTCTACCCCTGTATATATATATATATATATATATATATATATATATATATATATATATATATATATATATATATATATATATATATATATATATATATATATATATATATATATATATATATATATATATATATATATATACAAAGACAAATATTAATACATACATTATACATATCCATGACTCGAATACAAACATACATATTCATCGCAAAAATAATATCTAGGTTCGATAATAGCATAGGTTCAATTTGCAACGTAACCCTAGACAAGTTGTGTATTACGGTACTTCGCTCTTTATGAATTATTATCACACACGTTATTTATGGACGCAGCATTATCATGTTTGGGTTTCTCCTGTCACATTGCCCGTTAGACGGAGATGCGACTTAGCCTCGGGGAGGTGCGCTATTGTGTTACACTTCACGCTTAATGCGGCCGTCAGTTCTAAATTTCGCGTCTTAATTATTGCTGCGACACTACAGTTATTCAGTAATATAATAAAAAAATCCATACTGAAATTGTTTACAATTTGAAACAATTTCAAATCGTAATGTCCCATGTTTACTAGCCGATAGGTATTTCATAACTAATAACCTTGTAAATATGTATTGCGTTAATGGTCATCTTTTCTTAAAAAAAAATAGTATCAATCCAGATGTTTAACTCAGTTAAACACGTTAGTATGAAAATATAACCAAAAAGTAAGTACAAGATGAACTTGAAACAAGCATTTAACGTTATATCACGTATCTGCTGACGTGCAGTGCTAATCTTCACATCATCGGTTACCCAACAAATCTGATGTCTGTATTGTACTTATGAATAAAAGGACAAAGTCTAAAATGTCACCTGATAAAGCTTGGAACATAACGTCAACAATAATATTGTTGTTACATTATTTATTCGGAAGAATAATTATTCATTGTTTCATCGATTGAGACAACTTGGATATAGTGGAGAGTAAGTAAGTTATAACGTGACTCTAGAAGATAAATAAGCAGGAGAAGCAGGATTTTAATACGCAAGCAGCGTATTTTTATTAAAATCTGGCTATGCTTAATATTTATATTCCTGTTAACCACTATAATAGAGTTGCAATGCTATTATGGCTTTAATGTTGGCATAAACAGATATCTACAAGAGGGTTCTATGTCCAGCAGTTTAATTTATTAGTATTTTAAAGATAACTGGATTGGCTCCAAGGCTGGCCAATCTATTACCGGATGGATCTTATATAGCACAAAATGTAATGTGCTATGTGCTATGTATGCTAAGTACTCACGATACAAGAAAAGAAATCTGAAAAGTATAATACTTTATAAACACAAAATTTACTTTATTTTCGGGATAGAAAGGATCCCTAAGAGTTCAACCTAGTTCCACACCAAATTTAGCATCGGTATAGTAGTTTAGTTATGACAGCGTAACTGACACGCAGAGGTACACATTCACATTTATAATATTAGTATGGGTAGAATGGATATTAGAATTAATAACTAACATTTGCCTTATTTACACTGAAGGGTACATATATACCTTTGAAAACGATATAATTTATCGACTATGATGAAAAGCGTTTTAAAATCGGGACTAACGATAACATGCCAAACGTATTGTCGACGTAGCAACGCGGCACTTTGCAGAAATTTGTCGACTGGTAGAGTTCGCGGAGGTCGCGCACGCCGGGCTGCAAATATCATCTCACCCCGCGTCGCGTGCTATCGCGATGAGGTGGTAATCATGTGGCAATTTGAATATACTTCAACTTTTTATACACGCCATTCCGAGTACAGGGGGGCAGAGGTCTAGACTATTACGACCTCTTTCGACCCACCTTCCACCGAAGATATTTTTGGTACAATGTGACAGGTGGTGAGCCCGTCGCCGACGTAATGTCCAATCCAACGATATAATTTGTACAAGTTTTGAAAAAATCCATAGTTACCAAACTTGGAAATAGAATTTTGTTCTCTTGACTCAACTGACGGATCACCAAACCACTCGGCTATCGTGACTTTTTATGGAAAACAATATAAAGACGTATATCCACTAAATTTAAAATTAACACAGTTGTAATTAAAATTTGTAAAAAGTGTGATATTTAAGAATAGCATTGGAAATAACAAAGAATATCAAACATGATATAAACATTACAAAGCGTACCTTCAACACTAATAGTTTAACTACATAGCTTAGAATAAGAGCAAAATTAATAATCCACAAAAAGGTTAAAATTCTATAAAGTTTTTTGCCTCAAATTAAATCATTAATGCATCAACTTAATAAACATATATACGTTATATCATCAGAACTACATCCTTTTTATAATGAGGTAGTTTTTGAAGTAAAAGACTTAAACTATAAAAACTCCACCGGTATCTTCTTTCAGATTTTTTTAAATAAAGAAGCTAATTTTTTAAAATGCTCTATTTATGTCAAATATTGTATTTTTACATCATACAGAACTTTAAAGTACATAATTCACATTATCAATACTTAACAAATCTATCAAACATCAATAATACGCCAGGAAACGAAATACCCCATTACAAGAGCTAGGAAGTGACCTCAATTTGAGCCCGCCCATTGTCTCCCGTCAAAGCAATGACACAATGTCACAAATTTGAAACAACGCAAGCTGTCGAAGGCAACAAGGGGGAAACACGATTAATGCTTGCACCGCAGAAATCCGGGGGCGTGACCCAAAGTGGTTTAAGGGATTGTTTTCACGTCTTTCTTTAGAGTTTTTAAGACAGGTCATAGGAGTGTGATTACATAATCAAATATCATTATAGCATTAATAATTGAGTACAATTTTAAGTGATATTGATTTTAGTATATAATAAAACAATTTTGAACTTTAGTATTGGGTCATGTAATGAAATTTTTATATGCTTAATAAATACCATAGTGCAGGAATGACGTAAAAAAATTTATGTTTGAATATGAATAAAATATACCCTTTTTTCACCACGGTATTCATGAGAAGCGACTAAAGGTGGAGACAAATAGCCGTTGAATACGGTTACGGCGACCGGTAGACCATATTAAAAAGAAACATACCAGATCAAGATTAAGCAGACCGGTCGTTCGGATCGAAGAACAGCGTCTTAGATGCGAGGGTTCTGGTACTGCGATCGCCAATCCGCTTGCCTCGCGTGGCGATTACGTATAGCTCTATGTTCTGCAGTGAACTTTTGCAAGCCATTATGTATGTTTATAGGTAAACATGTACACATAAAATCTACGAATTTGTAGCGTGTAAAAAACGTTTAAAGTTATATTCAACAGCTATGCTATGTAACGAGACATTAACATAAAAGATAAGATACTAAAGGTATATTCATGAAAGTAGTCATTAATGCAGATAGTATCATAAACTCAGCAGTTTGCATGCACGTGAATGAAATAAATAAAAAAACGGGATACGTACATGATAAACGAGCAACTGGAGTTACGAAACAAAGTAACATAAACATACCAAGTAACCTCAAACCGAAGTCATTAAATATTTTACGATTCTGTCAAAAGCAGAAACACTTGATGGATCGTAAAGTGATATTAAACATAATAATACCCTAACGTAACACACGAATTCAGAAATTAGTAACTTTCCAAGTGCGAGGCAAAACAATGAAGATGACATCAAAAGGTTGTTATTATGATGACAATAGATAAATCTCTATTTTAAGTCAAACAGATGAAGTAATGTAACCATATGTAAAAGTTACAACTCAGGAATTCATTCATAAGATAAGAATATAGGCACATAAAAGTAACATAACAGCCGAATCCAATAACAATACATTAGGAATTATTGATTTCCCGGTATCGTGATTTGATTCTATTCTTGTCACTACCCCGGAGTCTTTCCATTAATAGTTTAAGTTCATTCCTGTTATTTACAATACTTTTTAACTAAAAACTACAATAATTGCGCAACCCTACTCCTTGTGGCATTTCCACGTAAACGTATTAAAAAAATCTATTATTGAATAAACACTTTCATAAATTCTGTGAACGATGTGATATGAGCTTTCGTTCGGTATTTTTTTTTAATTATTTCAGATTTAATGTGATGCTATATTGTAGAATTAACGTTTTATTAATCTTACTTACAAAGGTTTTTGACCAACCCACATAAAATAGACCAACTTACATCAAAGTAATCCAAAGTTGTATATACATACATACCTTAAAATTAAAACATATAAACCATAATGAAACATGGCAACCAAAATCGTAATTACGCTTATATAAACTATTACTAAACCTCCAGGAAAACATTAAGCGAACTGATTGACGGAGTAATTATCCGGATACTGTATTCTATAACAAAGCCCTTAATTTACATCACTATCTCATTAAAGAAACACGGGAGATATACGGCTCACACTTCAACTAAATAAGTGGAGACAAAAATCAACGTCTGATGCTGGAATTAAAACATTTCTCCTGCCACTATAAAATCAACTGGTAAATATCGGGGCCGGTGATCTATAATTGAAAACGTTCGTAACTCAAGCCAAATGACGGTTTACGATCAGGAGCGTAAAATTAGATAATGAATTTCAATTCGTTTCTGAACGTTATATTATAAATGTACATATATACACTTGCGGTTTAATAGTCTTAAAGATGTTACAAATTATGTGATTTGTTGTAATACTATTATATTTAATATTAATAATTCTCTATGAATAGGAACATGGGTAAAATTACTAGTAACATTAATCAGCATACAGACAGCTAAATAGCACTATTATAATAGCGAATCATGTAACACTGCAGGTGTAAGCTGCAAGCGGTGAAATAACAAATAAGACCTTACTTCACACTAGTATAGTGTTAGTCCTTTTTTTTTCTAAACTACTGCTATACTACCTACTATTGATATCGAGATAACAACAAGTGATTAAATATAAGAGAAAGAGAGAAAATATGATATTTTAAACACGTTATAAAAAATGTAAGAGGTTATTTAAAACTGTTTCACTTAAAAAAATCCTGAACACTTTAGATAAATCTTCATGTGATTTGCAACAGAAACTTGAAAATTAAAACTTATCATGAGTCACGACAGGTTAGAGGTTTTCACATTGTAAGTGAATGCAACAGATAAACAGAATAATAACGCTTTAAAGTCTGAATGTGAGGTGGAAAACGATTACACCCGAGCCAAGTGTGAAAGCGATGAGTAGAGGTCAACGAATAATACGCGAGAAGCAAATAAACATTCATATGAAAAGCAAACTGTTACATGAATGGCGATATTTATCGCGTCACAATCTGATTACGAAATTAAAACAAAGCCACCAGTCACATTTTGTAGGTCACTTAATTAGCATTGGAATAGATTTGTTATTGTGAACTAGAACATAGATATAAATTGAATTCATTTAAATTTATTATCGTACTCTGATTTTGTTTGAAATGTATTTGTAGCCAGCGTGGCTCCGATTTTATCAACAAGCCTTAATGAATATTCAGTAAGTATTCGCACAAATACTCAGTGTCTCTTGAACAATTCAGGAAAATAGGAGAAAATATTTCATTTTGTATCATAAAAATTACTTAAAAGAAAGTTTAGAACCTTAACTTAGTCTATAAATCACGTATGTAATAAATTAGTTGACGAATGCTCACTGCAAAGGATGAAGTTTAACGGCGGTTTAGCGGCGAAAACTGCTACCCCCAATTGGAATGAAATCCGATTAACAGTGAAATATCAGAAAAAATCGTGACAAATTATAAAAATAATAAAACATTTTCCAATGTATTGGTGACAATATTATTGCAAGTCGATAAATAATAACGGTGGAAACGGAAGACAGTGAAGCAGAACGGGTGACATATGCGTGAGATCATCAGCGAGTAATGGATGTGCACTAACGGAAAATTGCCAACAAAATGACAGTCCAGCGAAATGGGAACAGGTCAACGATAGAAAATAATACATAAGCACATTGTATCTATCCGATTTATACACGGTAATAACAGAACAGACATTCTCATATGTTAAATTAAAAATATAGTCATAATAAAAATTTATTGCAATATCTACATTAAAGCCGCGTAATAAAACTTACATCTATGAAATACAATTTAAATAAATGTAGAGTAATTAAAACAACACTAAAAGAAGAATAAATGAATTTCTCGTCGAAAGAAATTCTCGTCAAAGACTTGATAGTAAATAATCAACAAATAGGAAACGAAAATATACAAAGGCTTGCTAGCCAAATAATTAGACAGACCCTTTCCGTGTAACCTTGTAATTAAATTAAGTATAAATGTAAGAATCACGAATAATATTTACTTAAGGCAATAAAAATAGTTAGTTAATTTTTTAATTTGACAAGAATTTCCAAAATTTCCAAATTGACCTTTAGTCAACTGAGGACTGAGGAGGAGAAAACATTTACTAACACAAAGGATAGATCGGATTCTAACATACAAATTTACTATTGCTAAATAAACCTAGGCAGAACCCGTACCGTATAATATTTAACATTTGAAAAACCTGTGAAAGCATTTCGACCCCAAATTTCACATTAAGGCTTAATATTTGGTAAGCATTGAACAAAAGTGCTCTTATTCTTCTTCCAAAAATATTTCTTAAAAACATAATATAATTTTTTAACCATGACTGATAGATAAATCAAGATAGTTAAAAGCTTCTGTATTGAATCCTAAGCTTTATTTTAAATTAATTCTATTTTTTTTTATTAAAACAAATTCAAAGTCTGTAATAAATTCATCAAGCTACTACTAGCAAATGTTCCGCCATCTTACCCCTTTATTACTTCTTAGATTCAATCTCATTTCCCATTCTCGTACTTAATACTTTACAATTATCCATCAATTTGTGCGGGTGGGTTATTATCGGAGCTTTCCAGACCCCACGTGCCGCGGTTGCATAAAGCCACCGGTTGAGTTATAGAGTAGTTAATACGGACTACGATAACACCCAGAACACCGTGCGCAATATTGCGACCATCTCAACGATTTATTATATCCAGCGTTAAATATGTAGTTTAGCACTGACGTTCTGTATCGCAACACATTTGATTTGTGTAATTGAGATACAGATTTATTTAAAGCACAGCGAAAATTAACCATTGCCATTTAATTAATTTTGTCATTTAGTCACATAGTTCAATTATTACAGGATTTCCCATAGTAAACATTTTAGCCCAAAAAAGGTCACTACATGGCAGATAAACAAGTAATGCAACATTCAGTTTGATACTTTCATAAAAAGGAAAGCCATGAAAATTTTGACGTTCCAGCGAAGTGACAATCCTTCTCACAGTTCCACACGCGGCCGAATGAATGCAACGACTGTATAAATAATTGAAAACATGAGCGATCGATATGCCATATGATAGTAGTGCCTTCATCGGTGGACCCTTTTGACAAACTAGGCTGGTTATCAATTCAATACCATTGCGAACAAATCAACAACGTGTTTACGGTGTGAGGCAAAGTAAGAACATACCATTTTTAGCAGTAGGTACTGTCTATCGTATAGAACAATAAATATATACAAGTTGCATTTGCAATGGACTTATAGTCCACTGCAGAATAAACCTTGGCTCGCATTTTTTTTGCTTCAGACTAACAAATTGCTGCCGTCAGGGTATTTTAAACTTCACACAATGAAATACAAGCTTAATGTCGGAAAATCTCAAAACTTACTGCTACTACTCGGGTGTGAAACGCGTGAAAGTTTAATTACGTTACTCAAACTACGACTTAATGCGAGCAAATACCCGTTATTGCTACTGAATTCGCCTGTATTGTGGATAACATCAAGCGCAATACCACAAGCCTAAGCAGAATTCAGATCAACGATGACCAATATTAAGAATTAAACTGCAACAGAAAAATAATAAATGGTCGCAAACTAAAGACTGGAAATGTAGAATTAACAAACGTCGTAATTATAAATGGTGTTGAAAGACAGTGTTAAGACAATTTTCCGTCGGTCTCGGAAATAAATTGCCTTAAGCTACATACACAGAAGTTTAATTTTTAGAATGTAAAAAAATCAAAATAAATATAAATATCTCACGCAATTCCCAATACAGGGGTGGATAGAGGTCTAGTCTATACAATTAGGTCGCTTGGACCCACCTTCAACCAAAGATATTTTCGGAACAACGTGACAGGTGGTGAGCCCGTCACCTTCTTTATGTCAAAGCCAAAGATATAATTCGTACATAAGTTTTTGAAAAACCCATTGGTACGAGCCTGCCACTTGGGGATCGAACTCGGGTCTCTTGACTCGAAACTCCAACCACTGGGCTATCGTGACTTACTGCAATAGACTTATAGTCCACATACACAATTTTTAGAGGGTAACAATAAAAACCAGAAGATAATCTTATAATCAATAACAATATTATAATGAGAAAAGTAAATGTGACTATATATAGGGTGTGCCGACATCTATGTCTCCATATAAGAAGCTCGCTAGTGGCTGATTCAGGAAACACATCGACGTCCTACATCGCGCTATCGAGGAGGGGAGGGACCTGGGGAGGAGACTACCTCCAGGTCACGATCACCCGACCTGGCGGGTAGCTACCCCTTTCCTGCACCACAAAATCCGCTACATAGGGTTTACAGGATTACGAGGTTAGATTTGATAATACTATTTTTGTAAAAAAAATTCCAAAAGTCAAAATTATATTAACAATACCGCCTGAGGAAAGTCACACTGGTGACGGCTAGTTTAAAAAAAAACCACAGAAAGATTTTAACAATTCATGAACTTAATATTAACACTTAGAATTCTGGCAAGGTGTCGAAGTTTTTGGTAAACATCAGAACTTGTAAATACATATCGCAGTTTTTTTTTAATCAGAATTCCCAAATAATCTATGAATACCAGCAAAATGGAAATAATTTATCGAAAAAAGTATGAAAAAAGATATAAATACGCCATTTTATTTCAATAAAGTCTCAGGTACAAAGGAAAAGTTCGGACATAAATATACAAAGTAACCGAAAGGGAAACCACAACGAAGTGGTAAGACAATATTAAATGGAAATCATCAAATATATTGAGAAACCAAACACTACGGTGAAAGTTTAGAATTGTTAGCGAAAACGCCCAAGTGTTCGGAAACGAGTTAATGGCTGCTCCATGAACGTGTGATGGGTAGCGAGGTAACGCCTGACCCTTCACCCAGCTGCCGACGCTCGATTAAGATAGGACCGTATTCGCCGGTAATTGGGAATTATAAGCTTACGAGCATTTAATATAAAATTTATTGAAAGTATTTGTTTCGTTTCCGCCGATTAATGTGTGAATGCAAAACAAAACGTGAGAAGACTGCGGAAACGAATTTAAACGAAACATAGGGTTATTATCAAGTCATTTTGATCTCAATTAAATTATTTTTTATGTTTGTTTATGAAAAAGAGGGTAAAATTTATCATATTTTTATAAAATCCCATGCTATTATCTATCTATTTTACTATGCTTATATGTAATTGGTAAAAACTAGATAGAAATAAGGATTGAGACTCTTTGACTCTTAACGATTAAGAATTTTATTTCATTGAAGATCGAGGTTTTCCATCACGCACTTTCCAATACTAGGGTAGTTAGAGGCTTAGAAAATTAAGTCTTTTCAACCCACTATCCACCGTAGCCTATTTGGGTTTCGTTACAAAATTCGAGTTTATTCAAATCCAAATGCGGTAGAATAGTGCTCTTCTTGTTCACGAATCATTCCGAAATTGTGCAAAATAAATTTGCCCTCTTCTTTTATCGTCATAATACCTTAGTGACTTCTTAGTTCTTAACGATTTTAAGTAAGTATACTACTTATTATTAAACCTAAATATATTATTTATAATAAATATAAACACAGTAAAGTGTTCCTGGATTTGGACTGAATTTAAGAGACTTCTTTGAAATTTAATCTATTTTTCATGTATTCTTTTTCAACTAGATTTTAAATTAAAACAATAAACACATACAAAGTATCACTAATATAAACAATAACCAGATTTACGTGAAACATCCGTGGGCAGCGCAGGTTTATGCTTAAAGACCACGATAAGTTCCGAGGCGTTTTCCCGCGCTATACTTCGTTTCCATAGCTAGAGGCAACACAGGCCCAGGCAGGCATTGTCGGGAAATTTTTGCCACATTACATTATCTCATGTTACGCGCTCCGCTTTCGAGTGGCTTTCTAAATTTACAGGGAGATTACCGCGAAAGACAGCTTTGTAGATAGATTATGAGGTTAGTGGACAATCAATAATGGGCGTGTGATAAAATATTATAAGTTATCACAATGACGTATTAAAGTTATTACGTCGTGCTCAAGGTACTTACTCCTGAATTTTCACTTCGGATAAATCTCAATAAACTTCTTCAACTGCTGCCTATACTAACTCTCTCCTGGGTATATGCCATAACCGAAACTCTTGACTAACATTAAAAATTAAAAAATATTTATGTATTTAAATTTCATTGCACACTTTAAGACCAAGTTATACAAAGGGCAGACTTAATGCCTTTCGGCATTGTCTACACGCCGAAGCAATAAACAGCATGGGCGTCCTATGCAATACGGTCCAACATTACAAAAGCCACTCGAATCTCGCCGTGTGCACGACAAATACGTTCCGCCCTACTTACTCAAATAATGAAAGCTCAATTATAGATTATAAATACAGTCGATTTATTTTCATGCAATAAATTTCTCGCGACAAAAGTTATCGCCAGCCCTGCACCGCTACCAGAGGGCGCGATAGTATCGCACGTCGCCGGCGCGAGAGAATTATTGACCGCCACTCACCTACATCTTGCTAAGCGTGTACTGTGTCAGACCGCAACTAAATTACACTAGGACAAACTTTATTATCCGTTTTACATTTTACTACGTTTGCAAACTCTCATATCTAAGCATATAATATGCATTGTTTTCTTTTATTCAAACCAATGCATAACACAGTAACACAGTATTGCATCGTATGCAATACTGTTACTTACCTTCGTTTATATTGTGAACTTGAGACATGAATAAGGAGACATGATGTGTGAATGTTATTATTGAATAAATAAAAAAAATATTCTATTCTGAGTGGTTATCATGTCTATTATGACAACTTACAGCTCAAGCAGTGCTACCCTCGCCAGAGTCATGGAGGATTCGGAACATGACAGACCATAATACCAAAACTCCTCTGCCGCCGCGACTCCACCTTTGCTCTTAAGAGCAAGGAGGGACATCTCTTCATCAACACATCTTAAGCGATGTCGATGCAAACACTCTCTCCATAGCTCTTTCGCATCTTTAGTGGGCTTAGCAAGCCCACGGGGAGCGGTCACATTGGGCCGACCATTCCAAAATTAGACCAGCCATGCAGCTCCGCCTGGGTGTCCAATCCCATCGCCACGACCAGTTCGGACGGTACATAAGCCGCTTGCAGAAAATAGGACTGGCCATTACTACCGCGCTTGGCAAACGGATTGGCAATCGCAGTCCCAGGCAAACCAAAGATTAGACTTTGCTGTCCATTACTGTTCTGCATACAATTTAGGTCTGATATTTTTCAATACATTTATTCCGCTGTTTGATAGTGGTGCCTTTCGATATTAAAGTGTTTATTCAGTGGTAGGTATATCGGGTTCGTTCTTTTTGGAAAACTTTGGGGGAGGCCTATGTTCAGCAGTGAACTTTTGATAGGCTGTAAAGAAGAAGAAGGTATATTGGACTCTTACCACTCAAACTATAAAATTGAACTATAAAAAAATAAAAAATATTTTCTTTTTTTTTATGAAATTTATTCTTTCATGTAAACTGCTGTTTTAGGGTAACACTCCCTAAGTATTCATGTTCAATTTAGTGCTAAAATATTTATTGTGAAAAATATTTATTTTTTAATAGACATCTCTTACAATTTTCATTAAAAATGGATGGTAAAATCCGATATACCTACCATTAAAAATCGAAACACTTTGGTGGGATTTTGTACCTAAAAAATAGTTTAAAAACTAATTTTATACACCAATTTTATAGTTCGGATGTAAATAGAAAAAATTGTTGCCACAGTGTTGTTGAAATCCGTCAGGAGGAAAGCACATGCCCTTAATGTCCCTTTCTAAATAACAGATTACAGTCTGCTCGAAATATGCAGTTCAAAGCGATTTCAGAATATAACATTCACAACGACATGGTCGCGTTCGCATTAGATATCTAAGACAATAAAGGCGTTATCTCACGCGCAAAAACACTTTGCGGTGAGATCATAGACGGATACGAATAAAAAATACCGTTACGCAGCCTCTTACATTTAAATAAATGGATACACTTGACAAGAATAGCATAATATGTTTCAAATGTACAGTTAAATTAGTTCTCTTTGAGACAGACCTTAGAAATTGCGTACCATTTCAACACAGCCTCCAAGTAAGTTAAGTTATAACTATCTATATATAAAAAGTAGCAAGCCATTGTACTCAATCCATATACATATATTGTGTATGTGGCGAATTACATTAGAAACATGATACCTAAAAACGTTTTCAAATACAAACAGTGGATATGAATGACTAGCCAGCTAAACAAAATCAGTTATTTCTTTACATAAAAACAAATAAGTTTCGATTTGAAAAAATTCTGCTCAACTGTACCTATTTTATCATCTTCAAATATATTGTAAGAGTCACGATAGCCGAGTTGTTGGGTGGTCAGAATTTCGAGTCGAGAGACCCGAGTTCGATCCCCAGGTGGCAGTACCAATGAGTTTTTCAAAAACTTATGTACGAATTTCATCGTTGGCTTGGACATAAAGGCGGCGACGGGCTCACCACCTGTCACGTTGTCCCGAAAATATCTTCGGTGGAAGGTGGGTCAAAGGGACTTAATTTTCTATACTTGACCTCTGTCTACTCCAGTATTGGGAATTGCGTGAAGATATTTATTTATTTATTTACGATAGCCAAGTGTTTGGGTGGTCGGAATTCCAGTCAAGAGACCTAAGTTCGATCCAAAAAAGCGTTGGCTTGGACATAAAAACGGCGTTTTTCAAAAAACGTTGGCTTGGACATAAAAACGGCGACGGGCACACCACCTGTCACCTTGTCCCGAAAATATCTTCGGTGGAAGGTGGGTCGAAGAGACTTAATTGTCTAGACTAGACCTCTATCTACCCCTGTATTGGGAATGACATGAAGATATTTCTTAAAAATATATTGTGTATTTGGCGAATTAAACATTTAATCATACCTATAACTAAATAAAAAAAAATATAAAAGCCTACATCTGGCTATAATTAATTACATAAAATTTAAAAATTATTTAACACTCAAATTTTCAATTCACCGACCAAACACTCGCCAAATTTTTTTATCGTGTGGCGGAATTTTTTTAATGAAAGTAATTACATTAATGTTATTTCTCAGACATACTGGTTTCGTCACGATGGTTTCCACTTCCGAGCACGTGGTAATTTATCAATTAGCATTGCAATTAACAATTTTAATGGCACCGGCGGCATGAATTAATCTACCTGCATTCCTAATATAAACATATAATAGGGGACCGGTATTAAAACATCACCGCCATAAATATATAAGACATTAAAATGTGTTCACATGATTGGTGGAATATTCTTATAAAAGAGTTTGGAGTCTCACGCACAAAGGGCCAAAGTGAAGCCTTATTGATATCACTGAGTTATCCAATTGGTTCGCTTTTAAGTTTTACACCATTCCTAATACTGGGATAGACAAAGGTCCAGACATTTAAGCCCCACCCCGCCACCCACCCACCTTTAACCAGACATTTATAGGACAACGTGACAGGTGGTGAGCTATTCGCCGTCTTTATGTTCAACCCAACGATATAAATTAAACGAAGTTTTGAAAAACTCATTGTTACGAAACTACCACCTAGGGATTTAACTTACTATCTTAACTAACTCATGAACTTAAACAGGTACAGAAAACATCAAATCACAATTAAATACTAATTAATTGACATATTATTGTAAAATATGACGGTAAAATTAGTTCATTTCTTATATGTAGGGTATTCTAATCGAACAAAACCTGATTCATAAGTAGTAATTATCTATGTAATCATGGGTAAAATGAAAGCACGCAAAACAGGAACTATTATTGGCAAGTTTCACTGTTACTTATTCCGGATGGAAATAAAAACCGTAACACCTGCATCGCTGATTCAGACTTTTTAGCCACTGCGCCAACGGAGCCAACTGCAGCGGCCGGCTTCACAAATAAGAAGAAAGGAACTATAAAATAGTGATACGCGTAGGAAAAGTAAGACCATCTTTAACGATGTATGATAGCATAATTGCTTCTTTTATATATATATATATATATATATATATATATATATATATATATATATATATATATATATATATATATATATATATATATATGTATATATATATATATATATATATATATATATATATATATATATATATATATATATATATATATATCATACATCGTTAAAGATGGTCTTACTTTGCTTCTTTAATCGGCAAAATTAAAAGAATCTAGTACTAATTTATTTACCAAGAGATCTTTAAGAGTAATAAATATCTTCACGCAATTCCCAATACAGGGGTAGACAGAGGTCTAGTGTAGACAATTATGTCCCTTCGACCCACCTTCCACCGAAGATATTTTCGGGACAACGTGACAGGTGGTGAGCCCGTCGCCGTCTTTATGTCCAAGCCTACGATGAAATTCGTGCATAAGTTTTTGAAAAACTCATTGGTACTGCCACCTGGGGATCGAACTCGGGTCTCTCGATTCGAAATTCCGACCACCCAACCACTCGGCTATCGTGACTTAATAATTCTTTAAGAGTGATAAGCATAAACTTCAGTCAGCACCACCAAAGGGCAGTTAGCACAAGTGACATAAATGCCCTTTTTCATCACACTTTACAATACTTGTTTTGAAATATTTATTACATATACTTTCGATCGGTGTTTCAAATAATCACAGGTGCTATTATATACTATCGGCTACTTTGACGATGGTAATATTGATAGCAGTACTTGGTGTAATGACTTTAGACGTTCCTTGCCGTCTCTTAATAAAATAACATATCTCTGACGTATTTCTGTTAACAATTGAATTTAAATCAAATTAAAAAAAATAATTACGTTATGTATCGGAGAAGGATTTATATTATTTTTCTTAAGTCGATTTTTATGGCGCCGATAGAATGTGAAGGAATTCTATAGTATCTTAAGCAAACAGAGCAAATAATAAAATTGCAGACGCCGTCCCGTAGGATGGAAACCACAATTCGGCCTCAATTCATATTTATTTTACTTTTACTTAATATTATAAATAAGATGAATGTTAGTTATTCATTTGGGTAAAAACAGCTAAACGGATTTGATTATACTTATTTTTAATAAATTAGCAGTTCAGCTATAGTTTTTTTATATAATGGAACAGCAACCGCCAGAATATAATGTTCACAAAAAAATAGATACGATACAAACCGCAAACGATGTCCGACTATCGCATAAATCGCGAACCGTGTCGCGGTCCGCCCGCGGGAGCGAAAGCCGCTACCGGGCGAGGCGAGGCCGCACCATTACCCACTCGTTAATCACTTAGCCGCGCTATCTCGCCCGTTTGTTTACAGACGCCCGACAACGCACCTAATTTTGACGCCGTAATTACCGCCTCGCTGTAAAGCATCGATTAGAAAATCGATACGCCTCACGATGAGACATTTTCATTCAATTAAGGCAGGCTGTTCTAACCCTACACAGTTTTATGGTTTGAAATGTATGCAAGGAAATGTAACATCTCGAGAAAAATCTCCGTGAAATATGTTAAGATATTGACATGTTTACGCATGAACCAGAATATTAACGGCGCAGATGAGACGCTCACAATTATGATACTTACACTTTTGTTTCTTGTCAGTCTATTGGTCAGTCTAATGGTCATCTGCTGACGAGCTTGGCAAATTCTCTTAACAGGAAAGTGGTGAGAGTACAATTCTTACGATAGGACAATCTATGAAATTACAAAATATAATGGTCCTCTCACCCACCTCACTATTTATCTTAACGTACGACTTAGAAAATATTAGAAAATATTAGATTTATAAGTCACGATAGCCGAGTTGTTGGGTGGTCGGAATTTCGAGTCGAGAGACCCGAGTTCGATCCCCAGATGGCAGTACCAATGAGTTTTTCAAAAACTTATGTACGAATTTCATCGTTGGCTTGGACATAAAAGACGGCGACGGGCTCACCACCTGTCACGTTGTCCCGAAAATATCTTCGGTGGAAGGTGGGTCATAGGGACTTAATTGTCTAGACTTGACCTCTGTCTACCCCTGTATTGGGAATTGCGTGAAGATATTTATATTTATTTATTTATTTACTTAGAAAATACATGTGGAATGTATGCACGAATGCGGATACTCATAATAACATTGCTTTTTGTCAGTTAAATATGTTTCCATGTTATCAAGCCATCTGCTGGTAACCGCTATTCATAGTTTATCCTTAGACATTTCTTATGAAACGACGGTGACAATTTCTTAGTCCGCCATCATACGACTGAAAATGTCGCAAGGTAATTCATAATTATAAAGGTTGAAGTAAATTTAAGCTACGTAAGCTGTTCTGAAAATTCACTATATATACACTAAAAGCCAAACGACAGTAAAACATGTAACCAAACGCCATTAAACACACTTACTTATGAGGAAGTCATGAAACAAAATGAACCGAGACAAAGATTTATGGACGTACACTTTGATGTGTGAGACTTGAGTAAACTAGACGTGAGACATGCAGACAAGAACAGTAACGTAAACATAGCCCGGATGTAGTTAGCCGATAAACTGTTCGGCCAAAACTTTGTCATATAATCGCTATGAAGCATAGCAAATATAATTTAAGGAGCTAATTAGTTTTGAAGGCAAAGCTAAAATCAACTACGTACATTGTCAAACACAACTTCCACTAAATCTTACCACCGAGTATAGTCAATGATAACAAGTGAATAATAATAATGTACCAATAGAAACTATTGCAGAAACGAGAAGCCAAGGTATCGGGATAAAGCATATTATTAATATTTCTCAGTTATCCAATCCAATCCTTCCAACATCGGACAATGTCTATAAATTGTAAGTTATTTCCGCCACTTCAACTTACAATATTAAATATACATAAAGATGTAACAATCACCTGTACGACATGGCGCCTAATAATTCATCGCTTTCTTACAAGTTACCGATGCCAATTATGGGTAGGACGCATCGTGAGCTGATTTATCGCAGTCATTTATGCGTATTACAAGTCAAAATATATTGTGCCCCGTACTGTATTGATGTAGTGTTATTGCACTCAATAAATTAGATTCAAATCTAGGACCGTCTAGTCGGCCCAGATCTTAGGACGTTTAGTGTCATCAGATCTTAGGACGTTTATTGTCAGTCTCAATATTACTTTCAAACAAATTGTTACATCGAATAGGGCTGACGACTTTATGCCCAAATTTGAAGCGGTAATTAAAATAAATCTATTTATTTGTAACACAGTCCCTGAAATTTTTAAGTCGTGTGCTTTAGGCGTGAGAATTATCTACCCTCTTTTTTCACCGATAATCTTCGACCATTATCCGAAAAATTTTGCGCAGCCTGTA
The DNA here is from genome assembly GCA_029286605.1 of Sericinus montela. Classification (NCBI taxonomy): domain Eukaryota; kingdom Metazoa; phylum Arthropoda; class Insecta; order Lepidoptera; family Papilionidae; genus Sericinus; species Sericinus montela. Next base: position 9,032,482 of record JAGSMR010000019.1, on the reverse strand, counting down.
CATCACAAGCTCTCAATTGAATAGCACAGAATGTCAATAAAATAAAGCATGTCATTAATGTGCAGAAAGAGAGACAGAACCTGTAATAACTGTGTAGGAGATAGCATACTACCTCCTGGACTGTTGTCCTTAAAACTATTTGGATTCCGAGCATGCTCCGACTGCAACAAACTTGACGCTACGGTTCAAGAGCAAGTAGGTAACTCAATTCGATAATTTCTTTCACTTTTTGCTATACTCGATCAAAGGTCATCGCGACGTCAAAACTAACAGTGAGGCTACCCCAGAACAATGACTCATCAATCACTCATCATCAAAATTCACTAGGAGATCGACCTCAACGGAAATTGTTCTGACAGATACTAAACAACTGATTTATTACTTCTATTACTGGTGTATTAATTACTTGGTGTTTTACTGTTACTAAAGGTACCCTCAAGATCATGCCATGATTTAGGACCTTCTTTGTTTTTGCTAATATAAAAGGTTTTGTAACTGGCCTACAGTTGGACGAATCACAAAGGTCGATGTACTCACGCTGTCTACCATGAGTTTGGCAGAACGCCTAATAAGTAAGAGTGCCGAAAAGGACGCGTGTGAACATTATATATTATTTGTAATGCCAAAAAAATAAAAAAAAAAACTCAGAGCAAAAGAAAAACATTTGAAAAATAACTTACGACTCGTAAATATTAACATACTTTTTAATTGAGGTTTGTACTTTACATTTGTTTCACTAACTAGTATGCTACTATGTACAAGAGCTCCTTAATTAACAAAGAAATAACATTTTCTAACAATATGCCACCCCATTTCTTTTGGAGGTTGTCTAAAGGCCAAACTATGTCAATGGTTATCGACAGATGGTGGGATAACCATCTCGTAAATACCTTACGAGCAAGGACTTTTTCAACTTTTTCAAGGAAAATCCGTTATAAATTCTGGAGCGCTGAGTTATTGGAACTCTCACTGACTTGAGCACTAATGACCCCTCCGACTAACACGGTAATGAGCTGTCACGGCAACTCCATTCGGAACACAACCGCGGCCACTATCTCTTGGCTACAATAACCTCGTTTCGGAAGCATATACGCTGCTTCTAGCACTCTCGCTGTACTCACGACGCCTCGGAACCATAGCAAACCTTCGTCGTTATTAGAGTCGTGAAGATTCAGAAGTCAATCCTAAATTTTAACAGGAGAGCGGAGCCAAGGTCTAGTTCCTGCAGTAGACTTAGCTAGAGCGTTCCTAGAGCGTTCGACACCACAGCACGCTATCGTCCTTATTTGAGTCGTTAGAATTCAGAGGTTCTATCCTAACCCAAATACCCTACATTTTTAATAGCGGAACGGAGGCAAGGAGTAATGCAGTAGATCAAATTAAATCAAATCAAATCTAATCATTTATTTATCGATATAAGTAACATACTTTACATTCATCGATCGTAATTTTTTAAACTACCACTGTTTCGTATTGAGGTTTCCTCAGAGGGCTCTTTATTAGCTTTTTTTTAATAAAAGAAATAAAAATAATTTAATTAGAAAACAATTAACAATAATTTTATTAAAAATAGCATGGGAGCGATCAACTCATTCCCAGGGGTTACTGTCATATATTCATTTATATCATAATAACCCTTTTTGTACAGTTTTTCTTTGATAACGCTTTAGGCCTGTTAATAGGCAAACTATGTACTTCTTTTGCCGGGACTTTGTTGTAGAAGCGTACACACCACCCCATGAATGAGTTACTATGGAGTGTAGCAACTGGCGTTATAAGCGTTGTATTTGTTCCTTGTATTAACATAGTATATGTTCCTTTTCTTTTTAAAGTTATTAAAGTGTTTATTCACATACAATACATTTTCATATATCTATTGAGAGGCCAATGTTAAAAGATTTATTTTCTTTAAATATTTCTCTTGTAAACAAATCTTATGGCCCTCTTTTCCAAAATATATCCCCCCATCAGCTGCATGTCCCCATAGCAAAATACCATATGACATTGTACTTTTGAAATAACTAAAATAAACAATTTTACAATTCTAACTGATGTAACAGTTAAGCATCTTATGTTCCTTACTGCAATAGCTGAAGAGCTAAATTTGTTTGCAAGTTTAGATGAGTAGAATATCCCAGAGCGTTGTGGAAGTAAGACAAGTCTGTTTGCAAGTTTAGACGAGTAGAATATCCTAGAGCGTTGTGGAAGTAAGCAAGACAAGACTTGGTACCTGGTGCTCGCGCAGCTTGCGCATGAGGTCGTGGTAGGGCGCGGAGCGGGCGGCGCCCAGCGCGGGCGGCGGCAGGCGGCCCTCCATTACGTGCAGCCAGCGCCGCAGGCAGCGCAGCTCGTGCGCCGGGTCTGCACGGGGGGGGACGTTGTAACAACGCGAATGGAAATGGGGGGCGCAGGGTTTTTAATCACACATACATTCATACACACATACAGGCATGCATGTGTAGCGGATGGTGTGATGCAGGAAAAGTGTAGCTACCGGCCAGGTCGGGTGATCGTGACCTGGAGATGACGTCTCCTCCACCATTGTGTGCTGTCGGCAATTGTATATGTACATGTAATCGTGCGAACTTCGATAGCGCGATGTATGCCGTCGGTGTGTTTCTCGAATCCGCCACTAGCGAGCTTCCAATGTGGAGACATAGATGTCGCCACACATGCATACCTAACGACTAGTAATAGTCCACTGTTGGACATAGACCTCTTTCTTATGGTCTCTTAAAATAAATAAAAATAATAAATATCTTCACGCTTCTACGCTTCACGGTCTAGACAATGTGGTCCTTTCTCCGAAGTATTTTTTTAGGACAACATGACAGGTGGTGGGCCTGTCGCCGTCTTCGTGTCCTAGCCAACGATATAAATCGTACATAAAATTTAAGAAAAAAACCATTGGAACGAGCCTTCCACTTAGGGATCGATCTCGGGTTTCTCGACCAACGAATTCGGATCGGCCAACCACTCGGCTATCGTGACTAAGTACGAACGTAATGGCAGTAGCAGACGTCTTGCACCTTAGACGCTACTGTGCGTCACCGGTCTGCTTATTTTGGTCTTGTATAGTTCCGAAATAGTTATCCCGCCGATGATAATGTCAAGGCATTTCTCTAAATCGCGTCATACGACACTAATAGCAAGAAAGGGAATCGCATATTCTTAAGCCGATACGAACACAGTTATTTGTTTTTAATCAGAAGTCACAAAACTTCTATAGCATTAACATTGTCACTGTTTCTCTTATAAAGTGTTTACGTTATGTACCTAATAGTAATACGAAGAAATACTAAATACTTAATAATAAATAATAAATAAAAATAAATAAATATCTTCACGCAATTCCCAATACAGGGGTAGACAGAGGTCAAGTCTAGACAATTAAGTCCCTTTGACCCACCTTCCACCGAAGATATTTTTCGGGACAACGTGACAGGTGGTGAGCCCGTCGCCGCCTTTATGTCCAAGCCAACGATGAAATTCGTACATAAGTTTTTGAAAAACTCATTGGTACTGCCACCTGGGGATCGAACTCGGGTCTCTCGACTCGACATTCCGACCACCCAACAACTCGGCTATCGTGACTTTTGACTAAATACTTAATACGAAATTCAAGTCAGATTTAAATTAAATAACAAAGGGGTTTCATTAAGAGAAAAGAATAGTCAATACGAAAACGGATAATGTTTTTCCACTTTCAAATATTTTCCAACAATTTAATCATATCGTTCAGATAGACATATCTTTGGCGAAGACTTAGGAGCCTTGGTTTTGTTTTTGCGATAGAGATATGTCTATTCAGTTGCTGATACACCGAGACATCAGAGAGTAAGATCAGAAAGTTTTTGTGACTTGTGTGCGACAGATTCTGCAAAATTTTGCACCTACCTGGGCAGTTTCCACTAGCCAGCTATAAATATCATGTACATATAACGCAATCATCTAGAAGCTCACAGAGCATTAAATCTCTCAAGGTTTCGTGGATATCACGTATTACATCTTCTCGAATCTTATTTGGCTTACTCTGGTGGGTAATATGAGACACAGACATTGTCTCTTCGCATAAACATCTCAACACCTTTTATATTACAATAGTCCATGTGACTTCACTGAAGAGACTGTAGCACCGCGTAAATTTCGACCGAATCGAAGGCCTTCTCATAGTCTCCATACGACAAACACAATGGCAGATTGTAAAAGAATGCTTGTCAATAGTACTAAATTCATTTCTGAATCCGTCTTGTTTGGGAGGCTATATGTCGTCAAGCCTGCTGACTTAACTATTCGTAATAACTGGAAAACAATAAGTACGTAAACACGGTAGCTTAGTAACGCTATCGGTCTATAGTACTTCGTAAGACAGTTATTCCCATTTTTAAGAACATACATGACAAGCTGCTTCTCGCTTTTGGTGCAGCTTAGCCATGATGAGTGACGGAAATGAATAGCTTCTGAAGAACTATTATTATTATAATTTTTTTATTATTTATCTTCACGCACAATCCCTTACGGGGTAACCAGAGAGAACAGATCGCCAAGTGTCACGATCCCTACATACTTCTTTCGCTTCTTTCAGATTCATCATCTTCTTCATACATGCACGTCTAGGTATCCGAGTACTCTTGACCCTCCGCTCTTCGAGCAATTTGCTCACATGGTCTTCGAAAGTTAGTCTCGGTCTACCTCGACACCTTTTAATATTAACTTTCGCGCTAAATATTTTTTTCACCATTCGGTCTTCACTCATTCGCTCAACGTGCCCAAACCATCGAAGCACGCCCTTATCCATTTTTGAGACAAGGTTATCTTTCAAACCTGCCATATTGCGAATCTCTTCGTTTCGCTTTCGGTCGGCCATGGTAAGGCCGCACATTTTACGAAAAGATCGCATCTCCACTGCATTCAACCTACTTTTATGCTTCTTCTGGCATACCCAGGTTTCGCTGTCATATAACAAAGTCGGTACCAACACTGCGTTATGTATTGCAAGGCGTGCACTTTTCACAACGCCTTGCCTTTTGATTAACGCAGTCAGGGTACCATTGACTTTGTCCCAGGCAGCGATACAATTTCATTCACCTGTTCTATACATTCCTGATTTACCCAAATTTCGCACTTCGTTCTTTCTTCGTCCCTTTCAAATACCAGAACCTTAATTTTATTAGCATTCAAATGGAGTTCATTAATTTCACATTCACTGTGACTATAAGTACTGGTTTTCAGAAGCTCAGCCGTAATTCCATCCTCTTGTCGTTTAGTAGGTCTTTGAAAACGATCCGACTCACGTCCATGATGTATTAAGAATAAAAGGAAAAAATAATTTCTTGTATTTACGCGAATACTACATTTAACTATATTTACAAATAATAGTTTTATTTGTAAATATTTTTTGGATTTTATCGCGTTTTGAATTAGTTTTTAACAAACTATTTTTACTTCTCGACGTTTCGGATGCTTTAAAGCATCGTTTTATTTTAAAATGCTCTTTTGATTCTTCTATCTCTAGTGTTTGGTATAAGCAATTTGTATAGTTGTCCATTAAATCTCACGATCTAACTCCTCTCAAAGCTCCTGTAGAAATAATTGCGCTTGTGGTTTTCAACTGAGTCAGTTGGCTGGTGACTTTTGATCTTTGGAGCGAAGACTTTGAATTCTTTTTTGACTCTCGTTATTACGGGCCGTCGCTTCGTCAACACGGGTCTAAGATCTCGAAATGTGTCAATTTCACGCCTGGCTTCCATGAGTTTAAAAGTGAGATCAAAAAGCATTCGTAGCTTTTGTATGTGATGAATGCCGCGAAATTTAGCGCTTATCAGATATACACTTACCTCTACCCTGCTATAAATATTGTCCAATATCGTGCAATTGTCTAGGCACTAAAATAGATTATGTTTTGAACAAGAAAGTTCAAAGAGACGGAGTGTTTCTTTAGCAAACGAGACCATTCCAGCTCAATGTTAAGTTTTTACATCACTGAACAGATGTCACCTAGCCGTCAGAATAAAATCTATTCCCACTATCAGCTCGTGATGAACATTATGTACCAGTGCAGAGATTTCATCATTATATTGAGGTTAGTTTTGTTTGACAAGAGGAGAGGAGCGAGGGCCGAAATGAATGTCTATCTTAAAATACTCTGTGATTAGTTCGTTTGTCAAACCTCCTCTATATCCGTTATTTACCCAATTTTTTTCCAATCAGGTTTGCTAGCAATGTCTTTTAGGAGTGCACTGTCCAACTACAACCTTGTAGTGCCTTGTGCTCCCTACTCTTGCAGTTATAGCAGACACGACTAGGGCTTTACTGAATTTCGAATAGCACAACGCCAATCATTCATTCTTTCATACTTTAGTATTTTAGGTTCCTAATGTATATGTTTAAACAGTAAACAGACATACCTACATAAATAGGTCGATAATCTTTTCAGACTTTCGAGTCCCACGTCCGTGCAAAAAGGTAACACGTACCGACAGTATCGGAGCATTCTCCCTCCCTCTGCTGCTGTTCTGGACTCAGCAGCAACCGGAGACTTTCCCACTTCACGTTCAGGTGTTCCATGCGCCACGTCACCTGAAACAAACAACATAATAATGTTTAAATTTGTTTTGGTATCGGTAATAAGTTCACTGCAACTAGCCCTGCGGACACAGTGGAACCCAGTAAGTGTGACCAAAGTTATTAAATAAGGGTAAAAACTTTGAGTGAAATCGAGTAGCAATATGAGTCACCAGTTGGGTGCGATGGTGTGTAGTATAAGGACTTTTAACAAAGAGCAAAAAGATAATCCACACGATTCTTCCCATGGGACTATTCAAAAAGTCTTAAAAATGACAAAGGCTATATATAGGTGTCAAGATTACCATCTGGAAATACCACAATCAAACAGACCGATGATGGATAGCAGCGTCTATGTGCGAAATATCTGAACTGCAGTCGCAAGTTGATTTGCGCGGTATTGAAGATAAGTACCTCTTATGGATGAGCCCTTTTATATCTTCACGCACAGAGGAATAATTGTACTCTCGACTATGCTAAAACCATAATATTACAAATACTTAATGAAGCAACATAATATTGCTAGGTTTCGTACGAGGCCTTGATCACGCGCCTCTTTATTCCACTGTTGGCGTAGGGTGGCTGCTTTAGGTATGAAATAGGGTCAAATTTAAACAAAATACCAAAATTTTACTACGTAATCGTCGAAGCGTAGTCACGATAGCCGAGTGGTTCGGTATTCGTATCAAGAGACACGAGTTGGATCGTCAGATTGCAGACTCGTACCAATGGGTCTTTTTAAAAACTTATGTACGATTTATATCATTGGCTAGGACATAAAGACGGCGACAGGCTCACCACCTGCCACGTTGTCCCAAAAAATAGTGTAAAATGGGTTGAAAAAACTCTAAGTGCCTTGACCTCTGTCGACACGAAACAAATAAGTAACAAGGACTTCATTATCTTACCTCACCACCAGCTTCTGGAATCCGCTCCAATATTGCAGATGCCTGCTCAATAAACTTGGTGCGACGTGGCTCCACCGACACTAGCTCCGTCATGCGGCTCTGAGAGGGAAGTAAATATTTTTATTAATTATCATCATGCTTAAATGATTTATAGTTATCTGATAGTAGGGGCACTCGCTTAAATCATAAATATTTAACAATATTTAATTCGAGAACATTTCGATGATGTGCGAGGTGTTCCATTTAGAATTACACAACAATAGAAAAGTGTAAATAACAATAAAAGAAATCTTTTTAAAAACACTTTTGCCCAGCAGCAATTAGATGCTCCTTTACTAAAACATGAATTATTATCAACAACAGCAGAAGCTGCAAATTTTCAATTAGTAGTGCAGCCAAACAACCTTGCGCGATCCGTTTTCCGTAGCTTTTAAAAGTGATTATGTTGATACTGCCACACTTAAAATTCGCTTCGATTATAATATGGCATTCATGTTTAAAACCACGGTAACCTAATACCGTAAAGAACTAAAACCGTTTAGTAACAAATTTATTAGAATTTCTTCCTCAAATCTGTGAGATGGCATATTTTCCACTGATTCTGGAGAGATGAACAATATTTGTGAATGAAAAATATTTTTTTGATTTTTATTCACATAATTCCCATGTTGGGGTAGATAAAGTGACTGGTGATGAGCCTTTCGCCTTCTTAATGTCCAAACTTAACAAAAATTAATAATAACCCTTTATTGGCACATAGTCATCACCAAAACCATGTACAACTTAGAACAATGAGGCCTAACAGTGTAGTAACAGCCCCGGCCAATGAGGCTTAAGAGTAAAGTATAAAAAAAAAAACAGCCCTAACAGCTTCTAGGTAAAAAATAACTCTATTACCCCAGATAGACTGTCAGATAGATATAAAAAATGATGCTACAGTTGGAAACGGTTTTCATTAACTATTATTACCTTTTTTTCGTGAAAAAATCCACATTTTGCTTATAACCCTTGTTTGCCTTTTGATCATTATCATACGACAAAAAGACATGACAGGTCACACGGTGATAATATATCGAAAAAAATGGAAACACTAATGGTCCATGGATATCTGCAAACAACTTCAAACAACGAAGGTTGTAGAAGCATTGTTTCACATGGAGATCAATGATGATGTAATGGAATAAATGCTTAGTGAGGTACTAGACGAAACGACTTTTACGCAAAATAGAATTCTTCCCCAAGTAAGATACCCAGAGCATAACGGATAATGCTGCAAATAGAAACGGTTTCCAAATTCTTACCTTCCTCAACTTTCTACTCGATAAATTTTCGGGACTAGAGTAAATTTCCTCCTGCACATGTGTGAGCCATTGGCATAGCTCAGAGAACTCAGCAATGAGCTGGTTTAGGGACCACTGGCGATTCGCGCCCGACGTCGGATTGAGTAGCCGGGGCCCGCCTTGTGAGGACGCCCAATTGTGCGATAGCAATTCGCCATTCGCCTCCTGTTAACAATAAATTATTTAATAATAAGCGGCATACTAAATAGATGTAAGTAAATGTGTTATTATTTTACATCGATCTGTTTGAGCTGGTATAGAACACGCTGTCACACAACATCCAAAAGGTTATACCATATAAGTAACTCTTGTTGGTGTTATTATAGAGAGTTGATGTGTAACTGCTTGAGATAATTTAACATGATAATGTCCCGTTATGATCCATTACGAATATAGAAATAAAGAAATGGAACTTTGCCCGGTTCAGCACATACATAAAATATATTACGTAATCACCGTGGCAACAGCCTTATAATACGCCGCCCCTTTTCTTGTCTTAGATGTCATAAGAGAGTATTAATTAGAAGGCTTTTTGACGACTCATGTAGAAAAATTTTGTGAATTAATAGTACCACGCATCTTTTAAAAATACGTCTTATTAAATGAATACATATGTTACAATTTCAACCAATTATCAACTCACCCTACATGAATCGATGATCTGATTGTCCATGATATAATCATAATGGTGCTGAAGCAACGGCCAAAGATCATCTCCCGCGCTGCCGCCGCTCGCTGCAGAACCCCAGCTTCTCCGCCATGCTTCTCTACATGGTTCTTTCCTAGAAAGTAACCAGAACAAGCTATATTTCTATGCCATCGATCTATTCAACCGATTTACCTTAGTCTTATTTTAAAACGAAATCTACAGATTTGTTATCAAACATTACAAGTGAAATACGGTTGCCACGCTTAAGTTATACTAAAATTTATCTTTTGCTCACTTTAGTTAGTTGAGTTGGAAAGCTGTTTGTCTTTCTCAACTTATCTTTCAATGCGCTGGTCGCCTGGTATGAAATTAAATTATTAATTTCAAACCAGGTGACCAACGCTGCTTCGCATTATTTTTTTATCGAGATTGTTGTAGTAAGTAGTATAAATTTTTACTTTACTGTTATGAAGAAGTTATTGTATTGTGCTGAAAGTCCTTTAAATCGAAAGACTACGCAATTTCTATTGTTTTAATGGTGTACCGAATTATTTTTAACGTTGTTTCGCCGGTGAATATTTCATTTGTATCAATTAAAAACATTTTTATTGGTGCTATCAATTTATGATACTTTTGTTACAAATATTGATAAATAATGTTTTCGAGACGATCGATTCAAGGCAAATCAAGATGTAACGGTTTAATTGAAATTTGAATCTTCAACATCTTCGTTCAGGTATGGTGTAATGTGAGACGGAAGAAGTTCATTAGTAGAAATTAATTAGGTAAATAATTTAATCTTTTTTAAGACATGTTGCATCAATCAACTGTATTGATTGCTATCAAATTTCTTGTATTGCATAATCAACATTCTCATATCAATATTCTTATCACACGTAATTAAACACCCTGAAACCGTGATTGTCATCAAAGCAAATACTCTATCGATAAAGATTTACAAAATTTTTTCTTTTTAATATTATGTTTTATGGTCTTTATAATCCTTTTTGCACACTTAAATCTTTTATTTTATGAGTAACGATTTGTCACCCCTTGTTGTCCAATGTATGTTCGTCTGAGGCGACTAAGGTAATGGCATGCAGTAGATGGCTAGACAATAAGTTAAGCGTAGCGTCTATTTTAAATCCTACTTACGGGAGAAGCCACCAGTGACTGACCTTTTCTTAGTAAGACTGTGGTAGGGTCGCTCGAGTGGCTCGCAGCGGCTACCATGCGGCGCTTGCGCGCTCCTCAGTGATGACAATGAGAAACTGCTTTTCATTGCAGTGTGCTCAAAACCTGCAATAGTAAACAATAAGTTAAAGCAACTAAAATCATAATTAGAAAAAAAAACGAGAATAGTGTTTCTAATACTCAAATGGTCGCTAGTGTTTAGTTTTAAATAATAAATTTATTTCAGTTTATAATTTCTAACTCATTACATTATACTACACTACAATAGTACCTCGTTATCAAATTTTATTAAGATCTATTCAACCGTTAAATCTTTTCAAATAGAGTGAAATAAACTTTTTAATTTAAATATTTCTCCAAAAACTAACACCTGTTTAGAAAATTAATAATTACGCTATTCCAACATTATAAGTTGTTTTTTCCACTTTTTTACACCAGATAATAAAGAACGGTAAATGTTATTAAATGTCTATTTTAAGGACTATCACGTGAGAAAAATCTTTTTCATGTGTTAAGTACATTTATTGCTTAATTGTCGTTGGGAAATTCCTATACTTTATCTTCTCCTACAGTATTTACTGTAGTTTTAGATTCGAATGATATAATATATAATAATATAGCTAATACAAATAGACGCTCTAAGGGATTCTATTTTAGAAGTTAACTACGGAATGAAAACGCATGTGTAACCTTCTCCGAACTGTAATTGTGATGCTCAAGACCTTCAGAAGAGACTTACTGATAGAGTGGATGTCATTCAAAAACAAAAAATCAAATTGGTTTTCGTAAAATTTTATTTGCTTATCGCCCTTAGGAAACGTTATTCTTTAATTAAAAATCTACTAGACAACTTTCTTTTTAATTTTATATGCTATACATTCGTATTTATTTGATATATTTTCGTTGAAGTGTAAAATCGTATTTGATAACTTTATTTCTGAGAACGAAGCCGAAAAACAACGTTCACGCAATAAAAATTACTTTCGACGAACAGCAAACGGGACAGCAAATGGTATATTTACTTTAACCCGTATTCCGGGAAAGACATAATAATCGATAGGAATTTGTTCCGAGATAGTTTGATGTTGATAGCATTGTTCATTTCAGGGAACGGGGGTGGACATATTTGAATTATTATTAACTTCTTTACAATAACTGCATTATATATAACATGTAAAACTCCTATATACCTACTATATAAATTTAAAACGATGCATGATTAACATTAAATTAAATATGGCGTTCCACATAGCGAATATAAAAAAATACGAGTGTCCAAGTTTCGTCACTGTTTGACATTATTGAAATTAGGCAGTACTGAGATACACAACAAATTGTTTTTTTTATTATTTTAATGTTTTTTAACAGATACCTCAGGATTGTAAAATACTTTTCCATATAACCTTTATACTACAATATTATACCAAGTAGCACACTCCAACGTATACAAAGTTTTCTCTTTACGTATTAATATATTTTATTTTAGAGATTGATTTAAAACTTTATTAAACGACAAGAAAAAATAAGGCAAAGTTTCTTTCTACCATTTTTATAGATTATCTCTTTTTACAACATAGCTGAATAAAGCGTTCCACATATAAAATCAAACATAACATAAAACTTTGAAACGAATCCCTTAAAAATTGAGATCAACTATGATTCCATTTTTAAAAAGTCAAAAGCGTATCTCACATCCGAATCTTTCACAGCTTTTACTTTTTTTATAGTTTAAGTGGTTCAAAGATGTTTCGTTTATAAATCTGTACTAAGATAAGGAGGCGACACAGAATGTCACACTAATGTCTGGAATAAACATTTTTTCAATAAATTCTCAAATCTAATCAAAAATACGACGCGAACGACGTTTTGGGTATCAGTTAGTATTGTTGTATATTTTAACGTCTTAACGGCTGAACAATTCTTAAATTTTGATATACTCAATATTTTAGTTTCTGTTGATTGATCTAATATTATATCTATATTCAGTACATTATTTTAACATACATAAATATTTTTTAAATAAATAAAAAGTTCTTCACACCGAAATGATTATGCACTGGGTATAGTTAAATATAGGATCGAGTTACAATAAACTTTTGTAAGAACTCTGACAGTTCCAGAAATGTTGTTGTGACTACAAGGTTAAAGGAAGGGCGAAAGCCTGTACCAATAAGTTTTTTTGAAACTTATCTTCGATTTGTATCGTCGACTAAATAAGGTAGACCTCCAAATACCCCAGTATTGGGGCGATAATAAAAATATATAAAAAATTATTCGATCATTCGATTTTAATTCATGGTTAGCGTATAATTTTGTCATAAAATCTTACTCTTAGTGATTGCATATTGAGTCTTAAGAGCAATAATCGTAATGATATATCTAAATAGTTTTTATCTAGTACTTAATACAAAGCTAACCTAGCCTTACTACAATGTAATGTTTCTACAGGAAAAGTTGATCCTTTCCAGCAATGCTATATAGGACTAATTTTAGCTACGTTGCAATGTCGTTAACATACTGATAGCTCAATATTATATGATATTAAATATGAATAGCGACAACATCACATACATTGCTCTGATCCCAAAGCAAGCAGCTAAAGCACTTGTGTTATGGAATCGGAAACAACGAATGCACCATAAACACCCACACTCGGGAAAATACAAAAAAAGTATTTTTCTACATTGATCAAACAGGAATCCCACCCTTGATCTCAGAGATAGCGACACCTTGAATCGGTGTGTTCGCCACTCGACCGCGCAGGTCGTCAAAATATTTAAGACCTGTGAATAATATTTTCTTAACTTGTATTTTAAATCTTGATCTAATATTAAAAATTTGGAAAAGCCGTTTCAAGTAACGACTTCTTCAACGCCACACCCAGTTAAAAATTAATATTAAAAAAAAATAATATTAAAAATTTGGAAAAGCCGTTTCAAGTAACGACTTCTTCAACGCCACACCCAGTTAAAAATTAATATTAAAAAAAAATAATATTAAAAATTAATATTATTATTATCAAAATGTTTTAACTGTGCACCAATAACTCAATCGCCAACTTCAAATTCCTCGTAAGCTCGTATTCAAATTTAGTTCTTATTAATTAAAACGTGCATGTAAACATTATACTCACTGGTAGACATCTTGATTCGTTTTACTTCAGGAATTTCTAAAATAATCGATTTACTTCTAAATCAATATTAGCTTTCCCGAGTTCGTTTGTACTGCGTCATCAAATCATCAATACTCTTTGTACTTCAAGGGCTGTTGTTGTGAAATCAAATCCACGTATTTATGTTTAAGTCTAAATTGCTTCGTGTTTAAAAGAACTACAGCGACTAGAATCGTTTATAAGTTTAAAGTAATATGTATAATAAATAGTGAAGAGGTCTTGATCATGTAATCTTAAGGTAAGACTCATGAATTTCAAGCGTGGGTTTGGTGTTTTGGTTCAATGGTCGGTGGTCACATTTTGAGTTTCGGGCGTCTCCTTCGCCGTTTCTGTGTTGGTATTGGTCATCTCTCAGCGGGTCCTGAAATAAAATGAAATAAATCTTGTAAAAAACTGCATGATTATAAAATTTTAAAAAATTCCTAATATCTTCAGTGAAAGGTGGGTCGAATGGACTTAATTGTCTAGACCTCTGTCTACTGCGGTATTGGGAAAAGTGTGAAAATATTTTTTAAGAAGACCAAGTTATTATTGCAACGATCACTTAGCTGATTCTCAAATTTTCCTTTAACATAAGTCATAGGTTTAAATTTGGTTACTCCTAAAACGATGACCGAGTGACTGTTATGTACAGGATACATAGTTTTCAATATCGTACAAAACAAAAACAATACTGCTTTCTTTCAGTGATTTTATCGTAATTAGCGACTTATAGCAAAACCTAATTTTTATTGCCCCGAAAATATCTTCGTTTGAAGTCGGGTCAAAGGGTCTTAATTGTCTAGACTAGACCTCTGTCTACCCCCGTATAGGTAATGGCGTGAAGATATTTATTTATTATATATTTTTTAAATGGCTAAATATGCTAATAAACGGAGAGTAAATATGTTTAATAAATAAAAATACATTTTTATATAATTCTTCCTACAATCTCAAGTATAAACGAACATTGATTAGGGTGACTACCCTAATCAATGTTCGTTTAGTTAACGTTTGTAACGCAGGTCTTGTAATATTCATAAAAATTAATTAAAAATTTTATGTGTATTTTAGTATAGAAAATTTTGTGTAGTAGGGTATACTATTACTATTGTTTTTATACCATCAAGCGCCATTTCTAGCGGTATTCAATGTAGCCAAAAACATCGAAGTACGTTTTTATCCATTGTCAGTGATAAGATCACCTTTCAAGGAAACGCAACATTATGCGTATTATACATTTGCGGATCTCTTCGTTTGGTTTTCGGCTAGCCAAAGTAACGCAGGTTATGTACGAAGAGATCGCAATTAAACTGCATTTAATTTGTTTTTATGCTTCCTCTGTCAAACTCGCGTATCGCTGTATATAACAAAATCGGTATCTTAACATAGATCCTAACATTTAGCTAATAATATTAATCATCGTTTAATTACTGATTCATATTTTCATACAAACTGGCACGTAGACAACTCAAGGGCAGTAACTTTTTAAAGCATTTAGTTAATATTTTCCTGGTTTATGCTTGGCTGCCTTTTTAATATTCAATGCGACATAACGTAGTTAACAAGGCAGTGTTTCTAGCTAAACTAAAGGGTCTTGATTGACAAACGGATACATTGTGTAATGTAAAGACTGATAGAAGCAATCATCTTTTGGCGTAACTTATATTATTGTATATGTATATTATATTTTAGAATTTTTTTTTTCGATGGACAAAATGATGGACAAATCGAAATTTTGTCAGCAAACATCATTTACGTTTTCAAAAAGGTTAAAATATTAACACTTTCTAAATAAAAGTGAAGAAAAAGAACTGAATCGATCTTGGCTAGATAAACAATGACAATATGATATAGATTAGATAGACAATTGTAACACAGGTGTAGACAGAGGTCTAGTCTGGACCCTTTGACCCACTTTCCACCGACGATATTTTCTGGACAACGTGACAGGTGGTGAGCCCGTCACTGTCATTATACCCATTGCTACGAGCCTGCTACCGGATGATCCTGCCACTGAGGATGGAACACGGGTCACATGACTCGAAATTCCGACCACCCAACCACTCATCTATCGTGACTTGTATAAAATATATAAGATGTTTTTCTCACATTAGTGCAACATGCATTATGCATTAATTATTACGATAATACGTAATTCATTACATCTTTATATCTGAACACTAGGGTTCCACGCCAGGGCCAGAGAACCAAGATATTATTGCAAGAGCACATATATGCAGAGATACATATTTATATACATACATACATAAATAATGGCCTGTTCAATCCATATAATATAATAAAATAATAATAATAATAACATAATAATAATGTTCAATCCATTTAACTATTTTATCCATAGATTAGTTTCCGAAATTGTAATAATTAATTCTATAAGACTATGTACAATAAAGAATTATCTATCTATCTATCTATAATATAATATAATAAATAATGGCCTGTTCAAGGCTGTGTATAGGCCTCGCTTATATGGATAATTTGTTATAGGCAGACTTCTTGAACATAAAACGCTGCATATGACCAGTCTGCTTAATTTTTGGTCTGGTATTTTTCGAGATCGTCATTCTGCCATCTGTCGTGTGCCATTGTAGTATTCAAGGCTCTTTCTTTTCCTAGAGTCGCCTCTCATGATATAAATCCAAAAAGGAAGTGATATATTCTTTTGCCGTTATTACACCGCACGGCATGGTGTGTGTTAATCGCCAATTATTACATTTATAATATGCTGTATCACGGTGTACTACGAAATTTTACTATAGTTTATTGGCTCCATAACGATATAACTTTCTTCGGAATGGAATAGAAAACTACATTACCATTATTGTTTATAGTACCATTACGTGATCACTAACATTACTTAATCTAACGCATCCCAAACTCACGTGAATGATTTTCACTTTCTCTCATATTAATATCAATCTAGTATTCATATCGATAGTGACTCAGGGCATATAGTATAACAATGGAAAGCTACAATCGGCTGCAATTTTCCAAGTTTCACACCAATCTACTGATTTACAAGGCAAAACAACGAGATACAAACGGCGTTTGCTGCAGGGGTAACAGTTTAAGGTAATGGTTAGTGGGGTCTATGGGCCAAACCTACTAACAATCATGGTTTTACCGGTAAACTGTTTATATAATAATAAATAGTGTTACATTTTTACATACAGAAAAATATATATAATTAATGTATAATGGTATATAATGCAACCTGAAACTAATTTAAAATGTAAGGTGCGAGACATCACGATCTGTTAAGTCTGACTATCCCATCAGGGTCAATGTGTGGGGATAAAAATAACAATGATAACAAAAATAAGAAAAGTAATGATAAGATTACAACACATGAAAAAATATTCACATTATACGTCACTGTATCCGCCAGGATACAGACAGACAGCCATGTCTGTGGTGAAACAATCACGTAGAGAAAATATTGTAGTTAAAAAATTAAAAAGTCGCGATAGCATATGGGTGATCGGAATTTCAAGTCAGTCTTGTTTTCAATTTCTTCTATGTAGACATTTCAGTGATAATGATGACGAATCAAAATATTTAAAAGAATAATCTTCTTTTCCCGATTGTTTCTTTTAATTATAAGTATAACAACAACTTATTTGTTCCTGTTGTGTGGTTACGACATAAGAGGGAAACTCTCTTATTTTCCGTGGGTGTATCCTAAAAACCTTGAAAATAATATTGGCTACTGATCGACGGCTGAATAACAATGTCGACCTAAATCGAACGACCCGGTGACATCCTGCAGCGTCTAAGTTGCAAGTGTTATGGTTCTGCATTCGCTAATCCGCTTGACAAGAGACAAGAGTACTACATCTAGTACTACATCCTCCAATGAATTTTTACAGTCTGTTATGTATTTATCTTTCCTTGCTGTTACATCATAAGTAAACCAATATGCTTCAAATGTTAGTTACCTCATAGTGTTCTAAATTATAAGCAGCCACCATAATACACAATTTACAATTATATTTAAGACCAATTATTACGAAGCTGCAATAGACAAGAAGACGACTTCTAAGGTACTAGTAGAATTTCCGGTAATGGCCCTAACGGAACTAAGAATGAAAAAGTTCAACAAGTCGAGTGTATGGAGAAAAAATATCTGTTCACACGTTACTATCGCTGGTTCTAATGGATGATGACAGGGCCTGTGATAACTGTTAGATTGCGTGCAACGTGCTCGTTATTGATTACATTTATGTTTGGCATTTAAGATAAAGAGTTCTGAACTGAATATTATAGAAAATTACTTTATTGGTACTTCAAGGTTATGTTCTTTTGCACAAATTAATTTTTGTTCTTTACAGTTTTAAAAGCTGTTAGCAACTTAACGGTTGGAGCACTTGCTGAAAACTCGATCTCCAGCTCGAACTGCGTCCTGTTCCGGTTTTACAGACACACTAAACGAGTATAATAACATGCATTCAATCTGAGTTCACAGGAGTCGATACACGGTAAGTTGAAATTGCAAGGTGGACACACCTTAGGACTTATTCTCCAGTGGTAGCCACTTTTCCTACCAAAGAGTAGCTGGATTAGTGGCATATTCTCTTCAATATCTGTAGTGTAATAACAACAGCGGTTTTGCGTTTACGTACAACTATCAGCATTATTACACGGACTATTAAGAGATTCATCTTAGTACTAAGTCACGATAGCCGAGTTGTTGGGTGGTCGGAATTTCGAGTCGAGAGACCCGAGTTCGATCCCCAGGTGGCAGTACCAATGAGTTTTTTAAAAACTTATGTACGTATTTCATCGTTGGCTTGGACATAAAGGCGGCGACGGGCTCACCACCTGTCACGTTGTCCCGAAAATATCTTCGGTGGAAGGTGGGTCAAAGGGACTTAATTGTCTAGACTTGACCTCTGTCTACCCCAGTATTGGGAATTGCATGAAGATATTTATTTATTTATTTATTTATTATCTTAGTACTTAGATTACGCATCTGTTACCCTCTTCGATTGAAGTTAGTTGATTGAAGACGTTTAAAGCTACTTTCTGCCAGACAAACTGTTAGCTTTCTTTTTCGAAAAGGAAATTCGTGTAATTTCATAAAAAATTGCTGCAGTTACACGTACATACGTTCCGAGTAGAAAGATAATGTCTTAAGATAATTTCATACTTACAAAACAACTACATCGCATAATATAGTCTCATATACACGACTCAGACTTTTATGCTCATTAAAGATGCAATAGATAAATCCATATTTATTTTAGGATGCTATAAAATAGATGAAAATACAAGCTTGATTTAGAGAAGCTAATTTGTTTTCTACATTGAAAATAACTTTGTAATTATAAAAGACGACTAGGTTATCTTGTTATTAACGACCATACTAGACTCCGGTATGTGGAAAATTAGAACTTGCTTTCTAATAAACTGTAAACTGTATGGAAAGGGTCCAATTGACCCCTAAGAGATCTTGTACGACAATTTAATCTGTCTACTACATAGTAACGGAAACCGTGCCGAAGCTTAAATTTATGGCTAAGGTAATGGCGCTACGTGACCAGTTTGGTGTGACTAATACCATAATAGCCTGTATATGAACACCAATCGTATCGGAATTGTAGAATCTGCACTGAGTAACAGTAAAGTAACAATTGTTTCTTTTATAATATACTGCAAGCCAACAGAACATTAATTACTTTTTAAGGAGATACTCCTTAAAAATAAACGCGAATGATATATTTTTTTCATGAAACATGCAGTCAGGACAACTGAAGCTGATAGATTTTAAACACAACTTTATACAGATAAATCTAATTTAACGATTTCATTTGAGAAATTCTAAATAGAGAATTGTGAATGTTATCATATTGCCTAAAAAGTTAGACGATCATCTGTTATAACAAAAAAACATTTTGATGGTTAATGACATGATAAATTCCAAGTGCGTCCAGTAAAAAATTACGTCCTGCTTTATCCATCAAGATTGCCCTGTGCGAAATGGTATAGCAAACAATGACTTAAAAAGAGTAAGTATCATCCAAAACTTTCGCCTTATAAAAAGTTAATGAATCAGATAATTATTTCGTATTACAAGATTTTTATAACCATTTTCAATGTAACAATCTGAAACTTGACGTCCTCCGAGTTCGACACCGGTTTACAAGGTGGCGGCAGCTCTATGGTCCCGGGTTGGAATCCCAGGCGGGTAAATGTAGAATACACTTCTCCTATATTTATATATGAATTTACTTATATTAGAACGACCTAAATCATTTAATAAAATGACTGCTAAGTATATTTGATTTCATATAAAGCAACGAATTTATATGAAATAGAAGAAATATTAGACGATTAACCACCGACATTTGTGTTGAAAACTATGTATTGTATTTGCTTCAATGTTAAAATTGTTAATGCTACGGATTCATAATGATATCATATATTACATATCACAATAACATCAATAATACACTTTATTTAATTATTGAATGGTTAAAAACTATAACTTACGGATTAATTTAAGGAAAACTAATTTAATGCATTTTAATCAATTACCTTCAAATACAAACCTGAACATAATGTATGAAAATCAACTAATTAATGAAACTGACACTACGAAATTTTTAGGCTTAATCATCGACCGGAAGCTGAATTGGAAAAAGCATGTTGAAAAGCTGTCTAAGAAAATAAATACGTCTGCTTACGCACTTCATAAATTATCTTCATTATTTAACTTTGATTCGTTATTAACGACATATTATGGCATGGCTGATTCAAGACTGAGATATGGCATCATTTTTTGGGGGAAATTCAACTTATAAAGAATTAGCTTTTAAAGCACAAAAACGATGCATCAGGTCAATATTTAGGTTAAGAAAAATTGATAGTTGCGGACGTTATTTTATAGAAAATAAAATACTTACGCTTACTTCACTTTACATACTTGAGACTGCTGTGTTTGTAAAGAGTAATTCAAATAAATTTCAGAAGTTATCAGATGTTCACAATCGCAATCGACGTGACAATACAAGACTATGCATTCGCAGAGCCAGAACTGCGGTTATGCATAAGAGTGTTTTTGCATGCCTCCAATTATTTATAACAAAATTCCAAAAAAATAAAAGAATTAAACATGAAAAGTTTCAAGCAAAGGCTCCGAATATTCCTGATTGAAAAATGTTATTACCATATTAACGATTTTTTAAATGATAAATTTAATGAAGATTTTGACACTTGAAGAATGACATTTAAGATTTTTGATTTCAAGAATGACGTACGATAATCCAATAAACTGTTTATTTTTTAATATTTAACTTATTACTTTTGACAATTTGATTCTCTGTACTTTCTTATTCACGTGAATTAATTAATTTATTGACATGAATTTGTAAGACAAGATATTCTAACAAGACGTTCTAATTTTGAAATAATTAGTATTTGTACGCCACACACGGCAAAGACATGTTGGACATTACTCCTAAATATTATGTAACAGCTTTCTATACACATGTTTTAACAAATAAATTATCATTATCATTATCATTACAAATTATGGCCACAATAACATTTTAATCATGTTGTTATTTATGTACTACTAACTTTTTTCCTTAAAGCCCCTTAAAAAGATAATTCATAAGCCATAAGCTGACGAGATTCTACATATGGGAGTATTAGTATCCTCTGAATTGTTACACAAACACAATTGACTTTGCACATAATTCTTTTTAAAATGTCTTAATTCAAAGTTAGCTAACTAGTTTTTTTCATGGAATTTAAACCTATCGACGTGCTGTGTGTGATATTAGTGGTGGTAGACTCCTTTTTTGCCTAGGTCATCTGAATAATATTCAAAATAAAAATAATAATATGCGAAACTCAGCAACAACTCATAATAATTATTAAGGTGGTTGCATGTTTTCTCATATGTGCGTTTGCATACTAGGCACTATATGATGTCGTGTCTGTCATCTCCAACCAAAAATTACGTATCGAACATTCAAAGCATTTAGTACTGGCGTCTCGCATCAGACATGTCTGTTCATCTGTCCGGTTATCAGATCTAGTTACATAGCAGTGTTACTTTCTTTCGACAACACGATGTCACTGAATAAGTTATGAGGTACGTGCAATACGAGTATAGAATTTGACATTAAAAACCAACAAACAACAGACGATATGAACAAACCTCGGCGGATAAAGAATTATTTTTACGAAAGTTAACAATGTGCTTTTAATGAACGTTAAAAATGTCTGGCCCAATACGTTCGTACGACGTTCGTGGTCTTTGTCTTCTGAATGTCAAATCCTTACTGCATTTCATTTCATTGTTCTTAATACAAAGATTTATACAATCGTTTATTTCAATATTAAGAAAGCATTTGCCTATTTTTAGAATTGAAACAGCTTTCTGCTTATGTCAAGTCCATAGTCGACTCTTAAGGCGTTCCTCTGCAACCTTAATTTTGCTTAGCTATTTTTGTTAATTGTTAATTTGAATTAAAGAGAATAACAGTTTTAAAATTCGATAATATAATAATAGTTATTTACATGTATTTATTTTTCAAATTTTAAACAATCGTAACTATAGAATTGTAAGACAACCTACCAACCTAGAATATAGTGCACATACTAGGCGAAGCAGGTCAAGCAGGTGCGGTGCATATTTACGAGCCGGTTATCGGCCAAAACACTTTGTAGACGGGAGCGAAGTATTGGGGCCGACACGAGCGAGTCCAAATGCGCTTCGAAAGGAAACGACTGTGTGTGGTGCAGCCATAAAATAAGAACATTTTCTTTTAATTAATAACATTATTTCGAAATTACGATTTCCTTTAGACAGATATGTAAAATGAATATGCTGATAAGAGCTCTAACGAAACGCGGATTTTCAAGAACTGTGAAAATATTATCTCTTGCTGTTTCATAAAAACTTAATAAGGTTGTTAAATTCATTACTTTATACAAGCGAATCTTGTTTCTCCCGAAGGGTCTCGCGGTTACCGTAATCGCTACGCATGGCAACAAACTTGCATTCGCAGTACAAGACTCCATTCACCTTAGACGCTGCTGCCGGTCGTCGGTCTTCTGAAGTTTTGGTCTAGTATCTTTTGTGGTTATCCCGCCTTCGGTAGCCTATTCCATTTTTACGGTTTTTACTTTGCCACCTCCTACGACAACCACGGGAAGAAAGATGGTATATAATAACGCCGTAACCGCACGCAACTTTGTTATATTGTGTCAAATCATAAGAGCAGTTTATATTTATATTTATATACATAAACATTTAACATTCGAAATTAATCTGTAAAGATGGTTATCACTAAAAAAATTGTTTTACATATAAAAAATATAATATATTAAAATTTAATCACCGATTAAAGTCGTTTGTTGACACCAAGCGGAGCTCGGTCACGCAGCTACTAAAACTTTTATAGTTGGAACACGTGATGAATAAAATAAGAATAAAATTCACATTACATGATAATATTCACCAGAAACGTTTTATTTAAATTCAAAGATGTCAAAATAAATTTAAATTATATAAAGTATTATTTTATAGATGTTACGAAGCGGCAAGTGATACTGGATAATAATCAATGAACCAAAAAGTAATCAAACTAACTTCACTCTCATTCCAAGTGAGCCCACCGATAGTTATCAACGGCGCATCACGTGGCAACATTTGTGAAGCGAAACTAATCCTGCGGGTTGGATGGACAATAAGAGCGTAGTTTTTTTTTTTCTATAGAAAAGAATGCCAAGGCTAGCCCAACTCTGGTCCTACGTCAGACTCTAATCATCCTCGATCCTACAGGTGAAATATTTTAAAATGTATTTCGAGTTTCTACTAATACAACATATTACTTGGTGATTAAGTGTTTATACTTGTACAACGAATAGAATATATTAAATGTAAAAAAATAAACATAATAATGAGTAGAATATAATAGTAACAGCTTTTACGAAAGAATTGTCAAAGTTATAGTCATTATCAGTAGAAAGCAAATAAAATTACAATATGGTTATTTCTCAAACAAACAGAAACTGCTGATGCTATAATTTAATTAGGGAGCTGACTGCCTGCATATATTTATCTATCAGAAATTCGTTTCGCCTTAATAAAATGGCAGAACACGTGAAATAATGACTTTTATAGACCACATTATTGTAATTTTAGGAGGGATATCTAATTAAAGAAAATATTACTCACTAATAACGTAGCTTTCTATTGGTGAAAGAACTTTTAAAATCGGTTTCGTGTTACTGAGTTACAATTCAACAAACTTACATTCGTGTTTATAATATAAGTATGATTATGTCTTAATATTTAACATATCATATTTTTAGAAAACCCCTTTCAACATGCGGGTGTCAAAACAGGCGCAGACGAAGGGCGGGACAACCATTTCGAAAAATACTAGAACAAGTCATTTGATCGGTGACCGGAAGCAGCGTCAAATGTATGGCATTGCGATCATCAATCCGCTTGCCAAGCGTGGCAATTATGAAAAATCCACCCGAAAAGGAAAGCGTTATGTCCAGCAGATATTTTTAAATACATATTTTTCCCAAACTTCTAAATACACACAGAATATTTTTTTTAATAAATACAAAATATTAAAAATTTCACTGCAATTACGCGGTCCTTAGATAAATACCCCGTATTCAATTGCTTACTTTCTCTTGCTTATGTCATAATAGACCAACGCATACTCCAGATAAGACAAAGCTTGTCGCAATTTGTCATACTCAATTTCTACGGCCCGGATAAAATCTCCGATTTCAAAGCAATGAACCATTATTAGAGCTATTAAAGATACAATAAAAAATTGATGGAGTATTCTAAACATTCTATAACATTTTATGAACTCTGAGAAGAGTAAGTTATATGTTGTGCTTCTTAGAGATTGTAAACTGCAATTACTTCGTTGAAGTTAAAAATAATATACAGGCCAGTAGGAGCAATATAACGTATGGGCCAAGAACTATCAGTCAATTATTAATAACAGCCGTGGTAAACAAATCCAAACAACAATTTTAACCTAAACCCAACACTAAGAACCCTGGTTAAAACATTTGCAAACCAACGCCGTAGCTATGTATTCCAGCGTTATTACATCCAAAACACATGACATAATGATTTTATGGTATGGAGCAAATAATACGGATTCTGTTACGTCATGCCAAAGGAAATGACAGCAAAAATTATTAAATATAAAAAAATAAATAAATACGTGCATAGATAGGGACAACATCACATTCATTGCTATGATCCCAAAGGAAGTAGCTGAAGGACTTGTGTTATGGGAACGGAATCAAGGAAAGTACCACAAAAGCCTAGACTCGAAAAAATGTAGAAAAAGTGTTTACTACAATAATCCGATAGGGAGTCGAACCGAGACCTCAGAGCTGGCAGACAAGAAAACATAGTCCTGTTTGACCCACATAACAGCAGATTGAGATAACGTGATAGAAAGAGAGCCAAGCCTATCGTCGCCTCTAAGCCACCGATACAATGTATTTACTTACAAAGATAAATATATGAATATAAACACTTATATGTATCATACAAATGCCCGTAGGCGGGTTCGTTCCCGCAACCCAAAGCTTCGAAGGCAGGATCACTAGCCACTAGACAATCTGGTCAAAATACTATCTTTTGTAAAATTAAAAATAACTTTCAGATTTAATTATGAGATAACAAATGAAAGTTTAATATCGAGAGCAGACAACACTGATTAATATGTTTTGAGTCGGTTACATTGACTACAGAGAACTGTCAAAATAAAATGTAAGTTATATATATTAATCATCGCCATCGCTTAAGAGTCACGCTTCAAGAGTAATTAAATGGAACAATAGATCAATGTCCGGTGCAAAGTGTACTCCATTGATCGGAGCTATAAGAGACACGTATACACGTGCTAGGTAATAAAAATATTTCATAACTGTAATTATTTCGGATCATTTTCCCTTTTTTATGAATCTCTTTTGCCAGTGCGGGTCTATAGCCGGAATAGCTTCACTTCGCTTCTCAGACACATTTGTAATGAACAAAGTAAATCTGAATATTTCGACTCTATAACTTAAATTCGGCACGAACGAAGTTTGCGTTTAAATTCTAGCGGGACCTTAATGCTGTTGCGGCCAAGGAGACTGGAGCAGTAAAATCAGTCGCAGAAAACCAGCACGAGGTAAGAGGTATCTTGTGCTTCTGCGTTTTGTCCGGGGAGAGAGCCCTATCAGGATCTGTAGAGATTATCTTACTCTGTAGCTTTAAGGTCTACTAAAATCAAGTGGAAGGATGTGCAAGTATACCTTAAACTAAGAGCTAGACTTAATACCTGTTGGGGTTCTTGATAAGTATCCTCCTACGCCTACGGAACAGACGTTTACGA
Source organism: Sericinus montela (assembly GCA_029286605.1). Lineage (NCBI taxonomy): Eukaryota > Metazoa > Arthropoda > Insecta > Lepidoptera > Papilionidae > Sericinus > Sericinus montela. The sequence continues at coordinate 9,006,272 of JAGSMR010000019.1, read as the reverse complement.
GTATATTGAATGTGTGTTACTTAAAAGTTTTACTGTGGACATTTAATTTAAAAAAAGCAAGCAGCACTGAAACGTGCTTTGAAAAAGGTACGTCATCGTTAAACTCTGCATCATTTGTAACAGTATCGTCTTCACAAGTGATGTAAGAGTAGAGAGAAAACGGAAATTAATCACACTTACGTGTACAGAGTGATGCTCACCTAAAATTACTTTCGCTTTAATCTAGCAATCGATTTGTTGTAGCCCATTCAATGCGGGGAAACTGCTCATGTTTGATGTATTTTTAATTAAGTTCAATGTTGTAATTGAATAGCAGTTTACGAAAGCTAACTGTGTCTGGTCATAGCTAACTTAGTTCAACAGCCTTACTACAGCTTTCAGCTTTGCAAGCTCAAAATCTAGAATGTTTTAGAAAATCTAGTGTACAAAACTTGATCGTAACAATAAACTTTTAATAATAGGGCTTACTCTAATATCAAAAACGTATACAAGACGAGGAACAATAGCAAGGCTCTAGGCACATAAGGAGTTAACTCAATGAGCACATAACACAAAAGCTAATAATATAAATATTTATTCACTAAATATTACGTAAATCTCAACGAAAAACCAAGTGTTAACTTGATTCAAAAAAAAAACAAAGTACATTGTTACTATCAATGGCACTACTACAATGTTATAATGAAATAATAGAAATTTACAACTTCAGGCAAATGTTTAACTACATCTTACAAAGGATTTCATTAGTAGACACATCATGAATAACGTAATTAAGCTTTGATTCGTTTAAGCTATGGTAACTTTTATCGGTCGTTTATTTTATTCGTTTAAGCTATTATTAACATAGTCATGATTGAAGCTTTATCAGGGTACGTTATGTCAGCCCAGAATGGTGAATTTTTAGCACAGTTTTATTTTTGTGGTTTCACATAAAATCTAAAAAGTCACGTTAGCCGAGTTATTGGGTGGTCGGAATTTCGAGTCGAGAGACCCGAGTTCGATCCCCAGGTGGCAGTACCAATGAGTTTTTCAAAAACTTATGTACGAATTTCATCGTTGACTTGGACATAAAGACGGCGACGGACCCACCACCTGTCACGTTGTCCCGAAAATATTTTCGGTGGAAGGTGGGTCAAAGGGACTTAATTGTCTAGAATTGACCTCTGTCTACCCCTGTATTGGGAATTGCGTGAAGGTATTTTTTTTACATCAACTCTCTTCTGTCTCATCTCCAGATAGACGAATCGTACGCCGCAACAATACAGCTTTATTGTCGCATTACCGATTGTAGAAATTCAGATTCACATGAACGGTATTTAGTTATAGTATAGTAGCATTCGTAGGAATGTAGAGCAACAGTGAACATCATCAGGTGAAAACTACTTGAACATCCGCTTTCTGTTACTGTCAATCGTTGTTGGTTGTATTGAAATAACTTTATTAAAAAGGTCACAATATGAGAATGAAACAAAAAATATACATTTAACAAGGTGAAAGTTCAAACGAAAGACCGACTGAAACATAGCAACGACTACTCGTTACTACGTTTACTCCCGGAAATGGTTTCTTGCACGCAAACGTTTAATAAATTTAACAACATAATGCTCGTTAACAATGTATTAAGTTTAATAGCGTTCGTTTAAGAAAATTACCTAGCCCACTATAGAAAATTTTGACAGACTAAAATTGATTTTACGCTTGATGATATCGTATAAATATTTTCATAACTACGTTCACCGATAAACTACGGAATAAGTTTTTACCTATTTGTACTCTGCTTTTAATAGGTGTCAATTTAGAAAAGTATATCAACTTTTTGTAGGATTAGGATAAGAAAATAACTAACGTTTCACCTGATTGTGAGTAACTACTGCAGACACATGCAAAGCATTTCAAAAGGACGGAATTTCTCATAGCCTGAAAATACCCTGTCAGTTACCCTTCAAGTGGAAACAAAACAGTTATTACACTTTTATTCATTTTATAATTTTAGTGTAGCGAATTTACTCGGGATTATTTAATAGTATTGTTCTAATTTAATAGCGGTGAATAAATATTAATATTTCAAATTGTTGCAAATATATTGACTATGTCTCTGAAGATTTAGTGCAGCATTTTAGTTCTGCTCGACCAGTAAATAATTTAACGCTGTAAATAATTAATGATCAGGTCATAATTTTAAAATATTAAACACACTAACACAGCAATTATATAAAGTAACGGGAAAAGTTCTAAATACCGGGGTCAGGCCCTTTGTCGTAACTCATGACTATGAAGGAGGATAGGTGAGCCGGATAATGTTTCGATACGTGAGATTGTAACACATTCTTCTAAAAGATCATTGACCAAATAAAACTTAAATCTTTTCTGTACCACTGACACCTAACAACTTCGTGTCCAAGTGACCCAGTAGATTTTGAGTAAAGCTACTCTTTTCGATAAACAACCAAATACAACATAGCATAAAGTATGACTTATAACGTTTTTTTAAGAGATTTATCATTTCGAAAAATGTCTTGCGATATCTATAAAGAGAGATGAGAAGAGAATTGCAATAGAGATAAGGATACACACCACAACTCTTTACTCTCACAACGAATTATTTTATCATTAAGTTACACATTGCCATAAAATGTAAACTTCAAATCTTCTCAGAGTTAATAGTGTCGTATAATATAGATTTACTGAAATAATCATAAAAAAACAGAGCTATATATGTAATAATTTATCTATATGACTACATACAACATCATTAAGACGGATTCAAATAACTCATAATATTTAAGCATTGTACCGGAAAGGTTTTAGTGACAATTGTTTACACTTTTGGAGCTTCTATGTAGGAAAGATTGATAGAGCAAGGTAGCTCCAAGCCAAAATCAACAACGGTTTTCTAGTAGACAATAGTGACAAATATTATGATGATATAGGTTAGAGTAAAATATCGTCTTACTCAATATTCGCCAGCAAACGATGAACAATCGTAGCAAACAGGCAAATATGGCCAAGTTCTGTCAGTTGTAATCGCTTTTGGACACGAAATATTAAAAATATGTAATACAAGCAACGGCCAGACTTTTTCTCAATATATTGCTCTTTAACGGTTATTGTGCCTCCGATTAGCACTCTAGGTGCTTCAATCAGTTCACTGAGCCAAGGCTAGTCAATGTACTCTACATAATCGCAGTGTTTAATGTTCTACGTGGAACGTACATCGCAATCCTGATGACATACACATCACTATTGACATGATCAAAACGATGAACTCCCTGCAATTTTTTCCAATCAATGACCAAGCGTTCCTTCCATTAGCAACATAATCTTTAGTTTAAGCTTACGTAAGCAACAATAACGAGCGAATCGAAGAGATTCATTGGCAGCGCTAGTCGTTAGTCGGGAATTTGATTCGGCAAGGATTATTCGCGTGACGATTGTTCATCGACATGCAACTACAGCCGTTGAATGCCGATGAGCTGGAGGTTTAGAATTACTTTTTTATGTTAATGTACCGAAATACCCGGAACGCCTCGATCGAAGCCGCGGTATCGCCTTCCAACGAACTGAAGATATGTTCACTGTATAACAATACTTCATCATTATATGACAATACTTGTATATCTTAATTAATTAAATTAAATGTTGATCTTGTAATATGTTTGTTTTATGTACATACTACACAAACACGTGACATACTAAACAAACAAAGTTTACATAAATGTAAGAAATTATTTGTTTTGGGTTTTTTTGGTTTTACCCAGAAATTTTGGTCGGACTAATGTCCGACCTGGTAGCTAATGCTAGGATTCCAAATTAGCAAAAAAAGAGCCGATGCCTGCAAAGTAGGTCAAAAGTCGGATATCCCAAACGTGAGTCTAGGAATGTAATGATAAATCTGACTGAAGCAAAGGGTGTGGCGATCTAATCTACCGAATAGTAAGCTGCTCACTAAGGGATGATGCGTGAAGACATATAAATAAAAATATATAATATAATAATATGCATGACTTGCCGTGATCTATCTCCAATGTAAGATAGTCTAAGAGTCCATGTGAATCTTTGTAAGAATTGTTAACTTCCGCTAACAGCGCATCATATGTCTTTACATTATTTATTTATACTTATTACATTAAAAGCAAGATTAACAAAAGCCCCGAAGTTTACATCACAAACTTAGTAAAATCTCTGATACTGTTGTTTTTATATCTTTGCACATATATCCAAACTGGAGTGTAGACAAAAGTCTAGACCATGAAATTATTTCTTTGCCGAAGCTCATTTTCGGACAACGTGATAGGTGGTAAGCCTATATCCACGTTAGCGTACAAGTCAACGGTACCACAAAGTTACATACACATAGGCGTACTGCCTACTAGACTGTCGGGTCGTCGGATTTTTTAATATCTCATAAGAAGAAAAATAATCAAAACCGTAAATCGGAATGTTATCAAATAACGCAAAGTGAATGGTCGAGTTTCATAGGCGATGTGATTTACATAGCTATAATAATCGAATTTCAACGACATATCGGCTCTTATATTTGATTGCAGTTTATTTGTGCAGTATGGTAATGCACATGGGACAAACATTGGTCAGCGTTGGGACGTACTTCTTCTTATAAATAAATTACATATATAACAAAATATACACCACTAGTAAATACAAAGTTTAATGCTGCTGATACAACCCGAGCGATTATGTGGTCTAAATTCAAATCGAAGAATCTAGTTTTTCGAACTCTACATATGTGTTAGTACGATTTGTATCGTGGGTGTGAACAATAACATCAAATCAGAACAAGCGCTGTGATGCAGTGGATGTTGAATTTAATTTTTATTGAGAATTTGACCATGAAGCGACAATGAAAAATTTTTTCTAATTGCATTGAAATATCTATGATAAAAGAATTGAATGTCGATATCAAATACTTTTTTTAGTTTTTTTAAGGTTTTAAGGTTAGAAACTTTATTTATGAAAGTATAATGTGTTTTAGGAACAAACTTACCAAGTTTGTACCTATTCAAATGTCATTCTAATAAAAACTGATAATAGCCAATGAAAACTTTCACTGCTCAATTCATCTGAACTTTGCCACTGTGCTTGCAATGTACGATGTCTTGTCACACAGTGGATCTGCATTACGATGCATTTTACGGCTCAATAATAAGAAGTTAATTCTCAGTCAACCTAACAATCAGGCTCTTACAAAACGCATACAATTACAAACAACTGACCCTACTTCGTAACAATAAAGTTGATTACGTGGTGTCCTAAGACTTGCACAACTTAAATTAACTCAGAAGTATACAAGTCTCTAATAAACAGCATGGCTCATGACATGCAAAGCATTAAACAAACAATATTTAATTTTTAGATTAATTGTGCACGATGACTACAACAACGCTAGATGGCACTTGCGTACCGTACAGTGATACCGTTAAAAATCTAGGCATTACTTTTGACAAATTTTTGTCTTGGGTCCCTCAAGTGAGTGAGGTGTGTAGGAGGCTATTTATGACAGTTGGATCGCTCCGCAGACTAAGCAATTTCCTACCCATAGCAACTAAAATTACACTCGCGCAAACACTCCTATTACCGATTCTCGATTATGCAGACACATGCTATCTGAATCTAAATGAAGAACTGCTTAATAAACTTGAGCGCATTCAGAATCTCTGTATACGGTTCATATTTGGACTCCGAAAATATGACCATGTTTCCGAACATCGCGAAAAACTCAAGTGGCTGCCAATTCGCTTTCGCAGGAATATTCACATTCTGTCTCTTTTATACTGTGTTCTATTCAATCCTGCTACCCCTCCTTATCTCAAAGAGCGGTTTGAGTTCCTCCGTGATACCCACGACCACTCTCTTCGTTCGGGTCACAACCTAACCTTAAAAATTCCTTCCCACAATACTTCCTTCTATTCTAAATCCTTCTCTGTTGAAGCGGTTAGGCTCTGGAATTCATTACCGCTTCAGCAATCTCTAGATCATTTTAAATCACTCCTCTATGTCCACTTCTATCCACCCTAAGCATTCATTACATTTTTATTCATGTGGCTTTTGTCTATTATTTTACTTGTCTATTTTTCGTATATTTCTTTCTGACTTTTAGTATGTATATATAATGTGTATATGTGTATGTATGTGTATATGTATATTATATATTAGAAATTTTTCGTACACCTCACCCTCTTCTCGCAGGTCATTGTATCCTCTGCAACGTGGTTGCCTGGAAGAAATCACTTTAAAGCGATAAGGCCGCCAATTGTACCTTAATTAATTTTTGTATGTCGTTTGTTCATTTAATGTTTTTGGTGTACAATAAAGCATATTTCATTCATTCATTCATTCATCCATTCATTCAACGCTTATTTAGGAGTTAAATAGAGCAGAAACGGATACGTTAATATCACCTGTAAGAAGATCAAAAGAAGAAGTCAAAAGAAATCTTTCATAGGACAAATATGAGGAAAATGGGTGAAACCCTTTCAGTGGTTAATTCGACTCCGATATTAAAACGCGATTCAATAAATTATTAAGTAGCAACACTTTAAAATTATTTACCGACTATTTCTACTCTACACAACTGTTTGACAACAGTTAGTCTGAACATAAACAGTGTTTGTGTCAATGTTTTATTTTAAATAAAACGATTTTCGGATTTTATCGCGTTTTAAATTAGTTTTTACAAAATATTTTTACTTCCCGACGTTTCGGATGCTTTACAGCATCCGAGGTCAGGGGGAACAGATAGTTTTATTTAAAATGTGTAGTATTCGCGTAAACACAAGAAATCATTAAATTTTTTATTTTATTTAATTTAATGCATTTTAAACAGATATTATATCTGTTCGTGCACTCATATTAAGTACAAACATTCATATTAATAATACAAATGTTTGCTCCTATCATATAAACCCGCAACCCTTAGCTTTGAAAGCAGGGTCACTACGAACTAGAATAACGGGGCGTCATGCGTAATAGACAGAAATCAATTTTATAAATAATAAATACTAGATTAATGTCGAAGACAGGTTATTTTCATTTTAAAATCACTAAAATACTTAAAAATAATATATAAATAAAAGTGTAACAATTTAATATTTGACAACATAAAGATGTAAATTACCACAAAAAATAATAAAAAGTACAGATTGAATTGTTACTACCGGAAATACAAGTGGAGTCGGTTTTTGCATGGCGTCCAGCGACAAAAACCTTACAATAACACTGACCGGTCGCTATAGCAACAGTCATTCATTTAAATCCATTCGACGCGCGTAGATTCCGTTCACATTGGTATTCCGTCCACAAACCGGCGACTATACGCAACAGCGACTTTGACGCATCGCACAAGTAACGAAAATCCGTCTTAAGTTAAGGACATTAGAGCTGATATTGGTTGCGTCTAATACACTCGATTTGCAATTGTCTTTTGAATTATTACTGGACTTTGCTAGGAATTTATCACTAATTCAGGAATGTAGTGCTAGTCGATTGCATGAGGAATGCTGGTTTTATGACCAACGGGAATATAAGATGAGGTTTGTCATAGGACATACTATACAACTGTCAAGTTATTTCAAATGGTAATAGTATTTACCTCGACTACGTATAATATATCAAAAGCTTATCAACAGGCACTGATAAGATGTATATGTGGTCACCTGATTTCGGTCTGATATATTCCAAGATCTGTCGTTAACAAATTGAATTTTTAAGGCTTTTTCCTGTCGCCTTCTACGACACCCACGGGATGAATGCGGTGATATATTTTTACGCCGTAAGAACCCAGCAGCTAGGTATACGATTGACATAATAGCGTGGGTTGTTTCAGGTGTATGATTTGCCTGCGGCATTCATAACATATTTTTGAAGGGGTAATCTCCTAAACTAAAAATCCCATAAAATCAATTATTTTACTATTAAAAAGCTACTATTCCTAGTTCCTATAGAGATTAAGTCATATTTATGACGCTAAATAATGGACCTTCGTGGATCGGTTCGATTCCCGGTCAAATCAATGATGAAAAAACATTTTCAACTCTTTCTTCGGTTTAGGTGTTTGTGGTGCTTTCGTTGTTTCCGATTTCCATACCTCAAGTGCTTAATCTACTTACTTTGGAATCAGAACAATATATGTGATGTTGTCCCTATTTATGTATGTATTTATTTATTATCATTATTATTTAATCCAGTTAAATATCAGTTAAAAGCGTAAAATTAACATCGGCTCAGCATCATTCGAGTTTGCCATTTATGAAGTTCAATATTTTTTTTGTAATGTGTATTTTAGCGTTTTTTATATCCTGAAGGTTAAAGAGAAATTGCGAAAAATGCTAGTTAATCACAGCCACGACTTTGCTTTCTCTTTTTAGCTCTTATATAGGTATATATATATATGTATATATATATATATATGTATATATATATATATATATATATATATATATATATATATATATATATATATATATATATATATATATATATATATATATATATATATATATATATATATATATATATATATATATATATATATATATATATATATATATATATATAAATATATATATATATATATATATATATATATATATATATATATATATATATATATATATATATATATATATATATATATATATATATATATATATATATATATATAAATATATATATATATATATATATATATATACATATATATATATATATATATATATATACATATATATATATATATATACATATATATATATATATATATATATATATATATATATATATATATATATATATATATATATATATATATATATATACATATACATATATATATATATGTATATATATATATATAAATATATATATATATATATATATATATATATACATATATATATATATATATATATATATATATATAGGGATTATCCTGATTAAATGAAATAATTGGTTTTTCAACTCACTTCAGTCTTTTATTTTCACTTTTACTATTTTAGAATATTAATTTCGTCTTATCACTTTCTTCTTCCTTTCACGTACGCCATTCGTCTCCCTCTCCCTCACACATCATTCTATCTCATCTCATTCATCTAAATCAATCATTATGTCATATCTTCCCTCTTAGTCTCACTTATCCTTTCTCTCACTTATTTACACATCCTACACTCGGCTATCCTGCTTTCATATCTGTCATCAGATATGGTTTACATTTTAATAAAAACTTTATTTTTAATCTAGTAGGAACATAGATTACATCATCACTAACTTAATTAGTACTTAAATAAACTAGACATCTTTAGAAAACTTAAATAAACTAAACTTTTAAAAGAAAATAACACCTTATGGTGTAACACGTTGTTACTTTATAACACAAAAACAACAATAAAAATATCCTACTTTAACATTCATTCTTCATCCACTCTTACACATACTGCTGAAAAACTATCAAAAATTAGTGTTCACCTGAAACATACAAAAATATTAAGACACATTAATCATCATCTCCAGGCCACCTCTTCATCAAATCAGCTGAGCTTAATGTCTTGTTCGGCTCTCATCAACTCAAAAGGTGTGGTATCTGTACTCCTCTGGTATGTGTTGTTCAGCGCTCTCTGTACTCTGCTCACATGTTTGTACCATAACGATTTGTCCTCTATACACAGCTTCGTAAACATTGAGTGAGTACAGTATTTCGTGAAGTCGCCACTGTGAATGCTGTTCCTCTATCAGTTATGATTCTGGTAGGGTTGCCAAATATCTGCTGGTGTGCTTGCATCTTCGTCAGTACTTCTGCGGATGTTGTCGACTCTGTGGGTAAAGCCACACAAACTTCGTAAAGGCATCAATCACTGTCAAAATATGATTGTACTGCTTCCTCGTCTCCGTGAGTGGTCCTATGTGATCTAAATGAAGGGTATGCAGGGGTGTTCCTTCTTTACTGATTGGATTTAAAATCCTTCTGCTTTGCCGGCCTTTCTTGTAGCCAATAGGCACGGGATACAACTATGTATGACTTCTTCAATTCTCTTGTCAAGGTTCTTTATGTAATAGTCTTTATTTATGGCTTCTTTCATCTTTCTTGTTGCAAAATGCCCATTCTCATGAATCTTTTGATTATTTCCTTCTCCATAGATCTTGGTACCACCATCTGCTTCTGATCTCCTTTGTAAATAATTCCATTGTCCATCCAGTAGACGTTGTATTGTCCGTCCTGTAGTATAATCGTTCTGATAGCATTCAGCTCATCGTCTGATTCTTGATTGTGTCTCATCTCGTCATGTAAGCTTGTTATAGCTAGCACGCATGGGTTTCTGCTCAGTGCATCAGCATGCTTCATCTTCGTTCCTGCTCTGTGCTCTATTTCGAAATCATACTCGTCTAAAACAAAGCCCATCTTGCCACTTTGGAGCTAAATCTTTCTTTCTCAGTGTCATTTCGAATGCCTTGCAGTCTGTCACTATCTTGAAGTGTACTCCGTACAGGTATTGTCTAAACTTCTTCACTCCTTGAATAACAGCTAATGCTTCTAGCTCATAGCTGATATACCGGCTCTCTGCATCACTTGTTTTATGACTCATGTAGTGTACTGGGTGTAGGTCACCATCGGCATGTCTTTGCAATAGTATTGCGGCTAAAGCTTGGCTAGATGCGTCTGTGTGCAACTCCGTAGGTAGTCTGGGATTATAGATCTTCAACACTGGATCTGTCCCCAACTTCTGCTTCAATTCATTGAACGCACATCTTTGTTCCCCACCAAAATTAAATCTGTCATCCTTTCTGAGTAAATCCGTCAATGGTTTTGCAATCTTTGCGTAGTCTTTGATATACTTTCTGAAGTATGAAGTTAATCCAATAAAACTCATCACCTGTTTTGTGTTCTTTGGTTCTGGGAATCTCACCACAGCGTCTATCTTCTCACGGCTGGGTCGTACTTCTCCGTCTTTGATACGATGTCCTAGGAACCCAATCTCTTCATTTAAAAGCCTTGCCTTCTTCCAATTTATCTCTAGACCATAATCAGCTGCCACATTCAGAACTTGCTGTAGTCTTTCCACGGCTTCGACCTCGCTGATTGCTGGAATAATAATATCGTCTATAAATATCATCATCACATTCTTTGCTATTAGATCTCTGAATATAATCGTTATAAATCTCATGAAACACTTAGGCGATGAAGTCAATCCAAATGGTGCCCTCAGAAATTGAACTGCCCATGATGCGTCACAAATGATGTGTATGGCACTGACTCCTCGCTCACCTTCAAATGAAAAAATCCGTTTTGAGATCTAATACGCTAAATATCTTGTTGTCTTTCAGTTTGTCAATCACGTCATCTATGATTGGCAAAGGGAATTCATCTTTAAGAATCTTCTTGTTTAGTAGCCTGTAGTCGACACAGACTCTAGTAGTGTCATCTTTCTTCTTGACCAACACCAGGGACTAGCATATTCAGAAAACTTACCCGCGCAATGCCTTTCTTTATCCACTCCTCTACCTGGTCTTCCACTAACTTTGCTCCGTCAACGCCAGCCGTCGTGGGCGTTGGGCAACTGGGATGTCGTCCTTCAACACAATCTTCAATTGTACTGGTGCTTCTTTAGTTTGGCACGGTTTGTAATCCAATACCATTTGCTCCACCTGCTCTCGAGTGTTTACACCTGCTGCACAACCTGTTAACTCAATTTGGTTAGCAAAACAATCAACTCTCTTCCACCATTCATCATCTTTCGGGTACAACTTCGCCTCTCCATCACATAACACCATAACTAATTCACTCAGAAATTCTTGCCCTAAAATAACCGTAAACGGCATACAGTCTCTAGGCACTACATGGAATGTCACGTCTTCGTAGAGCTCTCCGTCGATCGTCACGTTAGCACGAAACTGTCCGCTCGATTTCACCTTTGTTTGGCCAAGTCCAGATATGACCAAGTTGTCGTCGTATTTCTCGATGTTAAACGCCATAAACTGGTCGTCGGCCACTAGATTCGCACATGATCCTGTGTCTAGTAATGTCTTGACTTGAAAACCACACATTTCCATCATTTTCATGGGTTTTTCTGCACTTTCAACTTAAACTCGTCTTTGTTATTGTTTTGAATGTGAAACATTCCGCCATGTTCTCCGTTTTCATTGTCAAACGTGAACTCTCGCTCCTCATTGGCTGTTGTCGTGTTTTGACAATCACTTGCAAACATGGCCGCCCTCGGCTTCATGTTTGGTTGGTCGAATCTTCGAGGCGTCGTCTTATTGGCTGGCACCCGGCGCCGCCAAATTTGAATGCATTTCCGCCGCTTCCGCTGCCAACAGCGCCATCACGTCTAGCGGAGGATTGTGGAACCTCGACTTTGCAATGCTTACTCAAATGTCCGAATGCATTACAGCGAAAACACTTGATTCCTGTGGGACAGTCGCTCGCCATATGGTCATTCTCCCCACAGTTGTAGCACCGTCTCCGCTGCTGACCACCTGTCTGCTGTTTGCCACTCGTCGTTGGTCGTCTCAAACCTTGTCGCTCGCTGGTCTCCTTTGGTGCAGAGCTTCTTTTAGCCTCTGACCTCTCCTTCATTTGTTCATACAGCTTTAATCTATCTTGGAGTACTGAGTATGTAACAGCGCCATAAAGTATAGTCTTGTTTATTTCACTATCTTGAATGCCCTCAACAATGTACTGTATTGCCACATTGTCACTGAACCTAGCGCGCTTGCCCATCTCCTTCATCTTTAGTATGTACTGCATGTAGGTTTCACCAGGTTCCTTCTTCCTAGCTGCCATCAGCTCATGCATCTCTTTGCTGTTGATCTTTTCAGGGAACTCTTGTAACAATGCCGCTTTCAGTTCTTTGAAGCCTTTGAACACCTTCTCCGTCTTTAACCATAGTGCTGCTGTACCTTCTAGTGATCTTCTTGCAATAATGAGCTGCTGCTGAGGTGTCCAATTCATTCATTCATTCATTCATTCATTCATTCATTCATTCATTCATTCATTCATTCATTCATTCATTCATTCATTCATTCATTCATTCATTCATTCATTCATTCATTCATTCATTCATTCATTCATTCATTCATTCATTCATTCATTCATTCATTCATTCATTCATTCATTCATTCATTCATTCATTCATTCATTCATTCATTCATTCATTCATTCATTCATTCATTCATTCATTCATTCATTCATTCATTCATTCATTCATTCATTCATTCATTCATTCATTCATTCATTCATTCATTCATTCATTCATTCATTCATTCATTCATTCATTCATTCATTCATTCATTCATTCATTCATTCATTCATTCATTCATTCATTCATTCATTCATTCATTCATTCATTCATTCATTCATTCATTCATTCATTCATTCATTCATTCATTCATTCATTCATTCATTCATTCATTCATTCATTCATTCATTCATTCATTCATTCATTCATTCATTCATTCATTCATTCATTCATTCATTCATTCATTCATTCATTCATTCATTCATTCATTCATTCATTCATTCATTCATTCATTCATTCATTCATTCATTCATTCATTCATTCATTCATTCATTCATTCATTCATTCATTCATTCATTCATTCATTCATTCATTCATTCATTCATTCATTCATTCATTCATTCATTCATTCATTCATTCATTCATTCATTCATTCATTCATTCATTCATTCATTCATTCATTCATTCATTCATTCATTCATTCATTCATTCATTCATTCATTCATTCATTCATTCATTCATTCATTCATTCATTCATTCATTCATTCATTCATTCATTCATTCATTCATTCATTCATTCATTCATTCATTCATTCATTCATTCATTCATTCATTCATTCATTCATTCATTCATTCATTCATTCATTCATTCATTCATTCATTCATTCATTCATTCATTCATTCATTCATTCATTCATTCATTCATTCATTCATTCATTCATTCATTCATTCATTCATTCATTCATTCATTCATTCATTCATTCATTCATTCATTCATTCATTCATTCATTCATTCATTCATTCATTCATTCATTCATTCATTCATTCATTCATTCATTCATTCATTCATTCATTCATTCATTCATTCATTCATTCATTCATTCATTCATTCATTCATTCATTCATTCATTCATTCATTCATTCATTCATTCATTCATTCATTCATTCATTCATTCATTCATTCATTCATTCATTCATTCATTCATTCATTCATTCATTCATTCATTCATTCATTCATTCATTCATTCATTCATTCATTCATTCATTCATTCATTCATTCATTCATTCATTCATTCATTCATTCATTCATTCATTCATTCATTCATTCATTCATTCATTCATTCATTCATTCATTCATTCATTCATTCATTCATTCATTCATTCATTCATTCATTCATTCATTCATTCATTCATTCATTCATTCATTCATTCATTCATTCATTCATTCATTCATTCATTCATTCATTCATTCATTCATTCATTCATTCATTCATTCATTCATTCATTCATTCATTCATTCATTCATTCATTCATTCATTCATTCATTCATTCATTCATTCATTCATTCATTCATTCATTCATTCATTCATTCATTCGATCATTCAACGCTTATTTAGGGGTTAAATAGAGCAGAAACGGATACGTTAATATCACCTGTAAGAAGATCAAAAGAAGAAGTCAAAAGAAATCTTTCATAGGACAAATATGAGAAAAATGGGTGAAACCCTTTCAGTGGTTAATTCGACTCCGATATTAAAACGCGATTCAATAAATTATTAAGTAGCAACACTTTAAAATTATTTACCGACTATTTCTACTCTACACAACTGTTTGACAACAGTTAGTCTGAACATAAACAGTGTTTGTGTCAATGTTTTATTTTAAATAAAACGATTTTCGGATTTTATCGCGTTTTAAATTAGTTTTTACAAAATATTTTTACTTCCCGACGTTTCGGATGCTTTACAGCATCCGAGGTCAGGGGGGACAGATAGTTTTATTTAAAATGTGTAGTATTCGCGTAAACACAAGAAATCATTAAATTTTTTATTTTATTTAATTTAATCATTAAATTTTATAACGGGATTAATATATATATATATATATATATATATATGTATATATATATATATATATATATATATATATATATATATATATATATATATATATATATATATATATATATATATATATATATATATATATATATATATATATATATATATATATATATATATATATATATATATATATATATATCTTCACGCAATTCCCAATACAGGGTAGACAGAGGTCAAGTCAAGACAATTAAGTCCCTTTGACCCACCTTCCACCGAAGATGTTTTCGGGACAACGTGACAGGTGGTAGAGCCGTCGTCAGTTTTTATGTCCAAGCCAACGATATTCGTACATAAGTTTTGAAAACTCATTGGTACTGCCACCTGGGATCGAACTCAGGTCTCTCGACTCGAAATTCCGACCACCCAACAACTCGGCTATCGTGACTTTTAATATAGAAGAGGATTAATATAGAATAACTAAACAACTTGTGAAGCAAACAAAATCTTAGGACGGTGCAAAGCATACATGTTCTAATAGTTCCTTATAAGTGTAGATTAAATGACATGACAACGTGCAACTACGGAATGTGGTAAGTTAATAGAGAATCGATGAATCACCGCCGCTCGAGGTTGTTATTTCTCGAACGACTGTGTCGGGACAGTTGCGAGATTTATTTACAGTGTTACAATTATGACTCGGCAACTGTACATGGCAATGTTGACAAACTATCTTACAGTGTGTGTTACGTCTGTTTAAAAAAAAAAATATTTTTTGCTTAAATTCAACTTCTTCCGCTTTGCAATGTTTTTGTTTTTCCTTCCTTCTAAACTTTATATGGGTGTGTGATTCAATACGGGAAAATTGGTAATTGTAAAACTTGAAGATGATACTGCGAATTGTAGTCAATTTTACTATCATAACTGATACCGTTGACGGAAATCTACATTATAAACTAGGAAACTCGCACTGCATTTAAAGATGCATTAAAAAGATTACTGACGTATCGGAGTGGAACTCCGGACTGGTTAATGATAGACATACTCATCTCCAAATGCAGCGGCACAAAGGACATCTGATACCGATACCAGTACCGTTGGACTTGGCGGTGACAGTCGACGCAAAACGCTCAGACGTACCATACGTATTTAACGGCGTATCTAGAGCGAGTAGCGACAACTGCAGCGACTTGTACTTTGCTAGCTGCTGAAGTGAACTCAATGGGATACTGAGGATCAAGGTTTAAAAAGTACCTAAATAAATTGCAACACAAAGTATTTTTTTTACTGTACTTAACAATAGCCGGGTGGTTGGGTGGTCGGAATTTCGAGTCAAGAGACCCGATTTCATCCTCAAGTGGCAGGCTCGTACCAAATGGGTTTTTCAAAAACTTATATACGAATTATATCGCTGGCTTTGACATAAAGACGGCGACGGGCTCAACACCTGTTACGTTGTTCCGAAAATATCTTCGGTGAAAGGTGGGTCAAAGGGACTTAATTATCTAGACTAGACCTCTGTCTACCCCTGTGTTGGGAATTGCGTGAAAATATTTATTTTTTTATTTATACTTACACTGAAATCAGCACAAAATTTTAAAACACCTGAATCACATAAAATTAATATAAATATTGAATTTTAATTTCCCATCACACTCAATTATCTGGTCATTGCGTGTCTAATTTCTATTTAGCAAACTTAGATTTACTTTTGCGCAGCAGAAACTAAGATTTACTTTTGTGCGCGTAAACTTGATGTATTCTTATCTAAAAGAATAAATTTAATATCTTTCCCATACATGAAACAACGCACAGAACAACAGAACAATTATCAACCCGACTTGTGTTTAAAAACTACACAGAAAGCAAATGTAGATAATTGAAACACTTGTGCCTAAAGTAAAACAGGTCGCAAACAATTGGTCGGAGTTACACGAGCACAAAATATGCAAGAGTCTGAAGAAAGCACTCACGAAAACATTATACAATTTGTGAGCATCGAAGAGAGGTACCGTTTACAAATTGTCAATGCAGTTCTCGACATCGATAACAGTTTTGACTCCGGTTACAATATAAATACGTAACTCTCTCAACCGTTACCGAACACAGACGCGGAATACCAATGACCGAACATTAACAGTTTTATTTTTAAAGTTACGAGTTCATACCTGATTTATGTAATTGGGCCGTCTTTCCCACGGAAGCGTCACATTTGATAGACCCATTAATTGGATGATAGTTTCAGAGTTAGTATTTACAAAACTACAAAGAAACTTATCGCATTTTAAGATCGATTAGTTCGCGGTAAACAAAAACTTAAATTAATCTTGAAATATAAATAAATTGGTTTGTAAATCATACTTTAATATTAATTACACTTAAGATTTAATACTGATTTTAAGAGAAAAAAAAATTAAGACTCAAATACTAAACTGCCAAGTTCATCAAATCTAGTGGTCCAAGTTCTTCTCTAAACTAAAATTCACTTAGCAAATTTACTGACATGACAATGAAACGTATTTTAAAACTAATAACAACACTATACTAAATTGTTGAATTAATAAGACAACATCTGTGATAAGCTAATTTGTTCATTTAAATGATGATCGTGAACCCGAAAAAGTTTATTAAGGATTTGATTAGAAGTAACGTGACACAGAATCACCTGTTATATTTTCTATACTTCTTAGAATAAACTTTCTTTGCTATTTACGACTGTGGTCTCAATAACCAAAATGTTTTACACGGCTCATTACTTGTATAGTTTAAATGAGATTTGATTACAAATTAGTACGTAAGATCTCAATTCTTAGATAGCCTTAAAACCTAAAAAGATAAAATTCGAGGACCATAAAAAGAGATTTAATAGCTCATCACTAGTCCAGGTTAATAAGAATCTGATTCCAAATCATGTAGGAGTGAACTGTTACTGTGTTGACTTGAATACATATTGTTGTCGTCGGTCCCACACAGAAGAGGCCATTAACACAGTTACAGTTCTTGATCTAATTCGTTATTGTATAGCTTGACGATTTCACATGAGTTTCACGGAACTATCGGGCGATATGAGATATGAGGCACATCTATAATAGTAATGTCAAACCAATAGCTTTCATGTAAATCGTTCAATTTTTATAACTTTTATTGTTTTCTTTATGGTCCGTTATACATGTTGAGATGTATAAATATTTCAAGCAAATGATTTTATTACATACACAAATAGTTTAACACAAATAAATCTCTATCAAAGTACAAAGGGAAATAATATATGACTTATATATGTAACAAAATTTATTTAAACATTAGAATGTAACGCAGACCTGCAAATAATTTTAATGTTACGCAACTTAAAAGTAAACTATTTTTTATAAAGCATCAATAACATAAACCGAGCTCGGCGCTAGTGTCAATGCCGAACTAATTACGACGTCCGTAAATAAATCGATTGCAATGAAATCACTCGCTGCACTACGAGCATTTGAAAAAATTAAGACTCAAATACTAAACTGCCAAGTTCATCAAATCTAGTGGTCCAAGTTCTTCTCTAAACTAAAATTCACTTAGCAAATTTACTGACAAGATTAATGAAACGTATTTTAAAACTAATAACAACACTATACTAAATTGTTGAATTAATAAGACAACATCTGTGATAAGCTAATTTGTTCATTTAAATGATGATCGTGAACCCGAAAAAGTTTATTAAGGATTTGATTAGAAGTAACGTGACACAGAATCACCTGTTATATTTTCTATACTTCTTAGAATAAACTTTCTTTGCTATTTACGACTGTGGTCTCAATAACCAAAATGTTTTACACGGCTCATTACTTGTATAGTTTAAATGAGATTTGATTACAAATTAGTACGTAAGATCTCAATTCTTAGATAGCCTTAAAACCTAAAAAGATAAAATTCGAGGACCATAAAAAGAGATTTAATAGCTCATCACTAGTCCAGGTTAATAAGAATCTGATTCCAAATCATGTAGGAGTGAACTGTTACTGTGTTGACTTGAATACATATTGTTGTCGTCGGTCCCACACAGAAGAGGCCATTAACACAGTTACAGTTCTTGATCTAATTCGTTATTGTATAGCTTGACGATTTCACATGAGTTTCACGGAACTATCGGGCGATATGAGATATGAGGCACATCTATAATAGTAATGTCAAACCAATAGCTTTCATGTAAATCGTTCAATTTTTATAACTTTTATTGTTTTCTTTATGGTCCGTTATACATGTTGAGATGTATAAATATTTCAAGCAAATGATTTTATTACATACACAAATACTTTAACACAAATAAATCTCTATCAAAGTACAAAGGGAAATAATATATGACTTATATATGTAACAAAATTTATTTAAACATTAGAATGTAACGCAGACCTGCAAATAATTTTTAATGTTACGCAACTTAAAAGTAAACTATTTTTTATAAAGCATCAATAACATAAACCGAGCTCGGCGCTAGTGTCAATGCCGAACTAATTACGACGTCCGTAAATAAATCGATTGCAATGAAATCACTCGCTGCACTACGAGCATTTGAAAAAAATTATAAGTACTCTAATTAATATTTCTTCGGCCAGTTTCTTGTTCCACATACGGCTGGTTTTGCCTCCTAAAATCGTGTGTGTATTTAATCCAGTGTGGGCGTTTCCTTTGTAATGTAAACTATTTGAAAAAACATTTGAGAGAAATCTTTTATATTAAAGCAGGCTTTTACTTCAGCAAGTATGTACAAAACATTATTAAGTGAACCTAAGTCGACACCCTTGGCCTGCAATGCAAAGGTTCGGCTCATGGTCGTAAAACAATTTTGGTCAGTCCGCGATCTGCGCAATTACAATCACAATGACGTCAGACAACACAATTTGCAATTTTTTTTAAATCCTAGTTATAATGAAGTCTTACACAGTCTTACAGTCGAAGAAGATTTACATGTATTTATTTCCTGAAATTTATCAAAAACACGATAAAATTTAATTGGAAGACAGCGAAATCTTAATGTAATCTGAATCATATCATAGAACAAAAGTGTTATTTGATACTCATTACTTACTTGATACTAATTATTACTGGGGAGGGACCCTACACATAAATTGTTAAAAGAGCGCGCGCACAGCGAACAATTTAAATGCTTAACTGCCCAGCGTTCCACTGGCCTGAGGGTGAATACGAGTGAAAGTGATATTATCTGCTGATTAAATGCAGCGGGACACGGCTTAATGTCCTTGCTCTGTATTAACTTATGCCTTAGCTGTACGCCATAATTACTCGATTAATCGCGTAATAGAATTATAATAGATCAACACCCCTGATATTAAGACAGTGGTATATCTCATGTAATTAATTATTTGCAGCCGCAAGCTGTACCTCACGTAGAATTTACAAATAAAGAGAACTGACCAAAATGTGGAATTCATATATTTTTGAAATCCTCTGTCATATTTAACAACCTGCGTGGGCGAGTGAAGTAAACACCGGTTTTCATAGTGTCGACCTGTCCGAGACTCGACCCCGGCACCTCAGAGCTACTGAGGTGCCGGGGTCGAGTCTCGGACAGGTCAATATAGAAAACCATTTTTTCTAAATTTTCTCGGGTTCCATACCCGTGTTTGAGGTACATTTGGTGTTTCTGATTAAAGTTCGTAAGCTGCTTACTATGGGATGTATGTGATATTGTCCCAAAGTATGTATGTATTTATTTATTATTCTTACTTAATCCAGTTAAATATGAGTAAAAGAAATTTTAAAACGACATCAGCTCAGCATTATTCGAGTTTGCCAATTCTGAATTTCTAAAGGAAGGGTCACTTAAACTTTTATTGACTCACTTAAATTACTTAATTTCTTTACACTACTTCTATACTGAGTAGTAGAATGTCAGTAAAATTAAAGAAACACAATCAGACAGACTTGTTTATGCAATAAACGTAACTAAATTATACACGACGCACCAGTTTTATGGTAATGCAATTCTGCAGTGGAATCGATAACAAGATCAGCAGAGACCATGAATTTTAATTTAAAGCTATCAGTAGTAATAAGAGAAGTCGTATGTGCGGTGCAGAAAGCGATGAAAGCTATTTCCTATGAACAAAAATTGCGTATTGAATTCCATTGACATATTCGAATAGGCTTCCGCAATGTGCAATACGACGAAGCCCGGGCGCGTATTAATTGCCAGTGAAAGGAGGTTTATATAAATTCCATAATAAGCAATAGTAATCTTTTTTCTGATATGATTGTTCTTTCTTTGCTATGATTTATACCTGCTTATTATCACGCCTGTTAAATATATTTAAAATAATACCTAACGAACATTGTGTACATGTTACATACATTACTGGTATAATAGCGTTGAGGATTTATAACATCCGCGTGGTGATTACGCTATAAAAAGCTAATTATAATACATATGGATGAACATACGTTGGAGTAGGTAGATTTTATTAGCAAATTTGCAAACATAAGCATCAGAAATTATTTATGAACTATAAGAACAACCAGTTCTCTGTGTGAGTTTGTGAGTGAGTTTAGAGTTACGAGCTAAATGTCTCACAGGGCGCGTTACACAAACGATTACAGCAGTTCCTTGCTGGCTGGACCTGGGAGCTGCTACAATCGTTTAAAACCTTCGACCTGTCGCCCGATGCTTTGTTACGTTAGTAACCACAGTCTATTGGCCAAAGTTCACGCCGTTCCCTCGCTACCAGCTAGGTACATTGCCTGCGGTCTGTTTGCGTAAATGTCAAGCAAGTCGTACCACAAATCAAGCGAAATTGTTACGAGAGTTTGTAACATTTGTTTTATATCTTTTGCTATTTCTGTACCATACCTATGCATTATTTATATTATATATTTAGAACTGTTATTTACGTTTCGGGACACGGGACTGCTTAGACCATCAGCAAGTGTTAGGATGGTAAGATTGACAAATATTTTCCACATATGCAAAGTCTACAATCTTAAAAGTTACTACTAACGGTACTGTTAGTAGTTATAGTATATCGAATATACTATAGTATCCTGTTGATACGCAGTATTGAAAATCAAGATGAAGAGTTGCAGTAAATGTTCACAAGCTTACCTCCATCTCAAACAATTTAAATAGAAAAATTTCAAATATATAATAGAGCTTGCTCGTAAGTGGCCTTAGACCAATGCAAACTGTATACACCGATTGGAACCATTCATATAAAGAAAGAACCTATGAAAACATAAGAAATGTTTGGAAAGAAATCGCGTTTAAGTACAATGTAAGATGGTTGAAAAACGAATGGAGATTCCCAATACATTTAAAATGAAATAAATCAGTTGTATACCACGGATTACTTTTTAAGAAGGTAAACGACATAATTTTTACCCTAACTGTATGGAGACGGCTGGAGGCTAACCACCTGTCTTTGTCCCAAATAGATTTAGGTCAAAGGTGGGTCGAAACGACTTCATTGTGTAGACCTCTGCTAAAACCCCAATATGGGCAATTGCGTGAAGATATAAAAAAAGTATATGGTGAAAACAAAGTTTAAACTTGCGTTTAAATTAGTTCATTGTAGCATAACACTTAATTCAAATCGTGCTTCACTCATATCTATCGATAACCTGTGTTTATCGTAAATACTCCTTAAGAGCCTATAGCTACTCCTCCTTATAGCCCACTGCGGGACATAGGCCTCTCCATTTACGAGGATCTTAATCGCCACACTCGGTAAGCTGTAAAAAAAATTGAATTCAGAATTTTGAAAGTGTAACATATAAACTCTTTTAAAGCGCACTGAGTAACTATGTTAATCAGATAAGATATGCAAGGAAGTACTAATATGGAAATGCGTTCGTTATATGTACTTATGATACAATTTCATTCGTATTGTACGAGACAACGTTATGTTGGCACTTTCGATTTTAACTTTACAAACGTGTCGATGGCGCGTGGTATGTTTTAAAGTGGCTGTATTCTGAAAGCTATCGTGATAAAAATTTGCGTTTACAGCTGCATATTTATATTTGTTATTTTATTCGTAGTATAAGAATATGCTATTAACTTTGTTTTCATGGGTCAGAAAAGAGTAAGAACGTCTCGTCTTTCATATCAAACAATAAGTGAACTTCGGAATGTTGAGCATAGCTGAATTTATTAAAATTTCGTATTATTTCCAAAACGATAACCGAGAGGCTGGATTCGGAGTCAAGAGACCCGAGATAGATCCCCAGGTGGCAGGCTTAAGTACGAATTATATTATTAATTAATTGACGGCTTGGCATAAAGACAGCGACGGGCTCACCACTTGTCACGTTGTCCCGAAAATGTCTTCGGTGGAAGGTGGGTCGAAGGGACATAATTGTCTAGACTAGACCTCTGCCTACCCCTGTATTGGGAATTGCGTGAAGATATTTATTTATTTATTTTATTTAATATATATATATATATATATATATATATATATATATATATATATATATATATATATATATATATATATATATATATATATATATATATATCTTCACGCAATTCCCAATACAGGGGTAGACAGAGGTCAAGTCAAGACAATTAAGTCCCTTTGACCCACCTTCCACCGAAGATGTTTTCGGGACAACGTGACAGGTGGTGAGCCCGTCGCCGCCTTTATGTCCAAGCCAACGATATTCGTACATAAGTTTTTGAAAAACTCATTGGTACTGCCACCTGGGGATCGAACTCGGGTCTCTCGACTCGAAATTCCGACCACCCAACAACTCGGCTATCGTGACTTTTAATATAGAAGAGGGATTAATATAGAATAACTAAACAACTTGTGAAGCAAACAAAATCTTAGGACGGTGCAAAGCATACATGTTCTAATAGTTCCTTATAAGTGTAGATTAAATGACATGACAACGTGCAACTACGGAATGTGGTAAGTTAATAGAGAATCGATGAATCACCGCCGCTCGAGGTTGTTATTTCTCGAACGACTGTGTCGGGACAGTTGCGAGATTTATTTACAGTGTTACAATTATGACTCGGCAACTGTACATGGCAATGTTGACAAACTATCTTACAGTGTGTGTTACGTCTGTTTAAAAAAAAAAATATTTTTTGCTTAAATTCAACTTCTTCCGCTTTGCAATGTTTTTGTTTTTCCTTCCTTCTAAACTTTATATGGGTGTGTGATTCAATACGGGAAAATTGGTAATTGTAAAACTTGAAGATGATACTGCGAATTGTAGTCAATTTTACTATCATAACTGATACCGTTGACGGAAATCTACATTATAAACTAGGAAACTCGCACTGCATTTAAAGATGCATTAAAAAGATTACTGACGTATCGGAGTGGAACTCCGGACTGGTTAATGATAGACATACTCATTTCCAAATGCAGCGGCACAAAGGACATCTGATACCGATACCAGTACCGTTGGACTTGGCGGTGACAGTCGACGCAAAACGCTCAGACGTACCATACGTATTTAACGGCGTATCTAGAGCGAGTAGCGACAACTGCAGCGACTTGTACTTTGCTAGCTGCTGAAGTGAACTCAATGGGATACTGAGGATCAAGGTTTAAAAAGTACCTAAATAAATTGCAACACAAAGTATTTTTTTTTACTATACTTAACAATAGCCGGGTGGTTGGGTCGGAATTTCGAGTCAAGAGACCCGATTTCATCCTCAAGTGGCAGGCTCGTACCAAATGGGTTTTTCAAAAACTTATATACGAATTATATCGCTGGCTTTGACATAAAGACGGCGACGGGCTCAACACCTGTTACGTTGTTCCGAAAATATCTTCGGTGAAAGGTGGGTCAAAGGGACTTAATTATCTAGACTAGACCTCTGCCTACCCCTGTATTGGGAATTGCGTGAAGATATGTATTCATTTATTTTATTTAATTTAATCATTAAATTTTTATTTTATTTAATTTAATCATTAAATTTTATAACGGATTAATATATATATATATACATATATATATATATACACATATATATGTATATATATATATATATATATATCTTCACGCAATTCCCAATACAGGGGTAGACAGAGGTCAAGACAATTAAGTCCCTTTGACCCACCTTCCACCGAAGATATTTTCGGGACAACGTGACAGGTGGTGAGCCCGTCGCCGCCTTTATGTCCAAGCCAACGATATTCGTACATAAGTTTTTGAAAAACTCATTGGTACTGCCACCTGGGGATCGAACACGGGTCTCTCGACTCGAAATTCCGACCACCCAACAACTCGGCTATCGTGACTTTTAATATAGAAGAGGGATTAATAAAGAATAACTAAACAACTTGTGAAGCAAACAAAATATTAGGACGGTGCAAAGCATACATGTTCTAATAGTTCCTTATAAGTGTAGATTAAATGACATGACAACGTGCAACTACGGAATGTGGTAAGTTAATAGAGAATCGATGAATCACCGCCGCTCGAGGTTGTTATTTCTCGAACGACTGTGTCGGGACAGTTGCGAGATTTATTTACAGTGTTACAATTATGACTCGGCAACTGTACATGGCAATGTTGACAAACTATCTTACAGTGTGTGTTACGTCTGTTTAAAAAAATATATTTTTTGCTTAAATTCAACTTCTTCCGCTTTGCAATGTTTTTGTTTTTCCTTCCTTCTAAACTTTATATGGGTGTGTGATTCAATACGGGAAAATTGGTAATTGTAAAACTTGAAGATGATACTGCGAATTGTAGTCAATTTTACTATCATAACTGATACCGTTGACGGAAATCTACATTATAAACTAGGAAACTCGCACTGCATTTAAAGATGCATTAAAAAGATTACTGACGTATCGGAGTGGAACTCCGGACTGGTTAATGATAGACATACTCATTTCCAAATGCAGCGGCACAAAGGACATCTGATACCGATACCAGTACCGTTGGACTTGGCGGTGACAGTCGACGCAAAACGCTCAGACGTACCATACGTATTTAACGGCGTATCTAGAGCGAGTAGCGACAACTGCAGCGACTTGTACTTTGCTAGCTGCTGAAGTGAACTCAATGGGATACTGAGGATCAAGGTTTAAAAAGTACCTAAATAAATTGCAACACAAAGTATTTTTTTACTGTACTTAACAATAGCCGGGTGGTTGGGTGGTCGGAATTTCGAGTCAAGAGACCCGATTTCATCCTCAAGTGGCAGGCTCGTACCAAATGGGTTTTTCAAAAACTTATATACGAACTATATCGCTGGCTTTGACATAAAGACGGCGACGGGCTCAACACCTGTTACGTTGTTCCGAAAATATCTTCGGTGAAAGGTGGGTCAAAGGGACTTAATTATCTAGACTAGACCTCTGTCTACCCCTGTGTTGGGAATTGCGTGAAGATATTTATTTATTTATTTTATTTAATATATATATATATATATATACATATATATATATATATATATATGTATATATATATATATATATATACATATATATATATATACACATATATATGTATATATATATATATACATATATATATATATATATATATATACACATATATATGTATATATATATATATATACACATATATATGTATATATATATATATATCTTCACGCAATTCCCAATACAGGGGTAGACAGAGGTCAAGCCTAGACAATTAAGTCCCTTTGACCCACCTTCCACCGAAGATATTTTCGGGACAACGTGACAGGTGGTGAGCCCGTCGCCGCCTTTATGTCCAAGCCAACGATATTCGTACATAAGTTTTTGAAAAACTCATTGGTACTGCCACCTGGGGATCGAACTCGGGTCTCTCGACTCGAAATTCCGACCACCCAACAACTCGGCTATCGTGACTTTTAATATAGAAGAGGGATTAATAAAGAATAACTAAACAACTTGTGAAGCAAACAAAATATTAGGACGGTGCAAAGCATACATGTTCTAATAGTTCCTTATAAGTGTAGATTAAATGACATGACAACGTGCAACTACGGAATGTGGTAAGTTAATAGAGAATCGATGAATCACCGCCGCTCGAGGTTGTTATTTCTCGAACGACTGTGTCGGGACAGTTGCGAGATTTATTTACAGTGTTACAATTATGACTCGGCAACTGTACATGGCAATGTTGACAAACTATCTTACAGTGTGTGTTACGTCTGTTTAAAAAATATTTTTGCTTAAATTCAACTTCTTCCGCTTTGCAATGTTTTTATATTTCATTCGTATTGTACGAGACAACGTTATGTTGGCACTTTCGATTTTAACTTTACAAACGTGTCGATGTCGCGTGGTATGTTTTAAAGTGGCTGTATTCTGAAAGCTATCGTGATAAAAATTTGCGTTTACAGCTGCATATTTATATTTCATTCGTAGTATAAGAATATGCTAATGACTTTGTTTTCATGGGTCATAAAAGAGTAAGAACGTCTCGTCTTTCATATCAAACAATAAGTGAACTTCGGAATGTTGAGCATAGCTGAATTTATTAAAATTTCGTATTATTTCCAAAACGATAACCGAGTGGCTGGATTCGGAGTCAAGAGACCTGAGATAGATCCCCAGGTGGCAGGCTTAAGTACGAATTATATTATTAATTAATTGACGGCTTGGCATAAAGACAGCGACGGGCTCACCACTTGTCACGTTGTCCCGAGAATATCTTCGGTGGAAGGTGGATCGAAACGACTTCATTGTGTAGACCTCTGCTAAAACCCCAATATGGGCAATTGCGTGAAGATATAAAAAAAAGTCTATGGTGAAAACAAAGTTTAAACTTGCGTTTAAATTAGTTCATTGTAGCATAACACTTAATTCAAATCGTGCTTCACTCATATCTATCGATAACCTGTGTTTATCGTAAATACTCCTTAAGAGCCTATAATAGCCCACTGCGGGACATAGGCCTCTCCATTTACGAGGATCTTAATCGCCACACTGGGTAAGCTGTTAAAAAAATTGAATTCAAAATTTTGAAAGTGTTACATATAAACTCTTTTAAAGCGCACTGAGTAACTATGTTAATCAGATAAGATATGCAAGGAAGTACTAATATGGATATGCGTTCGTTACATGTACTTATGATACAATGTCATTCGTATTGTACGAGACAACGTTATGTTGGCACTTTCGATTTTAACTTTACAAACGTGTCGATGTCGCGTGGTATGTTTTAAAGTGGCTGTATTCTGAAAGCTATCGTGATAAAAATTTGCGTTTACAGCTGCATATTTATATTTCTTATTTTATTCGTAGTATAAGAATATGCTAATGACTTTGTTTTCATGGGTCATAAAAGAGTAAGAACGTCTCGTCTTTCATATCAAACAATAAGAGAACTTCGGAATGTTGAGCATAGCTGAATTTATTAAAATTTCGTATCATTTCCAAAACGATAACCGAGTGGCTGGATTCGGAGTCAAGAGACCCGAGATAGATCCCCAGGTGGCAGGCTTAAGTACGAATTATATTATTAATTAATTGACGGCTTGGCATAAAGACAGCGACGGGCTCACCACTTGTCACGTTGTCCCGAGAATATCTTCGGTGGAAGGTGGGTCGGAGGGACTTAATTGTCTAGACTAGACCTCTGCCTACCCCTGTATTGGGAATTGCGTGAAGATATGTATTCATTTATTTTATTTAATATATATATGAACACAAATTATGTTGTTGTGTCTAACAGGATCAATTTACACTTTACCTTAGATTAAGTCCTACGAGCTGCTAATGAAAATGCAATAATAAAATAATGATACTTGCAATGCAAAACAGTTAACGCCTAAGTGAAAATATCCCATCCGTATCAACCATATATTTAATACCCCCACTCAAATTTTTAGGTATTATTAAATACTAAAATTGTTAGAAAGGATTAATTAATTGACGACCTGGTTATACCCGTAATTAAAAAACCGTTATAGAATTGCAGGATATACATATAATGAGAATGATTTTAAAGGAAATAATTAACACAAAAAATTTCTTTTCACTTGAACAATTTTAAAATAAAATTCTCACATAAATTACGATTGCAGGCCTAAGCATGTTTCCAGATTTGAAGCTTAGTTTTACATAAGTATACATGCAGGCGATGCAGCGTAGGTTTTGCGCGATAATGGAGGCTATAGTAACCGTTGTTATTGTGTGGAAAGCAATACATAGTAATAAATAGTGTTTATATAATCATTTAAGATAATATTACATATTATGGCTTCGAGTTCACTCATCTGTGGCAATTAATTAATAAGGGGAACAAAGATTTCCTCTTCATGTATTTGTAGAGGTATATATAATTAAAGACAATTTGAAAAAATTAAGAATGTAGTTATGGTAATCTTTATATTTCAGCCGTTGTACACAAAATCTCAATGAATTTTGAAAATAAATCTTTCTAATTAATCCGTTCAGTAGGTTTAGTATTTATAACATTCAGACAGACAGATACCGAGGGTCACAGTTTTTATTGTATATTGTCTTATATAATTGATGTTATTTAATAGACATTAGTAAAAGAAAATGATTGAACCGAACACTATTATTCTCAAGATATGGTTAAATTATACTCAATATAGCTTACTGTAAATTAGGTCAATTTACTTTAATATTTTAAACAAAATGATTTGGTCTACAAACATTTTAGCTAAACAATGCAGTTGACGACCTGATTGTCTTCTAAAGGCAACGCACTAGGGCATATTGAGGACACGTAAGTAGATACCAGCCACACCTTTACGGGATATTTCCTTTGTTGATATATGTAGCTGACCTTTGAAGAGACTGCAAGAAATTGTCACTGCATTGGTGACAATTTCTCTTTCTAACCTTTTCCGTTAGCCTGGTTCTTTTGAAATAAGGACGACTAACTTCCATGTTTAAGGAAAAAATAATTTATTTCTATTCGCTGAAATTAATAGAATAAAACATTTAATATTTGAATTTAATGTATTAAATAAAATAATCAGGCACCTTTTTTAAAACATCGTTTACGAAGTTTATTGTTTTAATTACTTAAATTATAATAATTATTAACTTATAGCCAGTTTACTCTTATTTTTGTGGTTTCATCTCGGGAAAAGAGATA
The DNA here is from genome assembly GCA_029286605.1 of Sericinus montela. Taxonomy (NCBI): domain Eukaryota; kingdom Metazoa; phylum Arthropoda; class Insecta; order Lepidoptera; family Papilionidae; genus Sericinus; species Sericinus montela. Next base: position 8,976,130 of record JAGSMR010000019.1, on the reverse strand, counting down.
ATATAAACTAATAGGAAACTCGTATACACCTTCCATTTTGTTGTTCCAAAAGTTGTCTCGAAAGTCGTAAAATCTCGTGCGTGTGTAATAAGTAATTCAAGGTGAAAAAATCCGCTTTTCGCGATTTGGTTTAGAGCTTAAAAGGTGTCATGTATAATAATAATGTAAATAAATACCTAGCGATAAATTTTGTTCATGCACCCTAGTTTGGCGGAGATCGCGCAGCGCTCGTCCATATACGAATACATCGTACTGCACGTCGCAGACACGAAATTGTATGAGACTTTTGAGACAATTTTTAGAACATCAAAATCTCTGAAGCCAAACCAACATCCTTTTTAATTGATATGTTCTCTTAATAATTGCACAAAACTGTCCTGAACCTCGGAAATCTTCATCCATATTTATAACACTTATGCTGATGTCACACGTGCTGAAGTAATAATCAATCACACCACACACCATGCACCACATTTATTTATCACAATGTAAATGGCTTTCAAAATGATGAATACTTTGAACGGCCCAATATGTCATATTACTTTCGAAATACGATGATAAATTTTCATGACAATCAATTAGCATGACAAATACGTAATGCATATACTGTCACGCTTTAACATAGACACCTTGTTCATTCAAACCGAAAGGCAAAAGCCCTTGTTGAGTAACATTTTAGGTGTTTAATAATTAACAGTTTAATAAATAAAAGTTGTATTTAAAAGTCAAAATTAAAAGGCCCATAACACACAATAGCATTTACGAACACTTTGGAACGCTGCTGTAAAGGCTATTAAGGTTAAGGTTAAGGTGATAAAGTCAACACAGTGCCCAAACTGTTCTTAAAGACAGTACATTTTCAGTTTTTAGTCGTCGTTACGTAAGATAGAACTTTTGGACATTTTCACGTATTAGGGGTCGAGCATGGATATCAGTGTTGTTTAAAATGTTTTTTTTTTTTTATAGAAAAGGCCGGCAAACGAGCAGGCGGCTCACTTGATGGTAAGTGATTACCGCCGCCCATGAACACCCGCAATACCGGCCTTAGAGTGACCCCCACTCCAAATTGGGAGAGAGGGGGGGGCCTCCGGTTACCTGCACTCACGAGACGAAACGCAAAAGTTTGTTAGACTTCAACTTCACGCCGGTATTCTGTGAGGTCGTGGTACTTCCCCCGTCGAGCCGGCCCATTCGTGCAACAACAAAAGCTGATGCGTGGCTCTACCACTGTTAAAAACTACCACTGTTACTCCTAGGAGAGTGATTTAGGGATAGAAAATTCATTGGAGAAATTGGTCAATTTTGAATGAAGAAGCATGAAAGTCGATATAAACGATTCTTATATAAAATTAATAACACTACGATAGGATAAAAAGTGTGCATGTAAATGCTCTACATCCGTGCGAAACCAGGACGGATCACTAATTACTAATAAATATCTTTTTCTGTTAATTTGACATTTATCTCTACAAAATTCAAACAAAAATGTGAACTCTATAAAACCTCCATAGCGAGCGATTAAAAACGATATGAGCGCTAAAATGTTACGGTTATGAAGCCGTAAAAAAATAGAAATCGATAATGAACATCCGAAAGATAGAAAATTGTTAATCGTGGCAGAACGATTACTTGAAATCTCTACTGTTTATAAACCAATATTATAAAAGCGAAAGTAAAAGTAAAGTACTCTGTCAGTGGATCTGTGAATAAAGGTTTTACTCTAAACGCCTAAACGAATCTATGAAATTGGAAAAGGACACATTACGTCACACTAGCTTTAACCACGGGATCGATGTGTGACAAGCTGCAACCAACTTCAGTCTTTCTTACTTTTTTTTAATTTTTTATTGGATATATTAAAGAAAAAAAAGATTTACGCAATTTCCAATACAGGGGTAGACATAGGTCTAATTTAGGCAATTAAGTCCCTTCGACCCACCTTCTAGGAGAGAATGCTATTTCGGGACTAGTTATTGTGAATGCATATTCAATCTATAATTATCTTTATTCAGGATTATTATACTACATGGTGTTTCTACCTTATTTGTAAGCTTCTGTTTTCAAGGCAGAAAATTGATTATCAATATAAACACGAGCTTAGAAGTACAACATTGAAATTCACAGAATAACTTGATAAAATATTGTAGTTCACAGAATAATGCTGGCTCGATCATAAAGACGGCTCACCACCTGCCACGTTGTCCTAAAATAAATTCCGGCGGAATGTGGACCAAAAGGACTAAGTTATCTACTATATTGGCTACTATATTGGCTCTATGCTGTATTAAAATACGTGAAGAAAAAAAATATCATATTGCAGTCAGCATAACACAAGCATTGCTTAATTTAGGGAAGTTTAGTTGAACTTTTTAACCGTATTATTAATTTAATAATTATAATAATAAAATATAAAAAATAAAAAAATCTTCACATTTTATAATTTAATTTCCATAGAAATAGCTTGACACTATTTTTGCCTGACCAGCTTCTCACACTAATAGGTACACCTAGTAGTTCGTTAGGTAACCTGTGCCATGTGTACAATCTGTGTTCGACTGCGCCATATTACTCAGTGTTATGACGTCACAGCAGTTCGTGTGATGTAAACGACCGTCGCGATGGAACACATGAATAGACAATATCCTGATCGAAACCGCCGACACGTACGTGACTTGAGGAGTGAATCGAGAGCTCAAAACTCCTTAGCTATACAAAAATACTATGTAAATTAACCTCATTAGTTATACGAATCCATAATTACGCGTAATTACATCGGTTATTTCATTACGAACCGACGATCATAAAAGACACAATTTCTTGAACAATTTACGTAGTATCGTATTATTATTTAAGTTCAGTCTTATTAAAATCCATACTCTCTTACTGCTGAGCCATTACAAAATAGCAGACACCATTATAGTATGCCCATTGTAATAATTTAATTCAATATATTCCAAAAATATACACAAACAGACATACTACTTATTAATTAAAATTAATGATTGGAAAAGAAACAACATAAACAAAAGAAGGATAAGGGTAACGAATACAAGGTTTCAGGGATTTTTATCTTAAAAATAATACAAGTCTTTCCAAAAATATTGATTAATTGTTAAAAAAAACAATCCGCCGCGTCGAAATAAAAAAATATAATAAAAGTGATCTGTCAATTAATGTGAAAATGTCTGTGTTGTATAACTTGTTGTATAACTTTACAATGTGTATTTTTTAACGTTTTCATTTCCTGGCAGCTGTTTCACTTCAGGAATAAAATATTAACAGCATTTCAGATGACCTCAAACGTGCATACATATATAAAACCCAGCAAAAGCCGAATGTAGAACATAGACTTCTCAAATAAGCAAGCGGATTGGCAAACGCTAGTGCCAACTCCCGCCTTAGATGCTGATGTCCCTAACCGGTCTGTTAAATTTTGGTATGGTTTATTTCAAGTTTTCTTGTCTCGCCATTTACATTTACTAGGCTTTTCCCTTATTCGCCTCTTACGACACCCACGGGAAGAAGGAGATATTCTTAGACCTTAATACAACGGAAATTAAGACCCCAATTTTGTTATATTTACTAAACTATTTAAACGATTATCAATGGATATCATGTGAAATATTATATTTAAACGATTATCAATGGATATAATGTGCCTTCTATTTGTGAAAAGTAACAAACAGACCGAGAGCAAGTCATTGCAAGTGTTTGTTCATGATTAGTCTTTCGTTTGTTTTGATGTCACACCCACGTAGGTACCTACATACTACGAAATGTGAGTAAGTAACCGTGACCTAAATCTTTATTGTTCAATAAATCGTCCATAAGATTCGAAAAAAAAACACACTGATAATTATATTGATACTGATTGTTCCCAAAGAGATCAAAACTTGAGTATTGTGACTTCTTGACCTTTAACTTCACCAGTATTGGAAAATGTGTGAAGATTGACAAAAGCCATAACTAACGCAAACTGAACCTTATCATCTAAACCACATAAAGCAGCCGTGACAAATCGAATCCGATAGCCGGTCAACAGAATTAATTCTGCACTCGAGATGGCGTGAGAACATTCGCGTCAGTAATCCATTACGCCACTGGCGTCAGTGGCACGCCAGATACCAAAATAGTAGGTCAGTAACGCTTTAGTTCTTGTAGTTGTTATAAATTGGATGGATAAGAACTGAGATCCATTGGCGCTTCTTTTACGAACTCTTCGATTGGTGCATTCATAAGCGACGACGATTCGACCAGAATGCAAAATTGCTTTATGCCGATGACATTCCTACGGTAAGACGCCGCTGTAGTGGACAAAGGGAATGATAGGTAGCATACATTTCTATAATAGCAGTAAATTTTATTTCAAACAAATTATAACATAGGTAACGTAGCGTTTAATAGAGAGTGTACTAGATAAAGAATCTGAAGAAGCATGACAAAGAATAAGTGTTTTAACAAATGTTTCTAAATACTCAAAAAGAACCAAGAAATAATTTCTGCACTAGAAACATGGAGAGTCTTCTCAGCTACAAAACCTTTAAAACATTGAGAAATGCCTGCGCCCCGCAGTGGGAAATTAGTAGCTTCATTATCCACTACTTTCTGCTTTTACGATCTAAAAATTGCGAGTCTACAACAATGCCCCTTCGAATCGATAAGCAACCTCAATTCTTGGCGTTCTACTTACGCCAATCTTAATGATACAAAGCAATTGTGTTTTTAGTTTTCAAATAGGCTTACGGATTTATATGTTGTTGGATGGATTAAAGAAAGATGAATTTGCGAATGAGATCGATAACATACATTTCTATTTAAAACTCTAAAGGTTTAATGAAGTAATAATAAAGTTTTCCTAAACATTATTTTAATCAAAAGATAAATCAGTGGAAATAACACGCAGATTGCAAGCCAGCCCAATTAAAATAGAAGTTCACAGAGTTTAAAAACTTTACTGCTTAAGTATTATTTAAGTACATTAATAGTGCCATATTTCATTTAAATAACTACAAAAACTGTCCAACTTTTATGATAATCATAAATACGGAAGTAATTTCGTCTAATATTATTTAAATAAACCGAATAAACAATTCTGCTGGCGGCAGTTGACGAGTAGCCAAATGTAGAAACGAATATAATAAAATACAGGTTTAATTAAAACATAAAGTCTTAATCATAAGCACTGCGTTATGAAGTAACACGTTATTGTTCCACGAGGATAGCTTCCGTGCAGCCGTGACGTGGTCCACCTCGTACACGTGGTAACGCTTGAACACATTGACCGCGGTTTGTGCACTAGCCTGTAACTATCTGTAGTACGCACTGCTTTATTACTAAAATATTCACACTGTTTACTAAATAACAAACACAAGAAGTAAACTTAGCGTCACTTTCCCAACCAACACTGACGACCTCCGTGGACGAGTGGTGTAAACACCGGTTTTCAAGGTGTCGCCATCGCGAAGTTGACCCAATCGGGAATCGAACCCTCCCCGGGTTCGATTCCCGGTTGGGTCAATAAAGAAAAACAAATTTTTGGACATTTTCTTGAGTCTGGTTGTATGTGGTGCCTTCGTTGTTTCCGATTCCCATACCTCAAGTGCTTTAGCATTTTACATTGGGATCGGAGCAATGCATGTGATGTTGTCCCTATCTATGTATGTATTTATTTATTTATTAATAATAAATAAATACAATTATTAAACACGCTTACTAATACTTTTGTGACTTTCAACAGACACGAAGGCTTTGAGATGTCTTAAATATACCGATGAATGACGATTAAATGTTGTAAAAATATGATATGAGAATCGTCAAAATTTCTTTCGCAAAGAATAAAATGTTCGGGAAATACAAAAGTGCATGCCTCATAACGCTCATTGAATTCGTAACTAAGAAGTTATAAAAACTAACATCTGTCAGCGGTAACCGGGTTGACTACGGGGATCTTTATAAAATTGTAAAAGGGTCATGTCTGTATATTGATATTTGTTACTAGGACGTGCCTGTGCCCAAACCAATAGTTTTTAGAATTCTTGAAATAAATAATAATAATAAATAAATGTATAGATGGCGACAAGATCAAATTCATTGCTTTGATGCTAAAGTAAGTAGCTATAGCACTTTTGTTACGGAATCGGAAACAAAGAAGGTACCAACCACCAAATACCCAGACACGAGAAAATTTAGTAAAAGTGGTTTCCTACGTTATCCATCCTATCCAGGAATCGAACCCGTGACCTGAGATGGCGATACCTTGAAAACGAGTCCTCCACATTGTATACATAAATATTTTAAGTAAAACGTTTAAACTGTCCGGTTTTCTTTTCCTATGGTTCACCATCGTAACATTAAGAGGCTATGTACACTCCGTAGTAAGTACAAAACTTGATTCCGTTTCACAGATTTCAGAGCGACTTCATTCTCACGTGAAAAAATTAAGTGCTATTGTTATGACTTTGTTTGTGGTACCAGTGCCAAAAAATTATTTGTGATACCATCGTTGTTTCTAATTTCTTTTCACCACTGCTTGAGCTGCTTACTTTGGGATTAGACTAATGTAAGTGATGTTAAGGAAGAAAAGTTCTCGAATGGCAGCCTCGGTCTGGCAAGCGCAGTATAGGAGTTGCGGGCAGTCGATAGATACAGGTGGATCGTGGAGTCGGGATCGTTCTTTGTGTAAATCTTTGGACGAGGCCTATGTTCAACAGTGGACTTTTGATAGGCTGTAAAGAAGAAAAAGAAAAAGAAGTGATGTTGTCCCTATTTAGACATATATTTACTTATAGTTGGAGAGGTGGTTGTAGTGGAATTTTTCGGGAGTCATCGTGACTTACATAGTCATACAACAGGATCCATTAATACACATGGATGACGTTTAAGTAAATCTTTTCCATCAGTTATTTTTCTTATGAAACAGAACAAACGTTTCTTACAACTATTAAAGGTGTTAATACAAGTGTTTTCTTTATAACTCACAAAAACTATAAACGCAATATGAATATAATAAAGAGTGTCTAGAAAAAAACCTTGGCGTTGACATGTTGAGAGTAGCATTTACCTTAAATGCTCCGCGTCCTGAGGAGTACAATAAATAATGTCTTTACCTAGTCTAGCTACTTATTTTCTGTGAACGATTCGTCAACAAAGTGACATAAAGGAATATAAAATTACTCACAACAAAATCTGCGAGACGGGCAACCAGCTAGTACGGAATTAGTAGTCAAAGGTAAGGTATAATTATAATTAGTTTAAATCACTTTCGAAGTTCACACTTAACTAAGATTTCAATAAAAGGCAGGCCTCTAATTAGCATCATCGACACCGTGCCAATACACAGCCCCTTAGATCGTGAATGCTGTCTTATAATGATATTCTAAACGCAGTTGAAAGCTGTGGTGATTCAACGCAACAGCCCGAGGCTCCCTACGGTACATCAATTGGGATAAAGGCACATATACACTGATGGGAAGGAAGCCGTAAAGAACTAAAATATCGAAAAAATATTATTTTGATAATTAATGCTATATAACTTAAGTTACACAACCTTACTTTTGGTGGTTATAAAAAGTCTATTGCCGGACAGAATTGTTTGTGTTATAGTTTTTGACCTTGTTAAAACTTTTCTCTCTGGCGCTTCTTACAACACCCACGCACTTACGAGAAAAAGATGACATAGTCTTATGCCGCAGGACTAAGTAAAATAAATAAATAAATATCTTCACGCAATCCCCAAAACAGGGGTAGACAGAGGTCTAGTCTAGACAATTAAGTCCCTTTGACCCACCTTCCACCGTAGATTTTTCGGGACAATGTGACAGGTGGTGAGCCCGTCGCCGCCTTTTATGTCCAAGCCAACGATATTAATTTGTTCATAAGCTTTTAGAAAAACCCATTGGTACGGCCACTTGAGGAACGAACTCGAAATTCCAATCACCCAACCACTCGGCTATCGTGACTAAGTCATAAACTATTAAGAATTAGTATTAATTTCCCATGTAGGTTGTAAGTAAAAAGTGTAATATTTACATAATATATAGTGTTTACAATTAAAGTTTTACTGAAATGTTGAACAGGAGAACGTCCGACATGGATCTCTGTTGGTGAAAGACTGTACATGATCGGAGGCTTTCTATCGCATCGATGTATTTTTAATACTCAATTACATCTGCACAATTAAATCTACTACTATGTTAGTAGGATTCAATCAACCAAACAAACCAAAATCATTTTATTGTAAGTCACACAAAACAGTGATTTCCTGGTTCTAAACCTTGTTACAACTTATTTGTAAACCTGGTATTACCATATCCCCGTAATCAAATAGCATGTTAACACTGTCATTTACTGTCTGATAGGCCAACTACACATATATTATATACTTAATATATGTATTCATTTTCTATTCGAAGTCATTTTTCTAATTTATATTATTATATTTGTGGTGTGTGTAAGATGTCAAATAAATTCTTGACTACATCTATAATTCAGATTTTTAAACCAATACAACGCAAAAGAAATGGTAATTTAATTAAGGTGAAAAATTATGTAAACATTGTAACGTAAGGCAATAAGTAACTTGTACCGTGTGCACGACACTTTATTGCACACATAAGAAAATAATTACCCAGTGAGTAAGGTGCGATGACCGAAATAGTTCGTGTTGCTAATTTCACTCTCTAGAACGCGAAAAATAGAACAAAACCAACAACACCATCGAATGAATAGAACCGGTTGAACGATTAATCAGTTCAAACAATCGATACAATACTTTTTAAGATCCGTTATGGGAAAGCTATGGCGAATTGACATTTATCAAGAAAATATGATTTACTTTTAAACATTTAAATTTGTTGATATTTGTAGCCAAGCTAAATAAATCTTCCGTTTGAACAATGACAGTAACAAATCAGATAACATAATGTGGTACGCTGAAAACGAAAGTCCTATTCAAAAAACCCTTCCCTTCGCGACCGAGTCGATGCCGTTGCATTGTTGAATCGGCATCGAAAGTAAGGTTCTGCTATTCGTACCGATTGCATCGTCGCCGTATTCCTTTTATATAATACCACCTACACTTCAACGTCAGCCATTTGTATCTCTAAAGCCTTCGTCTTAAGATTTTAAATGGCTTGTAGATACGTTAGCAGGTGAGCCGGTCTTCACACACAATAGAGCATCACAACGTACAATATACTAGTATAGGAGTGCGCGACGATCACACGCTGTGCACAATATCCTCGCTAAAATTATTTAAGCCGAACTTTCGCTGTTGAAAATAAAACTGATGAAGGCAGATCGGAGATTAGCTGAAAGAATGCAGGAAGTCACGCTTGAGTTACGTATAACAATGTATAGATGGCAACAAGATCAAATTCATTGCTTTGATGCTAAAGTAAGTAGCTATAGCACTTTGTTACGGAATCGGAAACAAAGAAGGTACCAACCACCAAATACCCAGACACGAGAAAATTTAGTAAAAGTTGTTTCACGTTATCCATCCTATCCAGAATCGAACCCTCCCTGTCTGGATTCCCGGTTGGGTCAATAAAGAAAACAAATTTTTGGACATTTTCTTGAGTCTGGTTGTATGTGGTGCTCGTTGTTTCCGATTCCCATACCTCAAGTGCTTTAGCATTTTACATTGGGATCGGAGCAATGCATGTGATGTTGTCCCTATCTATGTATGTATTTATTTATTTATTAATAATAAATAAATAATAATAATAATAAATAAATGTATAGATGGCAACAAGATCAAATTCATTGCTTTGATGCTAAAGTAAGTAGCTATAGCACTTTGTTACGGAATCGGAAACAAAGAAGGTACCAACCACCAAATACCCAGACACGAGAAAATTTAGTAAAAGTTGTTTCACGTTATCCATCCTATCCAGAATCGAACCCTCCCTGTCTGGATTCCCGGTTGGGTCAATAAAGAAAACAAATTTTTGGACATTTTCTTGAGTCTGGTTGTATGTGGTGCTCGTTGTTTCCGATTCCCATACCTCAAGTGCTTTAGCATTTTACATTGGGATCGGAGCAATGCATGTGATGTTGTCCCTATCTATGTATGTATTTATTTATTTATTAATAATAAATAAATAAATAAATAAATAAATAAATAAATAAATAAATAAATAAATAAATAAATAAATAAATAAATAAATAAATAAATAAATAATAATAATAATAAATAAATGTATAGATGGCAACAAGATCAAATTCATTGCTTTGATGCTAAAGTAAGTAGCTATAGCACTTTGTTACGGAATCGGAAACAAAGAAGGTACCAACCACCAAATACCCAGACACGAGAAAATTTAGTAAAAGTTGTTTCCTTACGTTATCCATCCTATCCAGGAATCGAACCTGTGACCTGAGATGGCGATACCTTGAAAACGAGTCCTCCACATTGTATACATAAATATTTTAAGTAAAACGTTTAAACTGTCCGGTTTTCTTTTCCTATGGTTCACCATCGTAACATTAAGAGGCTATGTACACCTGTAGTAAGTACAAAACTTGATTCCGTTTCACAGATTTCAGAGCGACTTCATTCTCACGTGAAAAAATTAAGTGCTATTGTTATGACTTTGTTTGTGGTACCAGTGCCAAAAATTATTTGTGATACCATCGTTGTTTCTAATTTCTTTTCACCACTGCTTGAGCTGCTTACTTTGGGATTAGACTAATGTAAGTGATGTTAAGGAAGAAAAGTTCTCGAATGGCAGCCTCGGTCTGGCAAGCGCAGTATAGGAGTTGCGGGCAGTCGATAGATACAGGTGGATCGTGGAGTCGGGATCGTTCTTTGTGTAAATCTTTGACGAGGCCTATGTTCAACAGTGGACTTTGATAGGCTGTAAAGAAGAAAAGAAAAGAAGTGATGTTGTCCCTATTTAGACATATATTTACTTATAGTTGGAGAGGTGGTTGTAGTGGAATTTTTCGGGAGTCATCGTGACTTACATAGTCATACAACAGGATCCATTAATACACATGGATGACGTTTAAGTAAATCTTTTCCATCAGTTATTTTTCTTATGAAACAGAACAAACGTTTCTTACAACTATTAAAGGTGTTAATACAAGTGTTATCTTTATAACTCACAAAAACTATAAACGCAATATGAATATAATAAAGAGTGTCTAGAAAAAAACCTTGGCGTTGACATGTTGAGAGTAGCATTTACCTTAAATGCTCCGCGTCCTGAGGAGTACAATAAATAATGTCTTTACCTAGTCTAGCTACTTATTTTCAGAACGATTCGTCAACAAAGTGACATAAAGGAATATAAAATTACTCACAACAAAATCTGCGAGACGGGCAACCAGCTAGTACGGAATTAGTAGTCAAAGGTAAGGTATAATTATAATTAGTTTAAATCACTTTCGAAGTTCACACTTAACTAAGATTTCAATAAAAGGCAGGCCTCTAATTAGCATCATCGACACCGTGCCAATACACAGCCCCTTAGATCGTGAATGCTGTCTTATAATGATATTCTAAACGCAGTTGAAAGCTGTGGTGATTCAACGCAACAGCCCGAGGCTCCCTACGGTACATCAATTGGGATAAAGGCACATATACACTGATGGGAAGGAAGCCGTAAAGAACTAAAATATCGAAAAAATATTATTTTGATAATTAATGCTATATAACTTAAGTTACACAACCTTACTTTTGGTGGTTATAAAAAGTCTATTGCCGGACAGAATTGTTTGTGTTATAGTTTTGACCTTGTTAAAACTTTTCTCTGGCGCTTCTTACAACACCCACGCACTTACGAGAAAAAGATGACATAGTCTTATGCCGCAGGACTAAGTAAAATAAATAAATAAATAAATAAATAAATAAATAAATAAATAAATAAATAAATGTATAGATGGCGACAAGATCAAATTCATTGCTTTGATGCTAAAGTAAGTAGCTATAGCACTTTTGTTACGGAATCGGAAACAAAGAAGGTACCAACCACCAAATACCCAGACACGAGAAAATTTAGTAAAAGTGGTTTCCTACGTTATCCATCCTATCCAGGAATCGAACCCGTGACCTGAGATGGCGATACCTTGAAAACGAGTCCTCCACATTGTATACATAAATATTTTAAGTAAAACGTTTAAACTGTCCGGTTTTCTTTTCCTATGGTTCACCATCGTAACATTAAGAGGCTATGTACACTCCGTAGTAAGTACAAAACTTGATTCCGTTTCACAGATTTCAGAGCGACTTCATTCTCACGTGAAAAAATTAAGTGCTATTGTTATGACTTTGTTTGTGGTACCAGTGCCAAAAAATTATTTGTGATACCATCGTTGTTTCTAATTTCTTTTCACCACTGCTTGAGCTGCTTACTTTGGGATTAGACTAATGTAAGTGATGTTAAGGAAGAAAAGTTCTCGAATGGCAGCCTCGGTCTGGCAAGCGCAGTATAGGAGTTGCGGGCAGTCGATAGATACAGGTGGATCGTGGAGTCGGGATCGTTCTTTGTGTAAATCTTTGACGAGGCCTATGTTCAACAGTGGACTTTTGATAGGCTGTAAAGAAGAAAAGAAAAGAAGTGATGTTGTCCCTATTTAGACATATATTTACTTATAGTTGGAGAGGTGGTTGTAGTGGAATTTTTCGGGAGTCATCGTGACTTACATAGTCATACAACAGGATCCATTAATACACATGGATGACGTTTAAGTAAATCTTTTCCATCAGTTATTTTTCTTATGAAACAGAACAAACGTTTCTTACAACTATTAAAGGTGTTAATACAAGTGTTATCTTTATAACTCACAAAAACTATAAACGCAATATGAATATAATAAAGAGTGTCTAGAAAAAAACCTTGGCGTTGACATGTTGAGAGTAGCATTTACCTTAAATGCTCCGCGTCCTGAGGAGTACAATAAATAATGTCTTTACCTAGTCTAGCTACTTATTTTCAGAACGATTCGTCAACAAAGTGACATAAAGGAATATAAAATTACTCACAACAAAATCTGCGAGACGGGCAACCAGCTAGTACGGAATTAGTAGTCAAAGGTAAGGTATAATTATAATTAGTTTAAATCACTTTCGAAATTCACACTTAACTAAGATTTCAATAAAAGGCAGGCCTCTAATTAGCATCATCGACACCGTGCCAATACACAGCCCCTTAGATCGTGAATGCTGTCTTATAATGATATTCTAAACGCAGTTGAAAGCTGTGGTGATTCAACGCAACAGCCCGAGGCTCCCTGCATCAATTGGGATAAAGGCACATATACACTGATGGGAAGGAAGCCGTAAAGAACTAAAATATCGAAAAAATATTATTTTGATAATTAATGCTATATAACTTAAGTTACACAACCTTACTTTTGGTGGTTATAAAAAGTCTATTGCCGGACAGAATTGTTTGTGTTATAGTTTTGACCTTGTTAAAACTTTTCTCTGGCGCTTCTTACAACACCCACGCACTTACGAGAAAAAGATGACATAGTCTTATGCCGCAGGACTAAGTAAAATAAATAATAATAATAATAAATAATGTCTTTACCTAGTCTAGCTACTTATTTTCAGAACGATTCGTCAACAAAGTGACATAAAGGAATATAAAATTACTCACAACAAAATCTGCGAGACGGGCAACCAGCTAGTACGGAATTAGTAGTCAAAGGTAAGGTATAATTATAATTAGTTTAAATCACTTTCGAAGTTCACACTTAACTAAGATTTCAATAAAAGGCAGGCCTCTAATTAGCATCATCGACACCGTGCCAATACACAGCCCCTTAGATCGTGAATGCTGTCTTATAATGATATTCTAAACGCAGTTGAAAGCTGTGGTGATTCAACGCAACAGCCCGAGGCTCCCTACGGTACATCAATTGGGATAAAGGCACATATACACTGATGGGAAGGAAGCCGTAAAGAACTAAAATATCGAAAAAATATTATTTTGATAATTAATGCTATATAACTTAAGTTACACAACCTTACTTTTGGTGGTTATAAAAAGTCTATTGCCGGACAGAATTGTTTGTGTTATAGTTTTGACCTTGTTAAAACTTTTCTCTGGCGCTTCTTACAACACCCACGCACTTACGAGAAAAAGATGACATAGTCTTATGCCGCAGGACTAAGTAAAATAAATAAATAAATATCTTCACGCAATCCCCAAAACAGGGGTAGACAGAGGTCTAGTCTAGACAATTAAGTCCCTTTGACCCACCTTCCACCGTAGATTTTTCGGGACAATGTGACAGGTGGTGAGCCCGTCGCCGCCTTTTATGTCCAAGCCAACGATATTAATTTGTTCATAAGCTTTTAGAAAAACCCATTGGTACGGCCACTTGAGGAACGAACTCGAAATTCCAATCACCCAACCACTCGGCTATCGTGACTAAGTCATAAACTATTAAGAATTAGTATTAATTTCCCATGTAGGTTGTAAGTAAAAAGTGTAATATTTACATAATATATAGTGTTTACAATTAAAGTTTTACTGAAATGTTGAACAGGAGAACGTCCGACATGGATCTCTGTTGGTGAAAGACTGTACATGATCGGAGGCTTTCTATCGCATCGATGTATTTTTAATACTCAATTACATCTGCACAATTAAATCTACTACTATGTTAGTAGGATTCAATCAACCAAACAAACCAAAATCATTTTATTGTAAGTCACACAAAACAGTGATTTCCTGGTTCTAAACCTTGTTACAACTTATTTGTAAACCTGGTATTACCATATCCCCGTAATCAAATAGCATGTTAACACTGTCATTTACTGTCTGATACGCCAACTACACATATATTATATACTTAATATATGTATTCATTTTCTATTCGAAGTCATTTTTCTAATTTATATTATTATATTTGTGGTGTGTGTAAGATGTCAAATAAATTCTTGACTACATCTATAATTCAGATTTTTAAACCAATACAACGCAAAAGAAATGGTAATTTAATTAAGGTGAAAAATTATGTAAACATTGTAACGTAAGGCAATAAGTAACTTGTACCGTGTGCACGACACTTTATTGCACACATAAGAAAATAATTACCCAGTGAGTAAGGTGCGATGACCGAAATAGTTCGTGTTGCTAATTTCACTCTCTAGAACGCGAAAAATAGAACAAAACCAACAACACCATCGAATGAATAGAACCGGTTGAACGATTAATCAGTTCAAACAATCGATACAATACTTTTTAAGATCCGTTATGGGAAAGCTATGGCGAATTGACATTTATCAAGAAAATATGATTTACTTTTAAACATTTAAATTTGTTGATATTTGTAGCCAAGCTAAATAAATCTTCCGTTTGAACAATGACAGTAACAAATCAGATAACATAATGTGGTACGCTGAAAACGAAAGTCCTATTCAAAAAACCCTTCCCCTCGCGACCGAGTCGATGCCGTTGCATTGTTGAATCGGCATCGAAAGTAAGGTTCTGCTATTCGTACCGATTGCATCGTCGCCGTATTCCTTTTTATATAATACCACCTACACTTCAACGTCAGCCATTTGTATCTCTAAAGCCTTCGTCTTAAGATTTTAAATGGCTTGTAGATACGTTAGCAGGTGAGCCGGTCTTCACACACAATAGAGCATCACAACGTACAATATACTAGTATAGGAGTGCGCGACGATCACACGCTGTGCACAATATCCTCGCTAAAATTATTTAAGCCGAACTTTCGCTGTTGAAAATAAAACTGATGAAGGCAGATCGGAGATTAGCTGAAAGAATGCAGTGGGAAGTCACGCTTGAGTTACGTGTAACAATGTAATAGAATGAAGAGAATCATCCATATATGTCGGAACACAAATTCTCTTTCATGAGAGTACTAACATCTAATTACTTTAAAAGACCGAATATTGTAATACAAATTTATATATTTGTAATTCCGAAACAGTACCCACGATTTAGCCAACATTTTGAATTTATTTAGTATTTTCCTTATCACATTTAATAATATAGGCCTTATCTCGGAGAAAATTCGCTTACAATAAGCAATAATTTCATCACTATTTAATCAGTTGGTATTAGATTTTCATCTATTGACACTAAGTTAAGCTTTAACTAAGTCACTCAGGTACTTATTTTATAGCGAATTGAATTTATTAACATTTAAATGCTAATAAAATCATAATATTACAAAAAAAAACATGAAACCATAGCCAATCAGCAGCACACAACATTTTCAACATAGGGAATCTTATAATGTTTAACTTATTTATTTGATGTAATATCTATATTATAAGTGTAAAAATACACATTTTAAAGAAAGCGACAACTGAGAAAGCAAGCAATTATGCCCAAGCAAGAAAATTATCTTCCCGAGTGAAAGCAGCAGATTTTAATACTTTCCCGGACATCTTCGCACGGTGCGAGATGTAAATACTCAGGTTAGTTATTATAGAAGAAGCTACTTTTTAACTAATAAATAAATGATGTTTCTTCATGCCATTTCGAACCGTCAGTATTGCGAAATGACATTAATATCTTTAGGCCTCTGCCTACCCCTGGGCCCACAGGACAGGTGGTCAGTATCGCCACCGTAATACCCAAGTTAACGGTACACTAAATAAATAATAAATAAATAAATATATTCACGCAATTCCCAATACAGGGGTAGACAGAGGTCGAGTCTAGACAATTAAGTCTTCGACACACCTTCCACCGAAGATATTTTCGGGACAACGTGACAGGTGGTGAGCCCATCGCCGTCTTTATGTCCAAGCCAACGATATTCGTACATAAGTTTTTGAAAAACCCATTGGTACGAGCCTACCAATTGGGGATCGAACTCGGGTCTATTGACTAGAAATTCCGACCCAACCACTCGGCTATCGTGACTTTTTAACACAAAATACACAATATACAATGTTTGCCCAAAGCGAGATTCAAACCCGCAACCTTTCGTTTCGAAGGCATGGTCAACAAAACTGACGGGTCGCCTGTGTCATAAATTGTATAACAGAAGTGAGTTCTGCTACGTTACCATATAAAAACAACAGTTAAAATATCCACCAGTATTGCATAAACAGGGCGGAACAACACAAAATAACGTATACTAAGGTATTGATTTACCTTGAATTGTGGGTTTATTGATTGATCATCGTTGACGTAAACCAAGGATAAGCAATCAAAACAACGTGTAGGCGAATGCTTACCTGTAAAGAAACAAAAAGATATTGTAAAAAAAATTAAATATTTCAATTTATCGCAATAAGAATATTATAATATGATTTGGTTAATCACAGAGTATAATTATAATTCATAATACAGTTATGAACATTTTAGGATTGTTGTGTCAAGACTTGTCTTCAGAATAGTAAAGGTGATAATAAATAAATAAATAAAAAGATAAACAGCGACAACATCAAATACTTGCCCTAATCCTAAAGTAAGCATTTCCTTTCCGTATGTGCTCAATTTCGAAAAATATTTTATAGTTTGATTCATTAATATTATGATGTTTAATATATATATATATATATATATATATATATATATATATATATATATATATATATATATATATATATATATATATATTAGTATAATGATTTGAGGAGTTCTGCCGCTAAACAGCTAGCAATGAAGTATTACTATCTTAATACCTTCTCCAATAGAAGAATACTATGTAAACTATCTTTTTATGCCGTTCCTGTAAAAGAAATAGCTCAACAATAACCTCCTCGAAGATTGAAGCCGTATAAGTTGGAATGCCGGGAAACGAAGCGTTGGCCGGCAATCTTTGGGCCAGGTGACCGATACCATCTGGCTTTATGACACACGTCTTTTGAACAACAACTGACACTTCGCATACACCACTCGAAATAATAGTACTTTTATACTACAACTATAGTGGAGAAATATTTATGTTGTTGTGATTTTTACAGAAGATATATACGTCTTTTCAATAGAAGAAAACTCTACCTTATTAATGAACAAGGCTGGAAAGAATCAGTTGGATGTAAAAGAATTCCAATGTAGAGTGTTTTAATATCGTTAAACAAAAGAAATCGATATTAACAACTATAGGGCATTAGTGGGTGAAAATTTTGGAACATCTAGTCTGACACGACGCTCAAATAAATACACTATCATAGGAGGGAAGACGGAAGGGACGAGGAAAAGGAAGAAAATCAACAAGAGGTTACGTACAAAACATTAAAGCAAAGATAAATGTTTAGGTCGTCGTTTTATGAAGTTGTTGAGTTGGGGATTGATTCGCCGCGAAGAGAAAATACTTCAATCTACTACTACTTAAATTTAAACGTCGAAAACCCTAAATAATCAAGTAGAAACATATTTTTATCTAAAGAATCTTCCAGTGCAAATGAACAGTTCTCTAAAAAGGTCAGGCTAAGAAGGCGCACGAGGCTGGTGCCGTACCAGTGCATTATTCTGCGGTTTCCTATAGGGTATTCACATTAGGTTCCGCTAGGCGAGATACAGGGTACCTGTCTGGGTGATTAAAAGGGGCATCGCGTAAATGGGAGACGTCCCGGGCGGCGTCGTTAGAAAATCAAATCATGTTGTCACACTGACGACCGACGTGGAAAGAACTTACAGTTACCGAAGATAGTACTGTAGGGCGTTTGTCTTTGTACGTAATATAATAAATTAAGTAATGATTAACCAATAATTCTGTTTACTTAGCAAAACGATATTAAATAAAGCTCCGTTTTCCTGTTTTTTCTGTTACGACAACAAATACTGGACAGAAAATCCCTTCACATGTACGTTTTGAGTCAGTATGCTTTACAATAGACAACTACAATTTAATATTAGAAATATTGAAAGGAACATTGAATAGAACATGTATTTATTGACAAAACAACGAAGCTTTAGGTCACGGTTAACTTACGTAATTACGGCTCATAGTAGGAACCTCGGCGTGAGCGTGATATCAATTCAAAAGTTTCATATTTTAAAAAAATATAATGTAATAAATAATAACGATAACTTACAATGACTTGTTTTTACAAATACAATAAAAGGAAACCTGCATTTTCACGATTAAAAGGTTAATGAGATCACGATAAAATTTTATAGAACATACACATGACCTATGTACATTGCATTATTGTATGATTTCAGACCAAGAAAATTCTCTAGAGCAAATGTTCTCAAGCAACAAGTGGCCAATAATAATAGAGTACTAACATTTTATATTCCTCAAACGGAAGCATGTTCGCTCTGCCAATTGACGCCAGAAAATGTTAACATTACCATTCAATAAATTTATATAATTCGCTAAGACATGAATACAGTTTTACAGATGAATTGAAAGTGTTTCTTTAACTTCGTTGAACTGTTGAGATAGGAAGCAGAACTTGTGTCAGATGAGTATCTGACACAAGTTCTGAATGGAGACAGAACGTAATGCGGTTTCCATGGCCGCTTTAAAAACGCCAGTCATTCAGGTGCGATCACTTGGCTCCGTTTATGGATAAACCGGGGTCAAGATTTAGTAGTAACGCGATATGTTTAGTTTAACGTTTTGTACCTACATATGTCCCAACCGATAGAAATGTAGTAAAATAGACCAAGGAAATATAATTCCTAATTCGTATTTTGAATTGATTCATTAACCTCTACAATATTGCGAATGTGTGTCAGACAAAACACCCATGGGTTTTGAAGCTAAATTACTTACATCGTCACATAGCGGCTTAAATCATCGTTAACTTTCATTTAATGTTATAACATAAGTAATATTTATATATGTATTTATAAGAACTTTGCTTTAACATGTTTCCTAACGTTGATTGAAAAAGTAGAAGCGGCACACCTTTGTGTGCAAAACAATCACCATTTTACTTTCTTTAGTGGACTGTTTGTAAACTACTAATTCTAAGTCGATACTTTTCTCCTTTAATAAAATAACAGTCACCTGCCGCCATTCACACCATTTCCCGTAGCATTTCCCAGGCTTTCCTCTATGAACTAGTTCAATGCTTGATTTATTATACTGATCGAATCGAATTGGAACAA
This sequence comes from Sericinus montela, assembly GCA_029286605.1. Classification (NCBI taxonomy): domain Eukaryota; kingdom Metazoa; phylum Arthropoda; class Insecta; order Lepidoptera; family Papilionidae; genus Sericinus; species Sericinus montela. The sequence continues at coordinate 8,956,124 of JAGSMR010000019.1, read as the reverse complement.
ATCGGCAAGTTACAAATTCAGAATATATTATTTTTCAAAATATTGATGCGTTTTCACAAGATTGGATTCAGTTAAGCTATCCATTCAAGGTCAATAATTTTAAAATTTATTACAATATTTATTATTTTTTTTAGAGAAGATACCAAGTATAATAGACGTTTTCATTTTTATTAAATTTAAGATTAAGAAGATTAGATTATGATGTAAACATTTTTAAAATAAATTGAAAAAGAATAAAATCATATTATTATAAATTAGCTATACTTTTATACATTTATATAAATTTAACCACTGCCATCTTGAAAACTACACTAACAACATGACATATATTATGTACTTAGATTGTGTTATACTTTCCAAGTCTATCTATAAGGGAATCATCGCTGTGAATAAGTAGTTGTATAAAAAATCGCAATTTATTAAAAATTTACTGCGTAAAATGTCAAAGCGATGACATGTATATAAAACATATTTTTTTTATATATTATACCAAGCGAAGCATAGTCACCCAGGCACTGATTACAATATATGTGGTGTATCACAAAATATACTTAAAATTCGCTTCCGTATTATCTATAATCGGATAAATAATCCATGAGAATGGCTTCAAATTACCGCACCAACACTGCTTTATTGAAGTAGCCATAAGCCGAAACTGAATTAGCGCCTCTAATGCTTTCACCTAACCATATTAAGCTTTTACAAACCTTGATAGCCAAGTTTAACACGTTATATTGTTTAACCGGTATTGTTAACAGTGCCTAACGGAACGTTTAACATGTGACAAAACTGGAGAAACGACAAAATTTTAAATAAATATGTACAATGGTAGAAGTGAATTTATGAAACACTGTATCGATCAGGAGATTAATAGACGAGTATATAAGTGCTCGTTAAGATATTGTACTAACAAAAACTAGGTATTGTACAAAAAAAGAATTTAACTTATTTTAGTCTAAAGCATTTATTTCAGTAAAAATTTTCATTAAAAAGCACTCTGTGGTCGATTCTATATGCCACAAAACGTTAATGTTTACTTTAGATGATAGCTTCTCATATTGGTATTGGAGTAGCAATCATTGGAAAATGTTAATATAGCATGCGTGTGTTGATGATGACTGCTTCCGACGAACTGCTGTGTTATGTGTATGCAGGTTGTTGTGTGAAGATCGTTATTAAAGTGAATAAACAATAGGTAATTGACAAGTATTCTCGAATTTCAAGATTGTAATATGGTCAGATTTTGCTATAAATTCATCGTCAATACAGAGCATTAATTGTTTAAATGTTATTCTATGGAAATACATATTCAAGGAAGGAAACAATGTTCCGGTATTTTGTTAAACATTGTCCTTCTTATTGTACAATTGTAAATCGTTATTTCCGTATAACCCGATATGACCGTTTAAATAGTGAATATAGTAAATATATGCGTTAACTGCTAAAGTAGCGTCAGACATTTTCTAGATATCTATAAAATACATTATATGCACAAAAAATAAATTAATAAAAGATACGTAGAATATAATAATCTTAAGAAAATAAACTCGTATTTGTTGTGTTCAGATTCCCAGGTACACTACGAATGCGAGACAGCGTAATTGCACTGAAAGTGATAAGCAATTACTGCGTTCATCGGTAACAACGGGTAGCGCCCGGCAGTAAAACATTAGACGACGTGCCCATTGAGAAATAAATATATTTACGTACATTAAAAATATGTTTGAACAAGATGGCATTTTAAGATACTAATTTAACCATTTTTAAATGATATAAGCGTATTATCTACAGTTATTAAATATTGGACGGTCATCACCTCTGTCAAACAACTCTTTCAACTGGCCATGAATATAGCCGACTATATAGCTCGACGAACTGATAACCGTTAGGCCCATGTTCAGCATTGGACTCTTGAAAGGCTGTAAAGAAGTAGAAGAAGAACAAGAATCCAAATTATAATTTCTATATTGTCGAATTGAATTGCTAGATATACTCTATATATATGAAACATATGAATGATAAGCTAAAGTATATATAAAATTATTATTTATCGGCTGTCTTCGAACCAAACATGAATGTTTTTAAATTTTTAAATATAATTTCATCATATCAATAGTCGATTGCAAGGGATTAGAAAAGCACATAAAATTTTCGAATAAACTACTAAAAAGTGGTCGAGTGGTATGGATGGTGCATAAAAAACTTCGGATATTTTATATTTATTGCTTACTTACACTTTGATGATAGCTGGATAGACAAGCTTTACAAAAAAGAAACCATGTGCTCCTTTCATCTATTTAAATGCTGCGGTGGTTCAGTTTACTACTCCTATAAAGACGGACATCCGTCAATATTTTAAGGTAGTGATTAAATTATAATAAATTATACTTTAAACTTAAAAACCATTTCTAAGATATGCCGTATAAAACCTGAGATACGGTAAAGAAAAAACTATACGTAAAGAAATGAATAACTCAAACAAAAATTATAGCTCCTTATTTCATGAAGTAGACGTAGAAGGGGATTATATGAGATTACATGCGTACAAACACATTTACAAACATTTGTACAAACACATTTACAGATTGTACAAACACATTTTTCTAATGTGGAGAAAACATTTTAATTCGCGTGCAGAATCGTCCAAGATTATTTTATACAATATCTTATTAATAATGTAATTCAGTGCAGTAGCAATCGAATCAATTATTATTAAATTTATTTTCTGAAAACAAATACGTTTTTAGTGTTAAGAAACACTCGCAAGCGTCATTTAGTATATGTTTGATAAATAACATGTTTTTTTTTTATGGGAATAAGATAATAATCGATCTTACCGCGGATCAGGTCAGCATCTAAAATAGCCCTTCACACACCCAAACTACTTTAGAAGAATTTTTTTTATAAATAAAACTATACATACATTTAAGCTTTATTAGGGGTAAATAAAAATAAACAAAAGTTAAACTGAAGTGTGTAGAACACGATAGCTCGGAGGAAAGCGTTTGGAGCGTTGTCACGGTATGGTAGATGTCGCGAGATATTTTTTAATAATTCTTTTTAATTTAACACATACTAATGACTTTCTACATCTTTAAACCGCGACACAACAGTTGTTTTTCGGCAGAAATGGTCTTATCCCGACGACTACTAAGCAGAGAAGGAATCTACCACCTGTACAAGTTAGTTCATAATTTAAGCATTAGTTGCAGTTGATAACGCACCGGAAAAGGGTCCGGACTATTGACCTTCGAGCGGCGAGCCTTTAACTGCGCGCGGTGCATTCGCATTGTCGGTTTTAAAATGGACGTGGTTTCTGTGACTCATCAGATGACTATCGGAACCAGCTTTAATTTTAAAACCAAAACGTACTAACGGAATAAAACACTTAAGAAATTTAAACTTTATTCATACAAAGTGAAGTTTTTCGTTGCCGTACTTTGAACGCTGTGTTTGTTATGATGTGTATAATGCTAGAAGCATTGTTAAAAATCTCGTAAAGTGCACGTATATTGTTACAAATTTTCACATAGTAGTTGAACTTTAAATAACTGTACCTAAGATGCATTCTTACGTAAGAGGTCAATAATCTCACTAGTCACTCATGAAACTAAGTCTATATACAACTTAAATAATATTGTTCATATCTTGTCCTTTATTTACAAGAATTAGTAAAGTAGACAATATCATAAGATCATGTACATTACACATGTACATTACATTAGTGTTTCGAGTCACACAACAAAGCCATATTACAAAGACAAGAAAACTGATCATAAAGATCGCTTTAAACGACTACTTTACTAGTCGGTGTCCGCGACTTCATCCGCGCAGTGTCGAATTTACCGTAGTAAAATTAGCCTATGTTCCTCATTCAGATTTTAAAATACAACGATTCGGAAACGATTAAACAAGCCTCCATCCATAACACGAGAACTGTCCATTTTTCCAGGATTATTTCATTTATACCCCGTCACCCTTTTAGGCTATTAATTGTCAATGTCATAAAACTGGAAAGTGTTGTGAGGTTTTACGTTTCAATAATACATGCAATAAATATTTTGACATTGACTTTGATGAGAACGCTCGACGTTTAAACTTAGAAGAACAGCTGCTACATTGTACTATACTACCAACATATACACATTAAACCGCAACACAAAAACCTCAACACGTACTGCAGGAAATAGCCACAAAAAGTATGATAATCATAACATTTTAATCAGCACGATGTCGTAAAGCAAGCTCAAAGATTCAACGATATTGAATATCAAGGTTGGCGAGGCGGACGAATCGTAAAAACTCCACAAGTCACAGTCGAAGTAAGTAAATTGCTATTGTTATAGACGCGGCATCCTCCACGGATAGAGTCGCCATATTTTCTTTGTAATTTTGAAGATACAGTATATAAAATATTGAAATAAAATATAAATATTATATCGGATTCATATCAGTGTTCGCGTTCTTTTTTTTTACTTACATAAATATAAAAACTGGCTTATCCATTCTTACGTTTATGTAAAAAAGATATCTATCAAACGTTAATATCATATCATCACTTATTATACTACATTAATATCTTCCTGCTTTTTTGTTTACAATTAAAATTTTCAACTTATTTTTCATCATGAAAGATGAAGTGGCAATTGACCGGCAATATGTCGCAAAACTTGAAATCCGTTGGAGAATGAACAAACACGACTCAGAACTTTGCTTTTGCAGTGAAATAGTAAAAGTCCAAATTATTCATAATGACTATGACTGTTTATGATTTTTATGTATTGTGTTTACTTTTTTATGTATCCTATAAACATGTATAACATTGTCACCGCATACATTACGCCACTACCGAGTTAATAACATAATTAGTATGAAAATCTTTCGTTTCGCGCCGAGAACTGTTACGTTTGCATTAAGTAACAGGGATCCGCTCTCTGATCATTATATTTTCGCACATTTAACCAATTCTTCAAACGTTATTTTAAAAACTTATCGCACAGACACAAAATTGCAGAAAAAAGTATTTTACACTTACATACACAGTCAGGTCATAAGTATTGTCACACTGTAAAAACTTTTCTTTTACAATGCTAGCCACAAAAAAGTTTATTGAATTCGAATTTCGAATTGTTCATGAAAATAAAACTACATACTTTTTAGAATTTTACTCATTATTTAATATGGAGTAATTATTTAATATGGTTATTGAGTTGCATCGTTGCGGTTACGCGCCAATTCAAATTTTTGACATACTGAAAAATTTTAATATAACCAAAAGATTCGTTTATAGTACCATCAAACGATATAATGAAGACTCTAGTGTAGATGACAGGTCAAGAAGTGGTCGCCCTCGGTCTGTTAGGACTCCAGCAGTGATAAAAGCTGTGAAGGCGCGAATTCAATGAAATCCCAAACGTAAGCAGAAACTGTTGGCCCTTCAGATGGGGTTAAGCAGAACCACGGAGAAAAGGGTGTTAAATGAAGACTTAGGGCTTCGGGCATATCGAAAAAAAAACAGGATATTGTTTGAATGCTCGTCTAATGGGCCTAAGACTGAAGAGATGCCGCGCTTTGTTGAAGCGGCACGCGGTAAAAAAAATATCGGGAAATTCTTTTTTCGGATGAAAATTTTTTTACCGTAGAAGAGAGCTACAACAAACAAAATGATAAGGTGTACGCACACAGTAGTGAAGAAGCGAGCAACCGCATTCCGCGTGTCCAATGAGGGCATTTTCCATCCTCGCTCATGGTATGGTTGGGAGTTTCTTATTGGGGCTTAACAGAGGTACATTTTTGTGAGAAAGGTGTAAAAACGAATGCAGTTGTGTATCAAAATACAGTCCTGATGAACCTTGTGGAACCTGTTTCTCATACCATGTTCAATAACAAGCACTGGGTATTCCAACAAGATTCGGCGCCAGCTCATAGAGCGAAGAGCACACAAGACTGGCTGGAGACGCGTGAAATCGACTTCATCGGGCACGAAGACTGGCCCTCCTCCAGTCCAGATTTGAATCTGTTAGATTACAAGATATGGCAACACTTGGAGGAAAAGGCGTGCTCAAAGCCTCATCCCAATTTGGAGTCACTCAAGACATCCTTGATTAAGGCTGCTGCCGATATTGACATGGACCTCGTTCGTGCTGCGATAGACGACTGGCCGCGCAGATTGTAGGCCTGTATTCAAAATCATGGAGGTCATTTTGAATAAATATTTTGTTAAGTTCATTTTGGTATATAAATAGTTACATAATGAATAAACTTGTTTTCATTATTTTATGTTAAACATGTGATAGAATTTATGACCTGACTAGGTATATATGAATTATTACGACACTCGGTTGTATTATTTCACTTATTTAATCAATATATGTTTATTTTATTTTTCTTATATACATTATTGAACGTTAGGGTACTTGGGGTATTGACAAATTTCTTGTATTTAAGAGAACAATGCACACTCAAAATAAAACGATTATTTAGGGATTTCATCGCGTTTTTATTTAATTTTTCAACTATTTCACTTCCCGACGTTTCGGGTGCTTTACAGCATCCGTGGCCACATGAAAACTAAATAAAAACACGATAAAATCTGTAAATAATCATTTTAATTTTAAGGTCATTGACTGTGTGTGTATATATATACATATATATATATATATATATATATATATATATATATATATATATATATATATATATATATATATATATATATATATATATATATATATATATATATATATATATATATATATATATATATATATATATATATATATATATGTATGTATATGTATGTATATGTATGTATATCATTCACACAGATTTTTAAAAAGGATAATGAATGGCATTTATTGCGCTTACTTTCTATCTGCCTTACTTATATAATCAAAATTATATTTTATTGCAATACTAACAAAGATTGTATAATAAACAAAAAAGTTCAGAAATGAGAACAGTCAGAACTGCAGTATTGTTTACTTTGCTATTTAATTTAGTGGCGACTTGTTTGTCACAGTTATACAGGATACTCTCTTATACACACGTGACATGTTTTTTGATTCTGATTTACATTGCAGTCCAATGAGTAAGGAGTGACTCAGGTAGGTATCGATATATTAATATTCTGCTTACATGTACTTTGTAGCTTACATGACAGGAGCCCTAGTGACGTAATGTTCAGGGAGCTGGCTTTAGTAAGCAAGGACTACCCAAAGTTTCAGCACCTTTCATATCAGTCACGATAGTCGAGTGGTTGGGTGATCAGAACTCAGGTCAAGAGACCCGAGTTCGAACCCCAAGTGGCCGGCTCGTACCATTGGGTTGTTTTTTTAAACTTATGTACGATTCATATCGTAGGCTTGTACATAAAGACGGCAACGGGCTCACCTCCTGTCAAGTTATCCCCAAAAATGTCTTCGGTGGAAGGTGGGTCGAAAGGTCTTAATTGTTTTTATCTCTTTTAAAAACATTTAAAAAATGGCCTTCGCCCAGTATGGACATTTGTAGGCTTCAGCTATACACTATTTTATGTTTAACAAAATTACGTTTCCCGCTTTAGTAAGGTAGGTCCATAATTAGTATGGGATGCAATGCAGAAGGGGCGTATTAGGATATATCGCAGGGCGTTACCAGACGCTTGGAGGTATAATTGCTTGAAAGGAATGCGCTGTGCTTTAATATAACTAAATTACTTTAAAATTCTTTACAACTAAAATAGGTTTTCTATGGTTTCTATTAATATGTTATTAAGAAGTGAGAAAACCTATTTTGCGTAACATTATAAAAGAATATAGAATAAAGAAGTAAATATCAATATATCTTCACGCAATTCCCAATACAGGGGTAGACAGATGTCAAGTCTAGACAATTAAGTCCCTTTGACCCACCTTCCACCGAAGATATTTTCGGGACAACGTGACAGGTGGTGAGCCCGTCGCCGCCTTTATGTCCAAGCAAACGATGAAATTCGTACATAAGTTTTTGAAAAACTCATTGGTACTGCCACCTGGGGATCGAACTCGGGTCTCTCGACTCGAAATTCCGACCACCCAACAACTCGGCTATCGTGACTAAAAGAATATAGAGATTTTATATAATAATGTAAAGACATAAATCTTACGAAGATTATATTGAAAAATATTGGTTAAATATATATTCTAGAATAAGGATTGCTTTTAACACGAAAAATAAAAGTTTTAATAAGAATATTTCGAAGCCTATGTAAAATTTAAAATAAGAACTAAAAGAAAAAAGTGATAATCTTATTCCTATTATTTGATCTTCACACTATAGCTGCGTGGAAAAGATTGCCTAAAAAGCTATTGAAGGTGATAACATAATTTAGAAATGATTTATTAAAGTAAAAAATAATGAGATTTGTTTTTATTAAAGAGCTAAAACAACGCAATTTATTACGCATGTTCTGTGTTTGAACAAAAATAACAGAAACCGTTAAGAAGCTATGTACCACTACACGGCTACGCCTACATATCTGGCAGTACAAAATAAGTATTTAATTTACGTAAATAAAACAAAAATTTTGGCGACCTCCGTGGACGAGTGGCGTAAACAATGGTTTTCAAGTTGTCGCCATCTCGAGGTCCCGGGTTTGATTCCCGGTCGGATCAATGTAGAAAAACCACTTTTTCTACATGTTCTCGGGTCTGGGTGTTTGTGTTGCCTTCGTTGTTTCCAATTCCCAAACTTCAAGTACTTTAGCATCTTACATTGGAGTCGGAGCAATCTATGTGATGTTGTCCCTATCTATATATGTGTTATTTATTTATTATTATTATACATAACTTTCAAGATACTTTCAGTATTAGTAAGAGGTTTTTAAAGTATCTAATTTTATATTTTCACGCAATTCCCAATACAGGGGTAGACAGAGGTCTAGTCTAGACATTTAAGTCCCTTCGACCCACCTTCTACCGAAGATATTTTCGGGACAACGTGACAGGTGGTGAGCCCGTCGCCGTTTTTATGTCCAAGCCAACGATATAATTTGTACATAGGTTTTTAGAAAAACCCATTGGTACAGCCACTTGAGGAACGAACTCGGGTCTCATGACTCGAAATTCCGACCACCCAACCACTCGGCTATCGTGACATTATTTAAATATTTTAATATTTTGAAACATTTAATTCCTTAAAGGCAATTAGGATACAGTTAATATTTTTGTACGATAAAATACTATTTCGCTAATGTTAATGTATTATAAGTGCCGCTTAAAAACAAGTTAAGTTGCAATTAAGCATTTGTAATTACTATTTTATAATTTTTTTTTACAGTACGACATTGATACAACTGTACAAGCGAAAGCCTCCAAACAGTATAATTTACATTACGTAATAACATTTACATTCTGACAGGCCCGAAGAAATTCCTCGAATCCCTATACAAAATTGAAAAGTGCTGATGATCTTTAAACATCTCAACAGATTTTCTTGAATTATAACAAATAACAGCGTCAATTTTGAATTTGAAATCGAATACGAAAGGTGTCAAAACCAAGAAACTGAATCTAAATCGGTTAATCCGTTTCGGAGCTACGATACCACAGACTGACCATAGACACAGATATCAACATACACAATTTAAAGTTAAAACGACTTTCTTTTCGCAAAAATGGTTAAAACAAAATGCTTTATTTCGATAGCCGAGTGGTTGCGTGGTCGGAATTTCGAGTCTAGAGACCCGAGTTCGATCCTCAAGTGGCCGTACCAATGGGTTTTTCTAAAAACCTATGTACAAATTATATCGTTGGCTTGGACATAAAAGACGGCGACAGGCTCACCACCTGTCACGTTGTCCTGAAAATATCTTCAGTGGAAGGTGGGTCGAAGGGACTTAAATGTCTAGACTAGACCTCTGTCTACCCCTGTGTTGGGAATTGCGTAAATATATTTTATTTTTTTAAATGTAAAGGAACCTATATATATGACAATGGCATAATCTTGAAGGCAGTCGACAATTTAGTCCAATTAGTCATATCTCCAGGAAGTAAGTAATCGCAAATTCAACATACATAATATGTGGATAATGTAGTATTTCATAATTTACAGATTTTACAGGATGTAGAATATTATTTTCTATACACTTTTTAATTTACTCTACTTAAAAAGTTAACATAGCTGACTTTTAATAAATACGCCCAAATTAATACAATACATCGCACTTCTGATAAATTTCTGTATAATAAATCTTCTCTAAAGCTTAGAATTCCGAAGTGAAAATGGCCCGACATTTAATGGCTCACGATCCGCAATATTTTGTTGCTCGTGATGTGGAGGTCAAGAAGTCGGCATGGAGAGATTCCGATTCGGATTTTCAGTCATAGGATATCAATCCAGCAGCGGGTCAAACTCTCTAGGGACTTTTCAACATATTTAATAATATAACACTATATTAGTTTTTTCAAAATTTTTAATTAAATAATAAAAAAAATAAATATCTTCACGCAATTCCCAATACAGGGGTAGACAGAGGTCTAGTTTAGACAATTAAGTCCCTTTGACCCACCTTCCACCGAAGATATTTTCGGGACAACGTGACAGGTGGTGAGCCCGTCGCCGTCTTTATGTCCAAGCCAACGATATAATTTGTACATAGTTTTTTGAAAAAACCCATTGGTACAGCCACTTGAGGATCGAACTCGGGTCTCATGACTCGAAATTCCGACCACCCAACCACTCGGCTATCGTGACATTATTTAAATATTTTAATATTTTGAAACATTTAATTCCTTAAAGGCAATTAGGATACAGTTAATATTTTTGTACGATAAAATACTATTTCGCTAATGTTAATGTATTATAAGTGCCGCTTAAAAACAAGTTAAGTTGCAATTAAGCATTTGTAATTACTATTTTATAATTTTTTTTTTTACAGTACGACATTGATACAACTGTACAAGCGAAAGCCTCCAAACAGTATAATTTACATTACGTAATAACATTTACATTCTGACAGGCCCGAAGAAATTCCTCGAATCCCTATACAAAATTGAAAAGTGCTGATGATCTTTAAACATCTCAACAGATTTTCTTGAATTATAACAAATAACAGCGTCAATTTTGAATTTGAAATCGAATTCGAAAGGTGTCAAAACCAAGAAACTGAATCTAAATCGGTTAATCCGTTTCGGAGCTACGATACCACAGACTGACCATAGACACAGATATCAACATACACAATTTAAAGTTAAAACGACTTTCTTTTCGCAAAAATGGTTAAAACAAAATGCTTTATTTCGATAGCCGAGTGGTTGCGTGGTCGGAATTTCGAGTCTAGAGACCCGAGTTCGATCCTCATGTGGCCGTACCAATGGGTTTTTCTAAAAACCTATGTACAAATTATATCGTTGGCTTGGACATAAAAGAAGGCGACAGGCTCACCACCTGTCACGTTGTCCTGAAAATATCTTCGGTGGAAGGTGGGTCGAAGGGACTTAAATGTCTAGACTAGACCTCTGTCTACCCCTGTGTTGGGAATTGCGTAAATATATTTTATTTTTTTAAATGTAAAGGAACCTATAGATATGACAATAGCATAATCTTGAAGGCAGTCGACAATTTAGTCCAATTAGTCATATCTCCAGGAAGTAAGTAATCGCAAATTCAACATACATAATATGTGGATAATGTAGTATTTTATAATTTACAGATTTTACAGGATGTAGAATATTATTTTCTATACACTTTTTAATTTACTCTACTTAAAAAGTTAACATAGCTGACTTTTAATAAATACGCCCAAATTAATACAATACATCGCACTTCTGATAAATTTCTGTATAATAAATCTTCTCTAAAGCTTAGAATTCCGAAGTGAAAATGGCCCGACATTTAATGGCTCACGATCCGCAATATTTTGTTGCTCGTGATGTGGAGGTCAAGAAGTCGGCATGGAGAGATTCCGATTCGGATTTTCAGTCATAGGATATCAATCCAGCAGCGGGTCAAACTCTCTAGGGACTTTTCAACATATTTAATAATATAACACTATATTAGTTTTTTCAAAATTTTTAATTAAATAATAAATAAAATAAATATCTTCACGCAATTCCCAATACAGGGGTAGACAGAGGTCTAGTCTAGACAATTAAGTCCCTTTGACCCACCTTCCACCGAAGATATTTTCGGGACAACGTGACAGGTGGTGAGCCCGTCGCCGCCTTTATGCCCAAGCCAACGATATAATTCGTACATAAGTTTTTGAAAAACTCATTGGTACGAGCCTGCCACTTGGGGATCGAACTCGGGTCTCTCGACTCGAAATTCCGAGCACCGAACCACTCGGCTATCGTGACTTTTAATTAAAAGTATGAAAATATCAAATGAAGAAAGAAGAATTTTTGGGTAAATGTTTTCGTGATCTCAAGGCTTGGCACAGTTTGTTAGGTGTTCAAGTCAAAAACCTCTCCTAACTTTGCAAAAGGGAATATTGAGAACAGCGATTTAAATATTCGTCTTCCAAAATTTTCCTCAAAAAGTAGTAGTAGGTTATGTGTATATGTTTGATACATCGGCCTAAGAGAACTGGTACGTATAACGTCTTCACGCTGCAAAAACCATGACGACGAAGAACGCTATGCACTCCATTAGAAAATCCACTGAAACTATGATTTAAACTATGATCATGCGCTGATAAAGATCAATTTTACCTTTATATTTCGTATGTTAAGGTATATTCTCAAATACACTGTACAGAATTACAGGTTTAAGATTAAATGTATTTTCCTATGCTATATATAGACGTAAGTGAAAAATATAAGCCAGAAAATACTTTGTGCAGAATATGACAGATGATTACATGTCATCTGTTGTAAATTCTAATGTTGACGGTCACGTTTCCAATGAATCATAAACAAATTTCGCATACTAATGACAATTCAATCCCAAGCATTAAATTCACAGGGGCACAATAAATTTAGTTTGCAACGTGATCTATAATCCGACTGAAGTAATTTCGCATACAATGGTAGCGTAGAGTCTGATTGGAGTAAATTCGCAATTAACTGACCCACTATCGTTTGGAAATGTTGATTCATTCTGTATGTCTTAATTAATTTCAAATCTTTCGTGAGCGCTCTATGATACCCTATAAAAACAAAAAAATACACATATAGATAGGGATAACATCGAAACAACGAGGGCACCCGGTGCGATATAAAATAAATAAAAAACCTTTTCTCGCGTGACATTTTAAACCAAAATAATATTTTCATGGCATACAAGCTCATTAGAGTTAAAACGGTACCGTTAACAGCTAAAATAATAACCTACCGTTTATAAAATTTGCATAACAAATACACTAACATTTATTTTTGAAAACTTAATTTCCAACTGCTTGTATTTTTCTCATTTCTCAGTCCTCGTTTACTAAGCGTCTTTTCACTCGGTTTCCTGATTAGGAAAACTCGTCATCGATACACTTTAATACACTACACTCCGCTGGTTGACATTGGCTTACATTTGCAAATGATGCAAACCTGTTTTTTATAGCGAAACGCAAGCAATTTAAATTTGACTGCTCATTGATAACATGAGAGAACTAAAAAAACAAAATATGAGAGCAAGCAAAGTAAAAATCCTCAAATATGTTTAATGATATCATTGCACTTTGTCACAAAAACTTACCATGCATTAAGTCCTGTATGCTTGAACTTTATGCACTCTGTGTCGAGTCGCCTTCAGTAAAACGAAACGTATGTCTCGTACCAATCAGCGACAAAGGCACTATCCACTATATCAAACTTCCACAATGCACTGATGTAGCACTAATTCCGCTATAACAACACTTGGAAGCTTACACACGTTTCTTCACAGTTATCTGTTAAGACACAAGCATAACAGCGTGAAGCAATATCACCTTCAGTTCGCAATGCGAAATTTGAACGGCCGAGGAGTGTTCGCTTTTTAAAAGCGACAGTTGAACCGACTTTACCGGTCAGGAACGTTCCAAATTCGAATCTGAAAATTAATGATTTTTTGTTTGGTGTAGCGCAAAGTGAAAACACGAGTGAGCTGCGCGGGTGGCGCGAGCAAACTAACCGACGGACACAGCGCCGTCCGACGACAACGCGTACAAACGCGTGGACTTCAAACCTATTATGCTGCCGAGTTAAGTTACTGTATATACCACTAAACTTAAATTGCATTAAGTGACTTTTCAACTTGATATAGAAATAGTTGAGTTGCAAAAAAGCTTTACGGTCATAAGCATATCATCCGACAGTTCTCGCAAATTAACTGCAGGGGAGTGTGTTTGCAACAATTACAACATCATTATCCAGGAGATTAGCCAGGTCAATAATGCTTAAACTCAGCCAAATAGATAGGATAGCAGATAGTAGTAAACTTATTTATAAATCAAGCTTGGAATATAAGTGGATCAAATTAATTGAAAATAATCCGGATATATTTAAAGGCCTTGAAGCTTAGTTCCTCCATTAAACGATGTTATTTCTTTTGGAACACTTAAAGATTATTGATACATTTTAAAAAGCTCATTTCAATGTTTTATCAAATTATCTAACCGCTATAAGTCATAGAGTTTAAAAAAATGTTAAATTTTACTCAAAATATTAGAAATCAAAAACTTTGACTAAAATTGTTTGGAACTCAACAATCATCTTTGATAATGGTACGGGTATAAATTTCATCTAATTTACTCTAGCATATCCAATAACACCAAAGAAGCTAATAGTAGACGCTGTCGAGCACCAATATCCTATACGATTTTTTTACTTTGCAATTGCAATATTTGATGCACGGACAGGCATTGTCTTCCAGATACACTAAAAAAAAGTAAAATCAAACATCTACACGCAGTTCCCAATACACGGGTAGACAGAATTCTGGTCTAGAAAATTAAGTCCCTTAGACCCATCTTCCACGGAAGTACATAAGTTTTGGAAAAACCCATTAGTACGAGTCTGCCACCTGAGGATCGAACTCGGGCATCTTGACTCGAAATTCCGACCACCCAGACACTCGGCTATGATTACTGCAAAATTACGTACTTAAAATTTTCATTTTAAACTAGAAGTTTTATAAAATCGCGATGCTCCAATTATGTTTAATAATTATGTGGTGATGACTCAGATACAGCGATGTTTACAGTTTAATAAATTGGACTATAATGATCCTAATTAAACAATACTCCCGTTATTATATATACTCCCGTTAGTAGTATTTAGTGTCTAAACTAAATAATATCGATAAACAAATGACAATGTATCGACAGTAATTAACATGACTTGAGTCGCCTCTTTTGTATGCATATTTTTCCTAACAAATTTTTACACAATATTTATCACTTGTTACATCGTGTTTAAGTAAACATTCAAATGAGTTCTCACACTCAACGAAACCGACACTCATCTCACAGTAATCAGGCTAAAAATAATCCAACAATTGTCATTAAACATAATCGAAAGTAGCGATGCGTAGCTGAGACCAGTTCCTCGATCAATAAAATTAACATAAAGCTAACGCCGATAATTTAAGAAAACTGGTGGATTTCACCCCGGTAGTTGAACCTTTGATTCAGCTTATTATAAATTTCAACAAAATGGAGAAAACCCCTTATCTCGCCAAATCTAAAATCATAAGAAGTAACATGTTATGAGCAATGGCTTGATAGTTCAAATAAGTATCGACATTGGTAAGAAGAAAATTATTGATACGTATTTGATTCCACTATGTTACTTCCGTGTCTTCAGATACCGTATTTCTACCTTTCTTTCGATTTTAAGGCAGAACGCGAAGTGACGTCTACTAATTTCATACAAGTTTTTGCCAATACTTGTAACTCTGTACTTGTTATAAAACTTAATAATAACTCTATAATAAACTAATAAAATGGTTGTATTCATTTAATTATGCTATATTAAAATTAATAATTTTAAACGGTAAATTAGTAGAAACTTAGGAATAAGTAGACGAGATAAGAAATTAACACATAAAGACAATAAGAATACGCTTCCGAGACAAAGACTATTTAAAATGTATCTGATGCAATGACAAGAGCCAGGCGCCATATCCACCATGCAGCTAAACTTCATGATCAGATTTCATGTCACGTCGACCCCCTTAAAATTTGCAATACATCGTTCGTCACTAAGGTCACGGACATTGAAGAAAGATACCACATCATGAATAAAATCACAAGGAATTGTTCAACTTTTATCGCTGTGCGGATCGTCGTTGGTTCGAATCTGCACGGCAATGCTTCGCTGACGTGTGTTTGATATAAATAAATTTAATCAATATAAAGTCTGATAATTTTTTTTCCTCGACTATGATTGAGTGACAAATAGAATAATTTTAACATTAATCATCATTTAGAGCGTTTCCGTTCATTTTTAATTTATTAAGCAGAGATTTCAACGACTCCTACAAGTCGTACAGGAACGGTGCTCGAGATGTACAACACAATTATACCTTAGGATTCTACCGCTTGTTTCATTACGTCCAGCCGCACCTAGATATTATAACACATTTACGAGCAAGTGGTTAAGTACGGAAAATGAAAACTAACGATGAAACTGAATCCTTGAGTATATTATGTACGCGAAGTATAATTCAGTGGGAGCGACCAGTGTAACCAGTTCTTTGATAAATATAACCGCAATAATTAACATTTATGCACAATTTGCTTCGCACTTAAGTGAGAATATCGAATTAATTTTGCGGCTACATATTAATAACGTCTTAATTGCGCCTAATTTCACAAAGTTATTCACATTAAATTGTAGATAATGTTACAGTGGGAGATATCTGAAATATGATTTTACTTTATCTAAAATTAAGGGTAATTCGGGAATTTCGATGCAAAGTTGCGAAAAGAGTCTAGTAAGTAATCTTCAAAGGAAATAAATTTCTTTAGCTTCACAAAATATAAACTATATTTATTATAGGAACCTTAAGGTTTTTTATTTGCATGTTTTAAGTTATCAATTAAACCGAATTTAGTTTAAGTTGACATGTCGGCACATTTTCTTTGATCAGTTAAAGTTAAACCTTGTTAAGCTTAACTACTTTATATTTAGGCTACATTACCGTACACATTCTAGTCAAGCATTTTTGTAAAGCCTACTTTAAAAGCACTTATTATTAATTATAGCTGGTTAAAACTACACTTAGATTTCATTTGAAGTATTATATAAAGTTTATCTTATTTCTTTTTTGCGCATATTTTTTATGTTATTAATTAATATACATATATAAAACATAAAATAAAATATCTTCACACAATTCCCAATAATTTATATCTTTATGTTGTCAAATATTAAATTGTTACACTTTTATTTATATATTATTTTTAAGTATTTTAGTGATTTTGAAATTATATTAATCTAGTATTTAGTATTTATAAAATTGATTTCACGCACTTCCCAATACAGGGGTAGACAGAGGTCTAGTCTAGACAATTAAGTCCCTTAGACCCACCTTCCATCGAAAATATTTTCGGGACAACGTGACGGGTGGTGATCTTGTCGCCGTCTTGTCCAAGCCAACGATATAATTGGTACATAAGTTTTTGAAAAACCATTGCCTGCCACCTGGGGATCGAACTCGGGTCTCTTGACTCGAAATTCCAATCACCCAACCACTCGGCTATCGTGACTTATTACTAACTATAGCTGATTAAAATTTCAATTAGATTTCATTTGAAGTGTTATATAAAGTTTATGTTTATGTTATTAATTAATATATATTATTCTTAAATTATGTGACAGTATTTTACTAAAATATTAAGAAGACCTCTACTATGGCATAGTATATGCATAAGGTGAACAAATTTATAGGTGTGTGATAAGCTTTCCAGAACCATTCCCCAGAAATTTCAACAGGATTAAAATCAATTTACGTGCAAGTAATGAGATTTCTTGACAATGTTTGTGTGAAAGTATACGTTTAACATGTATGAACGTTCTAAACATTACTTGATAATGGAATACATATAAATCGAAAGCGCGTAAACTCAATAAATGACAAGAAACGACAGCTACATAAGTTGACAAACGGAAGTCCAAACAGAATACACAAACATAAGAAAAGTTTTTCTAAGTAGGGAAAGTCATTAGTAGTACCGACGTTTATTGTAAAATATTCCAACAGAAATCGGAAGCTGAATATTGTTGAATAGAACAAACTTCTATCTAATGTTATGTGTAATTTAAAGGCACTTACGTTTAAGAAATTGCAACAATTTACATTACAATACATTTCCATAGAATTATGTATACAATAATAGCAAAACCGGGAAACAACAAAAACATAAGTAGTATATAAAATTACATCTTCACGCCATTTAGATCAAGACAATTAAATTCTTTCGAACCACCTTCCGCTGAAAACATTTTTGGGACAACGTGAGCCAGGCGACGACTTTATGTCCAATTCAACTATATAAATCGTACATAATTTTTTGAAAAAACCCATAGGTACGAAACTACCACCTGGGGATCGAACTCGGGACTCTTGACTCGAATACCGATCATCCAACCAATCGGCTATTGTGACTGAAATTTAAGTTTAAAAATGTAAGTAAATTTTCTATTTTGTCTTCCTCATATAAACATTATGAATAAATCTTTTTGTTATTATAAACTAATTGTTAACTCAGGAAGAACTCTCAAATAGAATAAAAATAATTGAGGTCATCGATAACTGACCTCAATTATTTTTATTCTATAACGCACGCGTTTTCTTTAAAACGACGGTCAGTAAAACGGCGTCTAACATGAGCATCGGCAATCACAACTGGTGACTTGCTCGAGCACCGTCTCGGTAGTAATCTACAACCGCGGATTACATCGATGGCTTCGACGAGTTTTAAATACCAAACATTCAACATTTCACGGAATAGTCTCAAAAATACAAAAACTTCGTCGTTAACTAGTGACCGTTAGCACTTAACTCTGCGTATTTTTAGCCAGAGTGAATAGTTCGATGGCATTTAATCGCACGTATACTCTCGGATGCATCATCAAAAGATATGACGACCATCAATTGACGCTTATTTTTTTTTTATATTCTAAACCTTGGTTTTGGATGATACGACTTTTAGATTAAAATTGGACCTATATTTGATATTATATTTGCTGCAGTTAAGATATAAATTCATGTTTCGGTTTAATTAAGCCCTTTTAATTAAATGAAAGATTTTTTTAGAAATTATGTATAGTTTGCGAATATAACATAACGAAAAATTGCATCTATTCAGATTCGTTAGAGTATCCTCAACTTAACACAAACTAGGTAGTTCAATGTCATTAATGCAGAAACATGTTTTGTCACCCTACCAAGAGGTATTTGCTTACTAGTTTAACCAAGTAATTTTAATAATAATTACATATACATAAATCACTTTTGAGAATCTCCGTAAGCGTACTTTTAATTAAATTCGTATCCCGTATTAATATTTATTGTTTCATGGTCACATTACAGTACAAGATATGAAGCGCCGCAATGGCAGGTGATCATTATGCAGTACAGGTTGAGGACTGCGCTCAAAGAGAAATAAAATGTGGGATCATGGCGCTACCCATGATACCAACTACACCCTGAGGTGATTCCTTAAGGGGCGTGTAATATGTAACAAATGACAGCGGCGCGCAATTACCGGCCGGTGAACATGTATATGCACATAATCTGTGGGAAGAAATTACTGGAATATAACCATTGCAAATGTAAATTTAAGGCGCAGCGACCGCGATTACAGAAATAAACGATGGAAAACTAATACTGTATCGTCTGTATCTGATGGCATGTAAGAAAGCAAGATTCCACAAATTTACAAAAAGATTGTATGCTATGAAATGTCAACAGGTCACAATTAGAGAAAAGCGTAATTTAAATTGTTAGTTTGTACCGTAATCTTCTCTGCATTAGGATATTATAACTGGAAACAAATATTTTGTTCATATCCCATATGACACGATTGTAAAACTATAATAGTAATATGTTGCGGGAAGTCGATGGATGCAGGTGGCTGGGAACCGTTCGTTGTGGAAAGCTTTGGAGGAGGCCTATGTTCAGCAGTGGACTCTTGATAGGCTGTAAAGAAGAAGAAGAAGAATAGTAAAACATCTTAGGTGTCGTCTTTATATCCATTTCTACCGCTTAATAGCTGTGTAAGACCTGTTGTGGTTCCGCTTTAAATTGCATAGAGATAATTGGGAACTATTAGGTATTTCATAATTTCCACAGGGCTACCACCACATATGTTCAAGTTGTTTGCACATGTTCATGAAATGCTGTAAGCATTTATCATCAGCAAAACTGTTAGCTCGTTTTCCACTATAATCCCATTAAATTGTAACTATTCAATTTAGATGTTTCGATGAGAATTCGAAGTTTTCTATAGTACATGTGGTCATAAAGTAAATTAGTTACAGTCGTATGCAATAATCGTTCATTATGTCAAACAATAGCTCCCCGAATAGAACAAATAGCTGTATCGTGAGGCTCTACACCGTTAACAACTCGCGTGAGAGCTCGGTACACTCAACCAGCGTTTACATGTTAGGGAATCACTTGCTACAATAATAGTTAAGATGTTACAGCTTGAATTAAAAAAAAGAAAATTTAAATTTAAAGTAATAACTATACATTTAAATAAGATGCGTCAGTTTAGTCTTTTATCAGTTTCATAAGGTTTTAACAAATTATCCTGTCCATAGTCAATTGCAATTAATAGTAAATGCAATACTTGCGTATCAGCACAATACGGAGCCTTTAACCTACCTACGTTATGTTATACCATTCTTCATATTTAACCGGTACAAAGACGAATATAGTTTCTACAAATACTAACATTACATCCTATCCAGTAGGCCTGATGATCAAAGCTTTTCATATAATTTTTAATAAAAAGGCGTGTAATAATTTTCCTCACTCCTTGTTCCCCAATACAGTCAACGATTTTAGCGACAGTACGAATAGAATATGTAATATATTAAATCTTTTCAAACGATTGTTATGAACTATTCAAAATTAGGTGAGCAGTAAGTAGACAACGAGTTCGATTTCTTCTCCTACAGATGACTTTACAAAAACTTACCAAAAGATAAAGCGATGACATAGATGCTTAGTCTATTCAGTTTACACGACTGTCTAATTCGCAGTTGGATGGAAACGAAAAATTTCACCAAAATCATATCTTGATTACCGCTCTATGTCTCGAATTAAGTGTGGTATTTTTTGCAAAAATTATCGCCTAAACTTTTTTATGTAAGATCGATACTGATGACATTAATCGATTTGAATCGTTTTATCTTAATTCTTTGTGGTTATTCTGGTGTCCTACTAATACTATATTTTAGGTGAATATTTATAACAATCCTACAGCCGGCAAGTAAGAGATAACTTCTTAAAGAAGCTACAGTCGAGTTAGCGCTTGGTTTGACGACTACTACCAAGGTACAAGAATAATACTAAATGACCCCTGTAACTAACGTCATGATCCTCAAATGATATACAGACTGCCAGCTAATTTATTACAAAATTTATCAAATCTTATGTCCTGAACGAAAGAAATGCATACTCTAGAGAAATCTGTATTTATCGACTTTTCGAAGTTGAGTGCACTGCGTTTGCCTGTACTAGTTTTCCATTCTTATATGCCCTAACGATTATCAACTTCTCAGCCAATCCATTGCCAATTCAGTCCACTGATCCTCCAGATCAGATCAGATCCAGTTTATGATTATATACTTCAGCTAATTGATATCTTCTAGCTATATACCTTACAATCTAACACAGCTTAAGATAATTTTTACGCAATGTAAACTTCTACAGCAGCAGTATTACTGAGCTTCTAAGTATATAAATAATTACAATGGCAGCATTTTACAGTAACGGTAAAGACGCCATAATTACACACACACACACACATAAATACACACTATCTTTTATTTATACAACATCTCCGTAAAAACCTCCATTTAACGGCACGTGTTGAGAAATTCCATAGCAATTTCCAGTCATCTGTTTACTAAATATAGAATGAAGCTCATTGTTTTATGGTGGGAGCAGGTGCCTCTAATTGCAACAGGCGTCAAGACAAGTGCAACTGTTATGCTGCATCTTAATAATAAACACGTTCATTAATTCACAGCTGGTTAGTAATAAATTTGCACATTTAGAGACCTTTTTTTTTCATCACCAACAATTCAACATATATGGAATGTGGGACACGGTAACCTTCAATAACTACTACTAAGATGCGAAGCGCTAGTGGTCAGTGACCAACATTGACATCGGGCTAAACAAATGTATAGGAGACGCAATAATGATTGGTTTTCTTTTTGTTCGCTCACGATTCTCAGCCTCACAGAATAATGGATAATGATCTCTATTGACTTAATGGCTTAATTTCATAACTATAATTCTATTCTTTATCTACATTAGACTATTATTTCGATCTTTACTACGGAATATTTGATATTTTGTTTAGTTTAAATGATGAAAACATATCGGAAATGTCTTTATTTTTTTCGTGTAAATTCTTAAATTTATAGACACAATTTACCAGGAATCTAGAATATATAATAATACTTACATATATTTGGATATAACATCACATACATTAATCCAAAGTAAGCAGCTTAAGCACTTGTATTATGAAATAAGAAACAACGCAGGTATCACAAATACCCAGGCCCGAGAAAATATAGAAAAGAGTGTTTTCTACATTGAACCGACCGGGAATCGAACCCGGGACCTCAAAGCTGCCGACACGCCGGTTAAGCCATTCTTCTACGGAGGTCATCAAAATATTTACTACTTGCTTTTATATTCTTTATTAAGTACTTGTCAAGATATGCATAATTGCTAACGCTACGCAATAATCTTCGGCGGAGGATTTGTCGAAAGGATTTAATTTTCTAGACTTTATAGACCAGTTACAAACAGGAGCGTGCCTGAAGGTGCCTGCGATCGCTTGTCAGACGATAGGGGAGATCATATTTTCCCTTGTTGTTCACAGGCCGTTAAGATGATTATGAAATACAATGCTATTTATTTCAAACACAGACATACAAAACTGTAAATCCACGCATAAGCATAAATTACGGTGAGCTGTCAAAAATTTTATACAGCATTCAAGCATGACAGGTTGCATGCATCTCATTATCAAAAATATATTCCTCGGTAGGTACTATTAGGTTTCTGTGCCAGTGTGTGAATGTTAAAAGTAGGTTATACATTTACTTCACGATTCCACTGTTCCTAAAGCACGCGTGACAAGAAAACGTGTTTTGAAGAATTCACATATTTTATTTTTTATACGAGATATAAATTGACTGAATACCAAATAAAAAAAATTCCGCGCTTCATACCACGAAGACGCTGGTATAAATATGCGACTCGAGAATTCACACGCTACATACACTAAGTCTAGCGGTCCAGCGGTAGATAAAAGTGAACGATATAAAGACTACCCTGCTTGGAAATAAGTGTCATTCCTAAAGTAATTGATGTTTTCACCTAAATTGTTTTTTTTATATATATATATATAATTTAAAATTATATCAAGTAAATAATCCGTCTTCGGGATATCTTATGACTGCCTATCTTAAAGTATTAAAGTAAGAAAGTATGCAAACCATCACAATATAAATGGAAAACATATACATTGTAAAATGTAACTAAATATTAGGACAGTTAACTATAGTAAAGATATTCGTTGTATAAAGAAGATCAACGCACGTAAAACCGCGGCTCGTCATATAATGAATACTATCAGGTTCTAGAGACACCACGTATTTCCAAGGTTGCGCACCGACGGCTCCTGCTAGTTTTTATTACAGCTATCTATTTCGTATTAATAAAAATAAAAGTATATAAAACTAATAGAATAATGAAAAAAGAAATAGAACTGGTCAGCACCGAGTATTTCATCTTACAACATAAGTAAAGTCCTATTAAATATATATAATTCATTGAATTTTTACTAAAACAAACACATTGATAGCGGAATGAGTTTGTTGTCTTTTATTAAAGGAAAATATAGTCGATATAATAATAGACTTTTAAACAATTCAGATATGATGGCGCATTGTAACTTTTCTTTAAGTGATTGCGTTCAAAAAGGGGCTTACAGTCCACCTAATTATTAGTACGTTAGTAGCTACTGTAGACGATTAACTACTAAAACAACATTAAACCAAAGATAGGTTATCTTATTTTCAACAAAATAAATAACGAATTTTTCTCCTAAATTACTGTAACTAATCGATAATAACTCACAAAAGAACTCACGGGTGATAGCAAGTAATAAGTAAAAATAATCGTCGCTAATGTTTTTTTACAGTTACATTAAACTACAAGTAACTAAGAACTACATCGCTAGCTACTCTACCACGTGACTCTCTACACAATCTTTCTACATAAATCGTAATTCTGAGAGAAATGGAAGCGAGAGAACGGAAACCAAACATCGGCCGCAAACTCATATAGAACACCTGTACCTTTACGAAATAAAAATGTAAAGAGTGTAACTTCTCTATCTTGTTTAAGCGGTTTCACAATCGTAGATAGTGTCGTAAACCGCAACGAATCCCTCGCATTGTTTGTCAAATGACAAAACCATGGGCGTCTCGTGTTCCCCATTCACTTGTGTCGAATATTCGGTTATCATTAATCTATTGTTGCATTGTGAGTGGGACCGTAATGTTTTAATATGTTTAGCATCGCAAATATATGGCAAAAAGTTGCGTAAAATACCTGACATATGGGACTTAAAATCGTTTTTAATATGTAAAGCATTATTTTTCTTCTCCAATATATTTCTGATTTAGTTCTCCAAGGCTAAATATTTACACAATGACATTGCATTATTGTTATTTTATAAAACGGGCGAAACTTCAACTACTTTTAAAACCAAGCTATCTTCTTCTTTACAGCCTATCAAGAGTCCACTGCTGAACATAAAACCTCACCTAGCCACAAAGACCGGTCCTCTGCCACCGACATCCATCCATCTTGTTTTGGGGGTCGTCTAACAAGGCATTTGCCAAAATTAATTTGCCACCGGTTTTCAGGTTATCAGGTCTTCGAGCTACATGGCCGGATTATGTCACATCATCGTGCTGATCTACACCGCTAAGTTGTTGAGCTACCTAAGTTCAGCTGTCTTCATTGTGAAGTTTATCACACGGAACCCTTAAATAGTACGCTTAGCAACTTTGAGCTTCCTTATTCGAAAGACCATTCAACGCCATAGTTCTTCACATGCAGCACAGCACTGTTTGCAAACTTTGGTCTTAAGATTTTGAAATATATATACTCGACGAGAAAATGTAGCGAAGTTTCCCAAACAAAATACACACAGCAAAAAAATTTGAAAGATTACTATGGAAGATGACGGCGAAGCATTTCCATTAGTTTTCAAAGTTCATCATGAAACTATTTCCTTTAAATGTACAGTATTTTTCTATTAAATTTGTATCAAGATCCGTCCGGTCGTTAGCAATGAAAACGCTACAAACAGACACGCTGACAGAGATACTTTCGCTTTTACAATCTGGGTATAGTCAATAGATAGAATTTATTACTACACTATTAACTTAATTGGCATGTTATAAGGAGCACTTACGTACGAACTAAAAAACATATCCCATACTTCTGACTTGATTGACGTCTAACGTGCTTAATGGGCAGCTCAGCGTCCATTACTTAACATTGACAAAGGTATAGCTATCTTGTTTAAAATAGATGTCAGAACAGAGCTACGAGTTGATCTGATTAATTGACTATGCTGTGACTGCCTCTGATTGTAATATATCATTGAGAAAGGCCCGTTGATCTAGAGAAATTATAACAAACTGCAAAAAAAAATTCTAGAAACAGGAAAATTATTAGATAAAATAAATAATCACTTTAAAATACTTTACTTATCGGGCTTTCAATGTATTTTAAAGCATGTCCGCTCCCGTGTCATTAAGGGAGTACGGGGTAATTATCAATGCAAGGAGCACTTCCTGACTGAAAATTCCCGATAATTCCACGTTTGGCTCGCGCATTGGCGATCGATGTACCGAACACTTCGCATCTTAAAGGCTGCTCCGTTTCTTCAATTTGCACTTTTAACTGTAATTTTACTTGCACTTTTAACTGCACAATTAACTTTGATCTGTTATTTTTCAAAGAGCATATCCCACTGTCTATAATCAAGCTATGCTCGGTGTTACTGTACGTGACAGAATTCGCAGCTGAACTAAGCCATAAATGCTGATACCTGTCATCGGCACATTCGGTTTCTTTAACTTTGGTCTATTATTTTTCGAAGAAGAAATCTTGTCTAAGTGCTTATCTCGTCATCTATTGGTAGTTACTGTCGTTACAATATATGATGTTAAATAAGACTTCATCCATTATAAATTTTTATGCCACATACACACCATATTTGTGTCACTGGCGACTTTATTTATTACTTCAATAGCTAAGACGTAAAAACATAAAACGTTACGGCACTGCGATATACGTAACGTGTTTTAACGAGACCAAACCATCATCATAAACAGAGATAAACTCCGACAAAGATGAAATGTTTTTAGTAAGCAAACAGGAGCGCTCGTTCATTAGAAAACAGGTGGCCTAGCTGAGGTTAGGCAATGGTCTGTCACTACAAACGGACAATACGTAATGTGTGATACAATTTATCACCCTATTTCTTTTGTATGGTGCCAATGATGCGAGTATTCTTTTTGTATTAGTAAATTTCAAATTGTATGAGAATTTATTAACATGTAATGTCCGTTTGAAAAATAAGATAATTTTATAATACAATTATAATTTTTAAACTACATTTTTTATCTAATACACACAGCACTGTTGATACCCAAGAGATAATGCTAATTTCTGTGGCTCAATGTGAGACAAAAGTGATGCCAAAATGAAATGGAACATGGTGAAAGGCACATTGGTAAATTTGCGTGCTTGCTTAATCTATGATCTTCGTGCGTAGTGCGTACGTCGTGGTCGTGTTGTGTTAATCACTCACATCAATATTTAAATTACAATGACTAATAATATTTTTTTAATTTTTTTATCAATCTATCATGTCGACTCTTTTGTTTAGAGCTATATCGTATTTAGTTGGTAGTAGTTAGTGCCTTCTTGAAGTTTGGTTTAAAAATAATTTATCAGTCGTCATCAAATAGTTTCCAGATCCTTGTACAATACAAAGGGTGCATCACGGACAGGTCAGGTTTACAATTCGTAAAAAGTTTATATTAAGGCCTTGCATTCAAAAAAGGAAAACAAACTAAATTATATTAGTATTAGAAGTACCCTTCAAAGGGTAAAGGTAAGCAAAGATGGAGACTTTCGAGCAATCCCATAAGCCCTAAAGATACAAAAAACCTGAAATAGCCTGTTAATGATAAAAAAACATATTGACTTTATATTTTACAATAAGATAATTTAAATGCGATATATGTATCCACTTAAAATTGGTATCGGTTTGAAAATTATTCGAAGTTTATATCGGTTTGTATTTACATATGATCATTTTACAAGATACGTGTAAACCAGCGATGAACACAACTTTAATATTTATTGATTATTTGATATATATTTATACAATGTCATCTTAGGTTTTTGCTAAATATTGTGTCAGATTTTTACAACAAAATCCTTCACAATCTCTCAACCTCACCTCACTGTGCCGCTATATAGATAATCAATCTTGTAGTATTGGTACAAGGAGTGCCATAGAATAACTTTCTCGTACGTTCTTATTGGACCCCATAATAGGCAAGTAAGACTTAGACAAAGTAGAGCCTTATTAGGAAATCCAATTTACTCTGTACCGAGTCATTCGTCTGAGCACGAACTTATCACACACCCGGCTGCGGTTGTTTTGTGACGCGTTGATACTTTTACTTAACGAGCCCTCCGGTAACGAGATACTGACGAGCGCTGGTCAAGTGAAATAAAGCTATGCGATTATACACTATATAGTCGCAAGAGATTCGATATTATACATGACTGCATTACCAGCACGCTTTCCAAAATAATAACGATATGGACCAGTGACGATTACAACAATATTCTGATTTATAAAAAAATCATATACATGTTTACACAACCTTGAGAAGATGTGCTACAAATAAATTGAATACATACAACCTGTAAATGTCCACTGAAGTAGACAGGTCTCTCAAAAAGATTTGCCATCATCGTCACGCTTGGCAAGCAGATTGGCGATCACCGTGTAATCGACACCGTTATGCTAAATTATGTCTGGTATTTTTTGACATGGTTATCTCGCCATCTTTCTGTAAACAATTGCATTCTCAAGGCATGCCCCATGGTCGCCTCTTCTTACACCCACGGAAAAAGGGGCCTTACGCCGTTACCACACGGCTAATTGAATATAAAATATTAAAAAAAGTACCGCCTCACTCAAAAACAACTAAAAAGCAATTTCTTAGCAAAACTTGTAACTTATGCATTTAAATAAACAATTTTAATTAGCATACTTACTGTTGTCGATCTTGATGATACTGATAATGATGTGACAACGTAGTTAAGGTAAATGGTAAAAAAATATACAAATGAAATGTGAACCTTCTTCTTAAAAAAATTCTACTTTATTAAAAGTACCAAAACCTTAGTAATTGTAAAGGAATAGTTAAAATTTGTACAAGCCTAGGAAATCCAGCATCCCATATAAATCATAATAAACGCCTCGCGTTGCAGACAGTTTTAAAAAGATGAAAATTTTAATTTTATTTCGTCGTTAGTTGGCTAACAATAATGTTCCAGAAACAAAAAATTTTTGTAACACACTGGCAGCGGTTGATACCTTATCTCTGTCCCTAATATTTTAGCTGATTATTTTAAAATGGGCACTTTGCAATCAAGCTATAATGGAAGCAGTAAATTTGCTAATGCCGCAATACATTAGGATTAGACCCGAAATCGATAATAGTATCAAATTAACCAGCGGTGAATAAAATTCGCCATAAGGTTCCACTGACAGAGAACAAAGAGGCGAAAACAAATCCGTAAGTCGTCTTTTTTGGTAACTTTTTTAAAGTAATGAAGTGTTAAGATTATAATGTTGAAAAAGATACATACAATAGTTTAATTAAAGTAACCAACTAGGAGTGAAACTAAACGGCTACTTATAATAAAAAATAAAAATAAACTTTCTAAACGTTACAAGACAAAACAAAAAACCGTAACAACATAATAAACATTACCATTATTGAATAATGCAAAGTACTACAAAAATAACTGCACATAACACACGTCAGCGAATGTAATCAAGACTCAACATACCGACAACAAACTATTAAACCGTGCCTACTAAAACAAACCTCCGAATGTTCGAAACGAAAGTAAAGCAGAAATAGAATCAATTAAAATAATGTGAGATATAAAACAGACGAGCTTGACTTAGCACAGCCGACCTAAACTGATGGGCCTTAATTTGATGATCTATATTTAAACAAATGTCTTCAAGCCATTCCTAACACTATGATAGACAGAGGTCTAGACAATTATATGATTTCGACTCACCTTCCAACGAACACATTTTTGAGACATTCCCGTCCTTGAATTTATGTCCAAACCAACTATCTATATATTTATATATATATATATATATATATATATATATATATATATATATATATATATATATATATATATATATATATATATATACACATATATATATATACATATATATCACACAGAAGTTTTTTTAAAAACCTGTTGGTAATAGACTGCCACCTAGGGATCAAACTCTTGACTCTAATTCCGATCACTCAACACTCGGCTATCGTGACTTATGATCTAAATTCTCCTTACATAATAAGTAAAATTTTACTTGCATATTAAAACATTAAAATAACAAGTTATTTGATACGTTGTTAGTGATTGCGAGAATGTGCCAATATTAGAAAATAAAGTTAATTATTGCTTATTTAATTATTAGCTACTGTGTTAATCAAGAATTTCTGACACTTGCAGTAACGATATTATTTATATTGTCATTTATTTTTAATATAACGTGTCTGAAGAAGGCCTTTCCTTCTTGATTGTTGAGCTTAGTGCTTCAACTAGAGATGCTACTTCCTATCTTTCGTCACTAATTTTTGGGTTCGCCATATTTTGATGTGGGTGGATTATAGGTCATTAAATGACAGAAATATACTTTCTATTTTTATGGAAGCTTTAGCAGAGTTTACTCTGAGCAAATGAGGATAAAATATGCAGCAAACAGATAAGAACCCTTGCACAATATGTTTCAAAATAACTAGTTTTTGTTATCAAAATTAACCTATTGCTCGAGTTCCGAATATAGACTTTTCAACAAACTTGGATTATTAACCAATAAAACTTCGACAAAAACGGTTACTATGCCCACGCATTGTGTAACCCACTGTAAGGCATGTACGTATAAACTAGATTATCTCTCGTCTGAGACATTCGTTTCGGTGATCAACTAAACAACGTGGCTCTAGCACTTCCGTTATGTTTCCAAAGTGGGAATAAAGTGTACGTAATGATTTCATGTAACAAATATGTATAATAGGGCAATACATTATGTCGCTAAATAAAATCATAATATTTATTAACATTAATTTTTACTCTTATTATGGAAATTGATAACAGGTAGAGTATAAAGAACGTAAGCCCACGTATAGACTGCCCATAACACTTTCTACATTCATCATTTCCTAAGAGATGACAGATGGACGGCTTGTATCTTAATATAAGAATTGTACGAGTATTATAAAAGTTTGCAACTACTATTTTGAGATAATTCAATGAATGCAGGAAGACCTTGCTGTATAGCAATGTAATTTAGATAGACCCATGTTTAGTACAAATCTTTGACAATTCACGATAAAGTACGGTGTAACTGCAACTATATATCGATTAAGTCCCTTTATTAATTAGCAGCAGAAAGAAAACCAGGCACGAAAACTAATAACTTGCGAGACTACTAATACTGGCTTTGAATTGATTGTAACTCGGGAGCCAAGTACATATATAATGTATATGCTAGAGTAATATATACTACATAAGTTAATATAAAACTTTTTATTATTAATTTATTAAGGTAATTATTATTCTGATGTTAACGTCTATAATGATCATATTAAATTAAAAGCGATTAACGAATAAATTTTCCTCTGTAATATGATACATCCGACGATTTTTCAAATCGAATTCCCTTTCAAGCTAGATAAATATTACCGTCATGTCGAAACTTCCTTCAAATTTATTACAACAAATTATAGAAGGCGACTTCCGCGTCCCAAACTGGACTCCTTCAGCGTGTCAGGCGGAAAAAAGAAAACACTATGAAAAATAACAGTGGCTTCCCGTCTTCGCGTCGCCTATAAAACTGTGTTTGTTTAGGAGGGAAATATCGTTTAGGAATTTCTTTAGAACCAATTATCCGGATTCGCTACATATTTTTCGTCACACATACATCACTATACATTTACATCGTTACGTAACTTTTTAAAATGTAGTATGAGCATAAAAAGACACGGAATGAGTAAAAGAAAATAATAAAATGCGGAAACCAAGTGAACGAACGATGATGACACGATGTCCTGGCATAATGACGTTGAAAAGGAAACGAAACATTTTCTTGTGTGTGCACCAATGATTTTAATACCTTTATTATCTTATGGATATTTTTAGACGCCTTTAACTATAATAATGGTCAACAAATATTTATACACGGTAAACTTTAAAACTTTGGTAGTGAAAAGTTTTAAAAGCTAAGAATTAAAATTCTGCAAGAGGGTATATATTTGTATGAAGAAATTTTCTTCGCCTTCACGCAATTATCTCATACTTTGGTCTTGAGATTTAATTCCTTCGACCCATTTTTTCGCCATACCTTTTTTGGGATAACGTGACAGCTAGTGATCCCATCGCCGTCTTAGTGACCAAGCTAACGGTACAATATAAATACAAATATATGCACATAGAGAAATATTCAGGTATATAAACACCCATGACTCGATTACAAACATTCATATTCAACACGTGGAATTCGGTGTTTGCACCAAGTGGAATTCGAACCCGGATCCTTTAACTTCGAAAGCAGGGTCACTACCAACTCGGTCTTATGGGGATCGAACTCGGGTCTCTTGACTCGAAATTCCGACCATACAACCACTCGGCTACCGTGACTTTAGTATCTTGTAATGAGGCGTATGTTGTAATTGCTCGAATATTAAAAATATAGAAATATGTAATGCACCAATCTCAAAAAGACAAAATGTGCGTTGTCATTGTGGAAATGTAATAACTTCCGAGGTTTTTAGTATCGATCATTTTTAGTATCAATTAACAGTAAAACAAGACTTAACACATAATAACCTAACCCGCGCCACCGGATACGAAATTGATGTTTCTTAAAATAGCCATAAGTCACAAAATCCAACCAAATACAAAATACAAATTAATACAAAACGGAACATGAAACTCTTGATTTCTTTTGAACGAAAGTACAAATATCATTGAAATCGCATTCTTAATCGGCAATTGATCTCGAGGCGTTTCTTTTAACTACACAACGTGTCGGTGTGTAATTATTTAGAGACGGCGAAAGTCGTTTAAGGGATAGTTTTGTTCTTTATTGGGGTGACCTGTATGTATGTCATTGTCTATACCGGATCATTTATAGAACCTATTACATATTTAATCTCCTAATTATTTTAAATGAACTTCATTTGAAACTCAAATTATTAAGTACAAAAAAGATGTGGTCTTTTTTGTACTTCAAGTAAATAGACTGGAAGTATATTTACAAACAACAAACATAGTTGTAAAACAGCAGCTGAAGCATACCTACCTAAATTCTATAGAAACACCGTATATACCCACTGGCTTAATTACAACAAAATATGTGACCTTTAGTAGTGCACCTTTTTTATTTACTAAATATGGATGCAGAAACTTTCTAGACGTCACATGTCGCAGGTGCGTAGCGCAAAATGTAACCTACAGCATCGTGCACCGCACATTTAGAACTTCGTTCTATATTCATTGACGTAATTATGCAGGAATTTCAATTACTCCACAGCGGCAATGTGAATTACTGTTACGAATTAATTGGTGCAATAATTAGTAAACAAAAATTTCAACGGTAAAGTAAATTTGTTGTTAGGAATAATTTTACGTGTAATGTCATATGTATCAGGTTGATTTTTTTCTCTTGAGAAATTCCACCTTTGCCCAGAAATATTGTGGATTGTAACATAGTGTTCAGGTTTTCATCCCACAGGTATGATGGCGTCTGTATATGTAAACAAGCTAAACGAGATTAACATTAAATGTCAACAACGAATCAACGTTTACATTATTCAGCATATAGTAGTGGTGTACAGAAAAATGTTACAAAAGATGCTTTTATGAACAGTATCGTTTTAAAAGTATTTTGACCACATAAGGACATCTTAACTAACACATAAGAGTAACTTTAAAAAGTGAAACTCATCTGTAAAAGGTCTGTTTTTGCGCAACAATAGATTATTTGCCTGCACCGTTTACTTATTTACACGTTAACTTTTCACCGATTCTCGTTTCGATTTTACGATCTACACATAACGCTCAAAGCTAAATTGAATACGGTTTAACATTCAGTAGTAACATTTAGTTTCTGAATGTGTTTTGCAATTACAAACGGAATGGCCCACACTAATCGACTTGATTTATCGTCGACCAATAAAACTGGTCACAACTAGTTACCGTTTATCCCTTAAACGTTCGCGATATCAATCATATCGGTGTTCACCGCAGTTTACGGCAAAAGCACATATTTCTCTTGATTTGAGACTATCGCTTTCTCAAACGTCAAGACGCAAAACTAAAACGGACTAACAATACCGAATCGTTTCAACACTCGTGAAATGTTAACCCATTTTAAACAAACGTATCGAGCGTCTCTCCTGATAAGATTCAACGTGCTGGAATAAAGAGGTAAATTGTATTGTAAACAGAAAAGTGTGCCGACTAGTAATGCATTGGAAAGCGAACTTATGTCGAGGCCAGAACACATTTAAAGGCAATACGGTGTTGGTTCTACTATTCAACGTGATAATATGGTTTAATACATAGGTTATCTTTTGTACGAGTATATGACGCATTACGTTCCGTTATGATGGGATCTAAATATCCCAACAAAATTTAATGTTTTAAAAACATCATACTTGTATGCAATGACTTTGTCTCAATAGATAGACATTCCTGGTATTTGTCCTTGAAATTATATGAAACTTGTTATTTAAATATTTAAAAATTGTTGCTAGTTGCCAAGACATGATAATTAAAATTGAACTGACGAAAGACAATTTTTGTGATTTTATCGCATTTAAAAGTTTTTAAACTTCCCTATGATTCTAGTGCCTTGCACATTACTCTAGGCTAATCCTATTAATTTATCAATATACCACGAGAGAATACGTAGAAATGTCAATGTGAATTAATTAAATATAATACATACATTTATTCTGTAAGCAATACGCCCTGTGTCGCTGTCAAAATAAAGACAAATTTAACGATATTTAATAATTTAGAGCGTTAATTTGCTAGCTCGAGCATTTAATCTGTGAAGGTAACCGAGGCGTAACCTAACAAAATTTTAAATTTCCTATAAGTCAATAAATATTAATGAGATATATGGCACGAAAGTGAATAACGAACAAGGAGCAAGATCGAATCACTAAACAACAACAATGCTATCAAAGCAATCTCAGAGTTTATTGTTAGATATTATTTGTAACCGGTATAGGCATGGATCAACTGATAAGAAAATGTAAATAGTTTTTGCTGAAAGCAAATAGATAGATAAAAATGTGTCTGTACGTGAATAGCAAAAATTCCGTTATAGACGACAAAACTTTCTAATTGCTGTTTCACAACTCCTTTGTCTACTTGACATTAGTTTGATATGTCCAGAAATATTTTATAATTATGCGAGTCTGACCGCAAAACCTTCATTAATAGGATTTCAACTAACCCATCAAAAGCCAACAATACGATAACTAAATACTGACAAAGAAAGATGTCGCCTGAAAACGCAAATATTTGGTTCTTGATAACAAGATTCATTTGAACAACCACGCCAACTTTCTCTAGAGTTTAATTTAACTTGATGCGTATCAATATTGTTGCTTAATTCAAATCGGCACAGTTTCCAAAGCAATTCACTATTTGTAAAACTTAAAGTGCTGATACAAAATAACTAGCTTTCCGGCTGCGGCTTTGCTCGCGTTTTAAGTGCCAAATCCCAACTAACGTAACTTCAAAAATGACGACGGTTTATGATAAATCTACTTTGGAGATGAATTGTGGAAAATCCGTTCTGAGTGGGTGTCTCATACATCGCTAAATGAGTAACTATATAAAATTTCAAGCCAATCGGGTATAGTTTTAAAGATATCATGATGAGTGGCAATAACCTAACCTAA
This sequence comes from Sericinus montela, assembly GCA_029286605.1. Lineage (NCBI taxonomy): Eukaryota > Metazoa > Arthropoda > Insecta > Lepidoptera > Papilionidae > Sericinus > Sericinus montela. The sequence goes on along the minus strand of JAGSMR010000019.1, from coordinate 8,920,647 downwards.
CCTAACTAATATAAACACAAAAGTGCGTTTGTTTCTATATTTACCTAACCAAAGGTTTAGTGGCTTTGGCGTTCCAAAGCCACTAAACCTTTCTGAAAAAAATTTTACCTAACAGAAAGCTACATTTGGAAACCAATTAAAAAGCTGCATTAAGATATTATTATTCAAAGGAGCTTAAAAACTTAGATATAAGATATTTCCTTCAGTATTCGAGCTAGTGAAAAACAGGATCAAATTATTCTCGTAATATTTGTTCAAATTGTTAACTCGTATTAAAAATTAATTTTGCCTATAGCTGTAGATAGCTACTACTTTACTATGACACTTGGTCCGCAAACTATGATGTAGAGCATCCTCTGCATGCCATAGATCTATCGAAAGGAAGATTTACCATATACGCCAACGGCACAAGTGCCTTAGCAATCGTAATTAAAATCTTAAAAGCATTTTTTTGCACTTGCTCTGGTATTTTTTTCTGGATAGTTACATCGTTGCGATTAACAGGGTTTTTCGCTCGATCGCCTGCAGTACAGCCGCCTGGAATCTTACAATAATATGAAATTTCTAATGGTTTTTAATTGTTACAATTACATCTACATTAACAGAATAATAACTGTAAGAGCTTGACAGTCGTAGTTATTGACCGCCATCTCCACCTACTCGCATCTCAAAATTTGTTTCCAACTTGTCATATAACTGGCCATATACCATTTACGTAATAGAAATGTTATAATAAACATTTCATAACTCTGACTGAAACAATATAATAACAGATTTTTTAGCGTTCTACACATTTCTTTGAATAACCAACAATCGTCAAATTAATGAAATCTGTCTATACTGCTCTAATAACATTTGTATAATCGGTAATAATAAATATAACTATATATAACTTCATAAATTTCCATGACAATCGATGGCTTTCCAATTTAATCCATTTAAATACAAATCATACATACAAATAATTTCAAATAAAAATATAAACATAAAAATAAAAATGTAACTTATATATCAATGTAGTACTTACAGGTATATTTATATAGTTGAACGTATTAAATTTTACTTAGTAAACCCAATGTCCTGCAACTACAGTGAACTTTTACAGGCCGTTTGTTAGAATTTAGGGATTAAATATGACAACAACTTAAATACTTTATCAACAACATTTACTTGTAATGAATATATATGTTTTAAAGAAACAAGAAGCCATAATATTATAACCAGTGACACCATCTGTTATAATCTGTGTAATTTTATACAATCTCTATCTGTATCTCGCGCCCTGCTACATCGTTATCAGACACCTACGACTGAGCAACAAGAGCCCATTCATATTCATCGAGTGTTGTTGTGTTTTGACAACCGGTAAGTGCCCTTTGGTAATAACAATTGAAGTTTAGGAAGTAGATACCGTTTAATGAGCTGCCAACTTTTGTATACGCCAACAACTACGTTACATATATCAGTAGTTAAAATATTTAAGTTAATTGCTCGAAGAGGGCGTGGGGGGGAGAGGGTCAAGGCGATCTTTTCTCTCTGGCCACCCCGTCAGGGATTGTACGTGAAGATAAGTGTCGTCTATAATCGGCCACGCTTCGCGGTGCCGAAGTGCCACGCCCCGCTGTGCTGTTCAGTCTGTTATAAAAACAACTAAAATGTAAGCAATTATATTAGTTCCGTCTGTAACTAATATCCTAAATATATAATATATATTATTTTGCAGACACTAACAACGAATACCTTGCCAGCAGAATGTCGAAAGTTGTAACGTAAAACATAAACCACCTCTTTCTTCCTACGGGTGTCGTAAGAGTCGACTAAGGCTTAAAAGTGACAAAGGATTTCAACGGATGGCGGGATAGCGACGCGCAGCGGAGTCTGTATCTGTATGGGTGTAAGTATGTATAAACAAACATTAGTGGAAAATCAGAACAAAACTTTAAAGGTCTTTGTTCTGATTTCTTATTAATTGATATTCTAATTAATTTCTAAATTAAATAGAAAAATAATGGTAAATGTCAGCAATACCTATGTCTTCTTTATCAAATACATCACCAAAGATCAGAGTACATATTTAGGTTGGTACAATGGTTGACGCCAACCTTGTGATTCTCATCCGTTCAAATTCGAGAAGTGGAATTGAAGTATACGAACGGCAACGGTTTATTCCTTACAGCAGCATGCAAAATTACATCTCATATAAAACATGCACCTGACCTAAAGTAAGAAAAAATATTTTTGAGAAAGCAAGCCTTTACAGACTAGAGGTACTAAATTTTAAGTCCACTACATTGCTTGCTTATTATATATTGCATACACAAAGGCATGGTGCATTAAATCACAAAAAAAAAACACTTTCACAGAACACATCTAAAGAGCTCGTCCCTACACGTCAACTTACACGTCGTTAAATGAGCGAACGTATTAGAATTAAAATATATTTGTCTACTCTAAATTCGTCTTTACTCAAAGCGCTTGGAATTTCGTCTTAATTTGGAACGGTTAAGTTCATTGAACTCTCTCAGCAGTAATACAAGGCCATCGGTATTGTCCTCTTGTTTGAACAAAAACTTCATGATACTAAAACGATAGGTATTATTCAATAATTTAGCGGAAACAGTAGAAAAATCGGTACAGGCAACAACACAACTTAACGTCAATAATTATCGCATACACATGTTTCTCTTTTCACTTTCCGTTTGACCGATTTTGTTAACCAAGTTATGGAGAACTACTAAATTACTAAGAAATTTAAACATTCAAGTTCAAATGACACGATGATTTGAACCGACGGCCTACGTCGTAATGTGGTCAGTTTTGCCTCCAAGCCACCGGATCCTTAGAAGCGCTAGCGACATCGCTCTTTCAACTCAATGCTCATTACAGCTACGAAGACATCAAAAAGATCGAATGTACAGAAGCAATGAATAGTAAATAGTCTTTGCTATTTTGAATTTAGCTTTTATATTAATATTGCATCTGCAAGACAAAACAGCATTATGCATAATATCGGATATTGCAAATAACAACAGGAATGCCACCAAACATGTAACTGTCAGAATGCCTACGCACCTCCATTATATTTCTTCATTAATATGGATGAAGAAGGTACATGAATCATGTTGACCACTTTCAATGAAGAGGCACAAGTACTCTTATGTTATTGGTTTTGAAGGTATGACAGTAATGGGCACTCACAGTTATATATAAACTATAAAGCAAATGATTTTTGAAAAAACAAATCTTGAACTTTCCTATGTAAATATTTTTTTTGTATTAAATACAGGTTTCCTTAAAAATGCGATGTATATAAAATTCACTACTATAATTATTTACGGCTTTTGACACATGTCTCCTTTTTAAGTCTTTAGTTTCGTACAAGATTAGAGAAATATTGCCACCTAAATGACATACCGGAACGGACGACTCACTTAAAAACTACAGTCGCATCATATTATGAAAGCGGATTGTCTAAAGTAATATCGGTACGGGTCAAGCTGCGAAGCGTAAAATGACTTTGATCACTTCTAAAACTCGAAAGCACTCAACCGTGATCAGATAATTATATGAAGTAATCCTTGACGTTCTATCGCTTATATTTTGAGGTGTTAAATATATAAGAATAACTAGAGAAGATATCTTAATTGACTTACCTATATCGAGCAGAATGATCCAAATGATTCGTAACACATCTTAGGTACCTGAAAATTTAAAGCAATCATTTGAAAAAAAGGTCTGCTTTTGCAATAACCATGAACCGCAAAGCCCTGTAGAAGACTTTGCGTGGCATGAAACAAATGTTACAAAAAAAAAGATTTTTCCCTCTAATCTCGTCTCTGATTGACGTCATCATGTGATGTGAGATTGATTAAAAAATAATACGTGTGAGGTATAGAAGCTCTGGGAATAAGAGATCAAATAGCGTCTCGGGGGACAGAAGCCTCGCTCGTGTCACCTTATTTTTAAAACTTTATAAATATACTCTAGGTACATATATTTTAAACATCAGTGTAACGGTATTTTTTATCAGTTTAACTTTAATGTCTTATTTTAATTACCTTAGTTAGTTAGTGCCTACTAATACTTTAGTTAGTACTTACAAGTAATAAAATGTACTACAAATTTCAAAGTTTTCCAAGTTTTAATATTTGTCAATCACCCCAAAACGGCAGAACATCAAGTTCGTCATTTCAAGCACAACAAGTTTGGCAGAACGTCATACAAAAGTATTTAATTTTTATAACATATGATAACTTCTTCCCGTTAAACTGATATTTTCCTGTAAGTGAAATAAAAAGCGCCATTATAGTTTAACACATTTTAATAAGGAGCACGGATATTGAGTACTTTACTTCCGGAAATTAAAGTCCCGGTGGGAACAACGCGGACGAAGTTGTGAGCAATAAGTAGTAAAATATAAAAGTTAATGATCAGTTTAAATGAAATGCATAATTCTTGTTTGATATAAAATTTTCAATGATCTAAAAACAGACCGTACCTCATATTCATATTATTTCAATAATTTGCGGAATAAAAAAATAGGTTAAGCAGCGCGCATCAATACTACTGCAGTGTAATTTGGAAACATATCAAAATATTATTGCAAAGGAACGAAACGCTACCGTATAGGAGTAATAAGTTTGATTTACATTCCTCTATCTTTTTCCCAGTCCGGCAACTAACGAGATTGCCGAAGCAGTCTTTGGCAGCATGCCAACTGCTCGTATATTTCTGGAGGCTCTTTTAAGCGTTTTATTAATTTGTCTTTTCTTCGTACTGGCCACAGCGGCACCGATTTAATATATCATAAGACTAAAATGCCGTTCTGAATAAGCGACTCAATGGACCGGAATTCTTTAGAAAATTCCTTGCAGTGTGGTTTACGCAACTAACTTTAAAGAAACTTGTGCCTAATATGTAAGTGTTATAATAGGTGTATTAGAAATGTTATTGCAAATATTTATTTATTTATTAGGAAAAGCCAGTATGTCAACTAGGTATATTAAATAATAATAAATAAATAAACATCTTCACGCAATTCCCAATATAGGGGTAGACAGAGGTCTATTCTAGACAATTAAGTCCCTTGGACCCACCTTCCATATTTTCGGGATAACGTGACAGGTGGTCATCCCGTCGCCGTCTTATATCCAAGACAACGATATAATTCTTGACTCGAAATTCCGACTACCCAACCACACGGCTACCGTGACTTATAGGTATATTAGGTATAGGCATTTATATCTGCAAAACTATATACCGAAATGCATCACATGTTGATATTATTAAAAAAATCTATTTATTTATAAGTAATTCAATAGAAAGGTTTTCGCTAACAAGTAGTTTATTACTCTGCCGTTAACTTTAACCAGCTACGAAGGGAAGTTAAATTTCGAGACAGATGCAACCATCGACCAATATCCATGGGAACTACTCTAATTACAAGCAGAACACAACGGCTGGCATTGCGCAACGGTTGACATTTCAGTGTGCTTCGGAAGTACCACCGCTCTGACATTCCACTCGGAGTACCCGCTTGTAAGCAAGTTTGATTGTCGTCGATATGCGAGTTGCATTGCCACAGCACGGCTGTTCTGACTACCTACCCATTGTTACACACATAACACGTCATAAACGTTGAAATGAATATTGTGTTGTTACGAATTTTTGTATTCAAGTTAATTATTTAATATTAGTTAAATAAATATACCTCAGCAGCCTAGATGCTAGCGACCCTGCCTTCGCCCGCATGCTAAGGGTTGGGGTATACATAAATAACACGTATTATGGCTATTTATCTATGTAAATTATATAGTACCGTTGGCTTGAACACTAAGACAGCGATAAGCTCACCACCTGTCACGGTGTCCCAAACAGACGACCTAATTGCCTAAACCTCTGTCTACCCCGGTATTAGAAATATGCGTGAAGATATTTATTTTATTACTTATAAATAAATATATGCTTAAGTCGAATATGACATGACATTTAACTCTAGAAAGCTTCTAGTTTTTAAATTATTTATCCCTTAGGGTGTGTCCAAATACGGGAGTGAACTGCTCGCGCCCCGCTCGCGAGCTGTGCGCGTACTTAGGTGCATTTGACGTATTCTCTAGATTTGGATGCACCCATAGAATTAAATGTAAAAAAACTCGGTCGAAAACAAAAAAGTAAATGTCGCGCCGAAATCAGAAGTAACAATTACGCAATTTCAGTTCAAATACTTCTGAAGCCGTTCATTGTAAATCTCTGTTACTGATATATTTTTAATAAATAAATACATACACGAATAGGTAGGAACAACATCCCATATATTACTTTGATCTCAAAGTAAGTATCTGAAGTACATTGATGAAATCAGAAACAACGAAGTTACCACAAACACCAATACCGAAGACAACGTGGAAAAGGAGACATATAAGTATATGAAAAAGCCTTTAGTATTTCAGTAAAATAATATGTTATTAAGACATCGAAATATGTCATCTATAAAAATTTGGGCAACTAGTTTGGATAATATTTCAAATTCTAAACTTACGTGACGATAGTTTTTATTACAAGGTTCGGTTGAGTGACCGATTAAAAATTTTATTACAATTTTCCATTAATGATCAAGCAGAATTTATTTCCCTAAAACTTTACAAATAAAAAATACGACTTTCCCTTCTATTTATCTAGTCAAAAAATTCATTCACGTTTTAATGGAAATAATATAAAAGCAACAGTATTATTTGTCTTCTTTAACCGACCGCTCCATTTTAGTTTCAATGCTTGTACCTGGAGTAGTTCGACAATTTTCGAATGTTGGACTCGAACACTCTGAGCGCACCCTAATCATAGCAATTGGTGTTCAAATTAACAGTAATAGTACATTATACAGTATAGGAAACAGTAATAGATGATCAAAGAATTCACAGACGAAATCGCAATAAAACTATAATTTGTGATCAGTGCATAAGGGCCAATACAAAAAGCCTTTAGACTCTGCGATCCGCAATACATTTTGCACTGACCGATAGCCGATGGGCTAGTGAACAACACTTCGAAACAATTGCTTATAAATCTGTAATGCGAGAGCACGCAATATCCCAGCTACGTATCAGACCAATGATTTGTTGGTAATTCAGATGGGCAAAATGGTCTCTCAGTTTAAATTTAAAACAATAAAATGTGAATGTGAATTCAATATATGTGTGAATAAAAATATTTATATAACTGTACCGTATTCATAACTGTTCCGTAAACAATAGTCTACAAATAAGATCTTGTTTTCTTTTCGAAATTTTTTGACGTTCTATTCAAAAATTCATTTTCTTTCTTACTGCAGTTGTAAACTCTTATACGAATTACGAAATTACGAACGAAAGTTTTTATTTAGGTATACAAGCAATTCAACAAGAAATTCAACAGATTCTACGGTAGTGAACTGATTGAACTATTTTTATTGGATTTGTAGTTTGCATTTACAGATTATTATACATACATACACATATATACACAATTTTTTTTATTGTTTTAATCCAAGGTTTTAAAAAAAATACGCAAAATTATCTTTCACCTTTAATTTAGCTTGTAGTAACATTCCGAAGCGTGAGAAAAAATGACGGTAATTTGAAATCATTTTCAAAAATCTTATTACTGGCATGCTATGGGAATATTATTTCACCCAAATTCCAATTGTCTCATGAAAAAATAAAGGCAAGAACAGTTACCTTTTAACTGTAAATAATATAGTATAATTAAATAAAAGTCACATCACTAATTATACAATAAAACAGAATAATGGTGTGTAAAACTTAGCATTAAATAGATACATGGCTAATGCTACAAATTATAATGTTTTATAATATTTCCCGGTTATTAAGTACATATTCGTGACAAACGTGATGAGTGTAGGACACGGTGGCTCGGAGCTCAGAGCCTAAAGGTGAGGAAAATTTTAAAAAACTGTCAAGATAGGAGGTCGCGGGTTCGAATTCCGCCATGTAGCTGATTTTATTTATTTCTTAAATTTCTCTTAAATTTAGTTAATTTATTTGAAATTGTATTTTTTTTTTTTTGCAGACTTAATATCTAGTTGCTTTTTTTACCAGTCAACTTTTGTTGAGGTAAAAAGTAGTTGGTACGAGTTACTTTCAAACAAATGATTACGTGGCGAAAACGAAAAGTTAAAAATAACGATATTGACTAAAAATTCACCCACCGAGCTATAATTTCTTTAAGCATTTTAAACACTATCTTAAAAATGTTAATACGGACCCACAATTCAACATAACCCCGATCTTAACATAAAAGATTTCTATCAAGGTTATATGACCGCCTATAACCTATGGTCAGACGTTTCATAAATTAACACTAGCCGCGATAAGCAATGCTTCTCATCTAGCGGTGTCCAAGAGATCCCATAAAGCGGCATTCCGCTGTATCCTAGAAACCCAAATAATATTATTGCATTGGAAAGCGTGTAATTCCCTAAGTACTTGCAAACCATGAAGTAAATCACTTTCAAACCCATACATATAAACATCATGTCGAGCGTTTCTTTACCCGTACTTGAAACACATACCGAGCTTACGTAATTTTGAATTGTATAAAAATAATTGAAAGTTAAATACGGTATAATTAACATTAACAGGACTGTGTGTAAGTGCGAGCCGAAATCGCGTGTTTTCGAACGATTTTTGTAACGTTTTTTCTGTAAGAATAGAAGTTGAAGTTTAGATAGTAGATATTTGTAGTACAGATAGCAGACGAGTAATCAGCTCAACTGATGGAAAGAGGTTACTTATGTACACCTAGAATAGTAGAAGAGTTCAGAGTACATTGTCTACCTTTAACAAAGAAGTTGCGAAAAGAAATGAAGGAATGAGGTATAGGTTGTCGTCCGGTCATTTCACTCACAAGTTGGAACATCGAAAAAGCCCAAGATATCTCTAATACCGCCGGTATGCCGCAAGTCTACGGTCCTGCCCCAGGCAAGCCGACCCATTCTTTCTGCTTAGTTCTACCGCATAAAAAGATAAGCTCGAAAACACTTTTAACATTATTTTAAATAGTCATGTGTAATTGCATAGATTTTAAAATTATAAAAAAAATGTATTTCCCATAATGTAGTTTCTTATTTGTTACGGCGCATGGTGCCTTTCTTATTTGTCACGCAAAATTAACTGCAAAAAATAAAATTCGTTTATTTACGCTACAAGTTCATGGTATATCAAACATCAAGTCTTTTAGTACCTAGATTCGGTAGAAAATAAGCAGTGGCAGACGATCTTTAAAGGTTCTTATTTTTTCTTTTTTATACGGGTAATCGTGCAGGTATTTTTTGCTGATTCTCTCATTTATTCTTATTTCTGTCTTCTTTCTTAATAGCACATAAAAATCCAATGCAGGATATGTAAGAAGGTATTTTCACAATCACTATACATAAAGAGTGGTGAACTCCTCTGCCGGTTGTCTATCGCCTGGGTCAGTACCACACTGTTGTCCATTTCAGGTGCCAAACAGCAGTGTAACAGCTGTTATATTCAGATTGGAAGGTATTAAGAGCTAGTGAAATTGCTGGCTAATTTCGTTTGCCCTTAGGGGTGAATACACATCTGTAACCTTCTTCGTTTGAAGTTGGTTAAGACGTCGTTTACAACATAATTATGATAATCAAATAGATTACGTAATTTGTAATTTGTTTTAAAAAAACACGGTTTGTCATAGTATAAAATTAATCATTTAAGAAATGGCAGGAGTTTGCATTACAAGAGATTCGTCACAGTTTGTGGTTAAGCCACAATAACCACACACTTAGCAGAATTGGTTTGCTTTCCGCATACATATTGGCATAACAGTATATTCGTAAAGCTACTTTTGTACTTCACATTGATGTTGGTCAGCTTTTTTACTGCAAATGATAATAACATCATACAGATCTTAACACTAGTATATGATTGTAAAATTATACTGATTTTTTTAAAATGTAATGGGCTGTGTGTCAATTTTTGATAAACCCATTGGTACGAGCCTGCCAACTAGAAAAGCCGATTTTTCTAAATTTTCTCGAATCTGGGTGTTTGTGGTGCCTTCGTCGTTTCCACTTCCATAACTTTAGCTGGCTTTGGGATCACAGCAATGATGTGGTGTTGTATGAATGTATTCATTTATTTATAATTTATTAAAGACAGAATTAAAGTATCTCCTTTATTTTTTCTCTGCAATATTATAAAAACGTTAATCTACAGCCAGTCACAGACCATTTGTTAAATAATAGACATTAATCTTAACTTTGTGATAGCTCGAAGGAAAATTTATCGCCTCTTCTTATTAAAAGAATATCGGTAAAGTCGACTGAATAATTAATTATAGTTACCGCTTCCTTTTACGTGAGTAACCCCTGGTACGAACTCCAGGCCTGCACCACTATTATTGTTTAAAAGCAAATTTAAGTGTTGAATTAATTACCGCGAGCTCAGCGGTGAAGGAATATATTGGCAAGGAAACCTGCATGTTTGAGAAATAATAGTAAATATAATTTCGAGGACTTGTTAAGTTCTACCAGTGTAGAACTTAAGGCAACGCGGCTTACACTCCCCTGCTCAAATCTCTCTTAAGTATTTGAGAGGAGGCCTTTGCCCCGCAGTAGCCATTTACAGGCTGCTGATTTCCTTTTATATTTATTCTGAATTTCAGCTACTATGCCCGCGTTTAATTTGCTATCTTTCCGAGAGCAATATTAAAACTTTTAATGTCTTTATTTCCGAAAAATTGGTACACATTTTTTATTGATAAACCAAAACTTATTTTCAGAAAAACATCCCTTTCTTTACAACCGTAGCAGATGAAATTCCTACATTTCTTTCTATGTGTTGTAGATGGTTTTAGATCCACGGGATTCGGATCAGAGTTAATCTTTTGTACTACAATTTCACAAAATCATTTTATACCAATACACTTATTTTCTTATAAAAGCAAAAACAACTTTTTTGATTACTATAACCACAAAAACAAACAAGAATTACATAATTTGAGGCAGTCATACACTTCCGACCCCTCCAGATCTGTATAACAGATATAATTGACCGCCGACAGGGCTTACATTAGGGCAATTTCAAAATGGAAGGCGCGGTGTCTAAGGACAATACAAAAATGCACTCATTAAAGATATTACATGGAGGGTCGATGCCCCTGACTTTTGTTAGCACGGACAAGTAACGTATTAAAATAAAACCTATGTTTAATATAATGACAATCCATAATTTTATTTACAAACCACACATATTTTAAAAGGAGTTAATAACTAAACTGAGTGGTAGTGGCAACAGTAACTCATATAGTGCTAAACAGAACTAGACTAAGCTGACAATATAACTGGTGGCAGATTTCACACAAGATAGGAGATAGCATCAAATGAAAGAAATTCCTAGCAGTGATAAAAAGTGATAGTGATAAGAAAATAATAGTAGTGCCAGTTTTTTTTAATTTCATGAATTGATTTACTATGTGGTTGTTACATTCTTTGCAAAAGACACTATTTAAAAATAAAAAAAATGAAGAATTTTACGAGTAGATTTACAAAGTTGCAAGCACACCATTAAAGCCGGCACAGAAGAATCTTCAAGTTTTTCGTTTACATCGGCCTTCGAAAATACCGGCGTCATTGAAAAAACGAACCCATCAAATTCTTCTAGGTGCATTACGCACGTAATTATTTTTTTATCGCCCTCGCTGCATGATTCCAAGGACTGTGGAACCGAGGCTAGGCTTACTTTTCTTATTTTACATTCATCATAATGGCATTTAATGATTGCCTGCATCATCTAACAAACACAGCGCTTTGGTGGTTTTCTCTTAGTCAAAAAAAAATGTAACAAACACATGCCAAGTATACATTAAGGATATTAACATTGTGGATCGATAAACAATTTTCGTTGAAATAATTTAATTTAATTTTCGTTAAAGCAGTTGCTTTCTAATGGACCCATGTCACAACAATAAACATTTATTAAAATGTTCGAAACAAATTTCATCCGACTTCTAAAAAGAAAGATCTTTATCTTTTGGTATATATATCACGGATACTCTGGCTATTTGTGAACCACGTTCCTTGATTAATTATCATCATCTTCCTCCCATAAACCAGGGTTATGTCAGCTTATGATAGATTACAAGTACCAGTTTATTACCTGCTTTCAGAAGCTTAGCTGAAATCCGTGTCATTAGTAAAAAATCTGATTAGCTGATGGAGATGTAAATAATTATCAGAAGCATAGTCCTATAAAGGCACATAAGTTATAGTCCTATATATATTTTGAGTTTCCTGTGTATCGCCGGCAAGTGTGGCTGGCAGAACAAGACTAGAAAAAAAAACGAAGAGGCCGAAACAGCTTGGTATCTACATCATATAAGACCACAGGTAAAATTGTTGAATTGTTCATAACTTCAGCGCAACTGTCTCTTGTTTGACTACTTTATTTTATTAATCACTTATAGTATTTACGTATCATAGAATTTAAATAACTTAGATTTAATTTAAAACAGTAATGAGTAGTAATTAAGAAACATGAAAATGTATTTAAAAAGCAGAGCATTTCGTTTTAGTTTCTATGTTTATCATTGTGTTTTACTTGAAAATAAGAATGCAATAATTAATGAATATTTGTACAGTGTATGTTTTGTAATAAATAAATGAGAAAGAAATCAATTAATTAACAAAATTATTTAGTTGTTTGTAGTATTTGAAAGTTTTGCAAACTACCGATCTAAAGACTCTGTGACGACCTCCGTGGATGAGTGGCGTAAACACCGGTTTTCAAGGTGTCGCCATCTCGAGGTCCCGGGTTCGATTCCCGGTCGGGTCAATGTAGAAAAACGACTTTTACTACATTTTCTTGGGTCTGGGTGTTTGTGGTTCCTTTGTTGTTTCCGATTTTCATACCTCAAGTGCTTTAGCATCTTACACTGGGATCGGAGCAATTTATGTGTTGTCCCCATATATATATATATATATATATATATATATATATATATATATATATATATATATATATATATATATATATATATATATATATATATATATATATATATATATATATATATATATATATATATATATATATATATATATATATATATATATATATATATATATATATATATATATATATATATATATATATATATATATATATATATATATATATATATATATATATATATATATATATATATATATATATATATATATATATATATATATCTTTATTTATTTACAAATAAAAAGAAAAGGTGCTGAGTTCTATTTGATATAATGTGTTAAAAGCCAAAGAAATCTCCAAAACACAAAGCGCTCAAGAACATGGAACAAAAGTTGCAGGTGTCTTATATAAAATATAAAAATGCTAAAAAAAACATCCATATCGAACATAAACCGACAAAGCTAATCACAGATATAAAATTCGATTTCTAATGTATCGTACAAGGGGTAACAGGTCTAGCAGCTGGTGATATATACACTGTTTGTTTTAATGCTTATACAAAGGCTGAACGCAATCCACTTTCGCTGAATCGCCGATTAATTGATTACTATGTTAATCTTAACTGATTTTTTAACTTAATGAATGCAGTGGTATCATTTATGATAAATAAAGTAGTATTTTATTAATACACAAATTAACGTACGGAGACACAATTTTTTACGTGAGTGAACCGGAAGAAGCGATTAATAATCTTGAAATATGAGGAGATACAATGACTGATAATGAATGATAGTTGGAATCTCGGAATTAAATTCATACCAAAGAATTTCTAAGTTCAAAAGAAAATCATATCATAAAGATTTGAGAAGAGAATCATAAAGAAAAGCACCGGTTTAGAAAATTAATGATGAGATTTATCTAAAACATTATTTTTCTAAAATATTAAACTTAATATAGTGGAATTGATACCGGGATTGAAACATCTAAGGTCTTTATATAAAATTTTTGCATAAATTGTCAGGCCAATGAATATAGGGAGGATTGATGGTTAAAAACCCGCCGGATATGATTCGCTCATCAGACTCCGCCCTAGAAGCATTATCTACTCTAAACACACAAGTTAAGATGTAATATAAAATGCTTTTTTGATTTGTAGTGTGTTGTTTTCCGAATTTCTTTTCAGCAAAATTAAAATAGGTAGACGTTTTCCATTTTCATTCCGATTTTACTTTAGTATTAAATAAAATAATTGTCGAAAAAAATTAAGATATATAACCAAATTAATGAGGAAAAAAATACGCTCAGTGCATCGAACTATAAATAACATTTTAATACGAATTTGACTAGCGGTTCCCATCGGATTGTATTCAATGTCAATTTGTAAAGAAATATTTTTACATTAATTGGATAAGAACTTTTTAATATAACTGTTTGTAAGATATTGGTTCATGGATTAAAAGGACGAGTCGGATGAATAAAAAATAACAAATAAATACAGTAACTAGTCCAAACTTTATGCTATGGGATACTTCGACGGACAACCTTAAGGACGGCGATGTGAACACTCCAAATTTAACTGGAAATGTAGTGTTTTCTCTTGAAATGTAGTGTTTTCTGTTGAAGTTGGCGGTCAACTCAACATAAGAGTAGGTAGGAGTTTTCCCAAATTTCTTAAAAAAATAATTTTCCTTACCTCAAATAAAATAAAGACCGAAGACTAAATATTAAATAAATAAAGATTTTCTTAATCAATTATTTATTTCAACATTATTTCAACAAGAAAAAATGTACAAAATGGCGGAATTAATACCAAGAGGCATTCTTTACTTACTTTATTAAGGTAGCTTTGGTTTCAGCAGGGATTCAAGTGATGGGTGCAAACAGACACCATGAAAACATAAAAATACTTAAGTTCTGATGTATTCAAATACCAGATACAAGCACATAAACAAGAGATATAAACATACAAGATGTAAACTGAACTGTCTCAGAAAGCGTCTCCCGCGGAGTTAAAAGCAAGCTTATCACAAAAACTGTATTAAAACCATAACAAACGCGCCGACTTTACATACTTTGTCTAGGGTAAAGGTTAATTTAACTACATTATGATGTCTTAATTAGATGTTTGAGAAGAATATTTTATTTTACTTTTTGTTTTGATAACCATTGTAAAATTTGATAAGCCGTTGTTTTATACTAAAAGGTACGATACCATTACTATTATGTCTAAATATTAACGTCTAAATTTTATGTCTAAATATTATGATATAAAAGTGCAATATCTCGTACCTTAAATTTTTTTTCCTGCCATTTGATGCTAGCCATTTAAAAATTAGTCCTTTCATCAGTCGCATCTTACGACTGATGGGGGTGGTATAATCTTTACTGACACCACGTTTATTGAATTTTTATCAGAAACATTTTCACAAAAAACATTTGTAATTCAAGATTTTTATTAGTTTTTACAAGCTTCACATTGCCCCCTCAATTTGAATATATGAATATATCTTGTGTAGTTCTAAAATAACTCTCTATGTCGACAATTGCAACCCTAAAATATAAACGTTCGAAAAATTTATTTTAAGATTTTATTAAATTATCTTAATTTTCATCTGCATTTAGTCTTAATTTTAGTCTAAGTCTAGTCCTATTGTAGAAGCATTTCTGAAAGAATAGTGTACGTCGAAGCGGCGATTGTCTTTACACTAGAAAGACCTCAGCATTGATCTTCTACTGTACACTGCGACACAATGAAATACTAACGAAAGTTTCCAAGTTGTTTGCATTTAACTAATACAAACAACGTTAAAGCGTGCATCTCTATCAGGCTACGTGATAAGCACCACCCGCGACGGAACCGGCCGGCTCTTTAAAGGCACAGTTTAGAAAGCCGGAAAATCGTGAACGATGTCAGATTGCCACTGGGACGTATGCAGAAATGGTTAGATTCTGCACTGCTGGTTAAGTGAACGTGGAAAGGATGCTTACAACATTTATTGAAGATTATCAATAAATGTTCGAATAAATTAAATAACAAGAAGATATCATAAAATAAACAATATTAGGTATTACACTTTTACTATTACTACCAAGCCTTTTTGTGGGAACACCTACATATATTCTATATAAAAAAAAATTATGAAACATATTACGAGTCCATCAGGCCGTTCTGTGCATCGAAAGCATAGAAAATTACCCCTACGCCTTTCACCCTACTTAAATTATACTCAAATACGATTTTCTTCCAGATATTTCGTATGTTCATCCATTAGCAGTCTGTCTGACCGTTCTATACAAACAACTGGGTATTTTTTGCAGTAGTCTTCTTTAGAAGCATTGAAAGATTTTTATTAGAGAAAATACTAATGGGTTCGCGTCGCCGATAACAACGACATGACAGTATAGTGGCCTGTGTACAAGTAAAGGCATATATACACTAACACTCACTCACACGTACACATATACTTGACTGTATCACATGCCTGTGTGAATGTTTGCATGGCTCTTGTGATTTCGCGTCACCAACATACTATAAAAGTAGTAAGTGAGGTCTTGTTAAGAATCACTGTGCAGTATAAAAGTGATATTTAATATACTTATATGTTTTAAAGGAATTGGTGCAAATATTTGTCATCAAGAATTGTATATTACCTATCGTTCACCCTTCTCTAGTTAGACACAACCGCGATTTCCCCCCGTTCTAAAATCTCTCCTCTACCTTCCCCTCCGGTTCTAATTGAGGTCAGAGGTTTGTTTTGGTCTACATAAAACTTTATTTGTCTTTTATCTAAAGTTTCCAAATCATGACAAAATAATAAAATCCTTTTTGGCTTTTCCTTTTTTTGGAATATTTTATATAAAACCTTATCGCCACTGCATTCGGACATGCACGTTTCTGCTTTGCATGTTTTTGTGTCGTAAATAATTGTGACGGTGGGGTTGCTTTAATCTCCAAAATGTCAATTCGTTCTTTTATGTTATACTTTGCCCCATTGCTATCAGTTTTAGTCCTAAGAAATCAATCTTTTGCACCACAATTTTTGTATTTTTACAATTATTGAATAATGTAGTGCGTGCATCATTTTGAAAATGATGAATCTGAAAGAAGCGAAAGAGGTATGTAAGGATCGTGACACTTGGCTATCTGTTCTCTCTGGCTACACCGTCAGGGACTGTGCGTGAAAATAAGAAAATTATTGATTGATATGGGGCTTACAGTAGGCTATATGCGCCTTCAGGATCCAAGTTGACACTTGTTCTACCATTTGAAAAGTAAGCAAAATGTAAAGAAAAGGTTTTACGAAAGATAAGGTAAAAATTTTGCTTATGTTCTTTCGTGCTGACCAGAATTTGTAGATGTACGGCCTCAAAGTTTCACCATAATTGGACCCTTTTTCCTTACAGTCTAGAGATTTAGACACTTCTCTAATAAGAATGCAATACTTTAATTTGCATTCTTATCTGTCTTTGCATTCTTCTTTAATTATAAAGATAAAGTTTAGATATTTCTCCGGTTTTAACATTTTCAAGGCTTGTGTACACAAGTCGCCATGTACAACACCCAAGGGAAGAAACGGTATTATTACGCTATAACCATACGGCACTACGCTTTTGCAGTAAAAAATACAATTTCATTCAGGCAATGTATTTCAAGAACGCCTAATACATCGCGTGCTAGCCTTAACTCTAATAACTTTTTATAGGCCAGCACTTTGAGTTGATTGCACAGAGATGTGCGTTTTATCTACGGTTTGATACTCGATGCAATTAGTTAGCCATGTTCTTTGTTTTAGTGATTATTAATGAGGAAGACGATCTGAATCCTATGCAAAGAGATAAACAAGAATGTTGCAAGCACTTGTTAATGCAATTAACTATTTGGATATATTGTTTCAACTTCAATTTTATATTTTTGTATAGTTTCCTAAAAAAATCAAAACTATCTAAATATTTATTTATTTCTACCGAATTAGTATTTTTAGAGTAAAATAATGGACTATGGCATAAACAGAATGTAATTAATGATTTATGAATGGCATAAACAGAATGTAATAACGCGAATGTAGTATTCGTACTCGTAGTACTCACGGGGGGACCCGTGACCACGGATGCTATAAAGCATCCGTGGAAACGTCAGGAAATAAAAATAGTTCGTAAAAACTAATTCAAAACGCGATAAAATCCGAAAACAATTTTATTTAAAAAGTGTAATAAATTTCGATACCTAATTTCTTTAATATGTTTAACTCTGATTTTATTATTTATAGTGCATCTTGCTATTTCAAGAAACATTCATATTTTATTATACATTTTTTTTTACTTTCCATATGTTACGTTTATGGATTTATGGATTAAATAAGTTTTTCACCTGAACATTCTTGTATGGCATGTAATATTATCGCCCATGCGATCCGATTTTGGTGCTTTTAATTTAAGTGGGCCTATTTAAAGATGAAATCCCGGATCTCATCATCGGTGATCAAATTTTAGGATGAAAAAATTGGGAGAGAAGTGGGTTATTTCTTCTTCTCATTGGATTGGGTTGCAAAAAAATACTATCAGCTCCCCTGTGTTATATAGTTACGGAAACCAGATAAGAGTTGGTAACTGGATGATGTATTTGATTGTTCAAGAATGTATTACAAAACTCCGAGAAAGAATCTACTGTTCGACATAAAAGTGGAACCATAATAAAACTTTAATGACAAGGCTGTAACATTTATGCTATAAAGTCTGCACATATAAACCAACGTAGTTTTCTAAAATAAGCCCCATAAGCCCAAATTGGTGCGTTTAATAGTTTACTTTGGTGTAAACTACGTGATGTAATAAAAGTATACGAAATAAACGATAGCAGAAATTTTAACACACTCGTTTGTTACATTGTGTTTCCTGTCGCTATTTTTGGTTTTTAACTAACTCACTCTATCCGTGACGCGGTTTTTGGACTTTTGAGCTAATTGTGATGAGTAAATTGGAGAGAGATGGAAAGGACTGTTGACTTGATGTTCGGTTTGCCACTGCTAGCTGTGCTATTAGTATAGTGTTTCTAAAGGATTTTAACATTTATTTTGTGTAAAATGGTGTGGAGGAGGATTCGTGAAAAAATGAGGTACTTCCGCAATAAGAGAAAGAGGAAGAGGAATCCTCATCAACCCTATAATAACATACTGTAAACTGCATCTTTAAAACCACACTGAGGGCCCCGATAGCCGAGTGGTTGGGTGATCGGAATTCGAGTCATTAGACCCGAGTTTAACCCCGGTAGTAGGCTCGTTGCAAATGGTTTTTTTTTTTAAAACTTAAGTATTACGATTTATATCGTAGACTTGGACATAAAGTCGGCGACAGGCTCACCACCAGGCTCATCACGTTGTCCCAAAACATTTCTCGGTGGAAGGTGCATCGAAAGGGATTTATTGTCTAGAGCTCTGTCTACCCCAGTATTGGAACGGAGTTCAATATTTTTTTATCTCTATAATAAATTCGCAAAGTCACACCTGAGTGTATTAAGTATCTTAAAAAAAGACACGCTAACCAAGTCCTTTCTTTTATAAAGTGTGATGTTGGTGATGTTTATCATTGTCAACAATAATTATCAAAATAGTATTACAAAACGTCACGATAGCCGAGTGGTTGGGTGGTCGAAATTTCGAGTTAATAGACCCGAGTTCGATCCCCAGTTGGTAGGCTCGTACCAAGGGGTTTTTCAAATACTTATGTACTAATATCGTTGGCTGGGACATAAAGACGGCGACGGGCTCACCACCTGTCACGTTGTCCCGAAAATATCTTCGGTGGAAGGTGGGTCGAAGGGACTTAATTGTCTAGACTCGACCTCTGTCTACCCCTGTATTGGGAATTGCGTGAAGTATTACAAAACCATTTAGAATATCTATGTAACTAGCAGTGGTGTGTAAACTGTGTAACTAAAAAAAATAAAACACGTAAAGCTCTGTTACGGGTAAGGCTTATTTTCACAGCACCTTTACGGTGGCACGTGTGAACGAGTTACGTAAGCGGAAGGCAACAGAAACTGTAAAGTCTATCACGTCGTAAACCTACGCCTGTTTGAAGTATGGCCAGTACATAAAACGTCGTTCTGACGTCCGCTGGATGCCTTAGGTCGCGTGCTGAATGATATTTAGAGAGCTGTTGAGCTAAATTTCGACATAATTAGCACTCATGGCAAAATTGCGATAGTGACAGCGCTTCAGAAATTAAAAAAAATGGTATACTATATAATGCTAATGGTCTCAGCCACCCTGTTGACACCGGAGAAATCGAAGATGCGGAGGCTCTGACTGTTGTAGTATTTAATTTTTAAGTTTTTTTTTTTATTAAATTCAAGGAAGAAATGTTAGCGTTTGCATGTTTTCTTTAACATATTGGAAACCGTTTCATTTCATACATCACATGATGTAATTTCTAACAAGTTTAAGGTACTAATTTCACAAAATTACCTTCCAAAATATTACTTAATTTGTTTAGGCTACACCTCCATTCCTATGCCTAGGTTGTCAAACTATATTATGAAGTAAATTCCAACATTTTCATTTTCGTGAATTAGATTCGGATGAAATTGATGATTTGCGTTGTATTTTTAAGTTTTTATTTTAAAATCATGAATGCAGATGACGGTAATTCATATTTTATTTATATTACAAAATGTTTTTCCAGAAGTTTGAGAGAAGTATAGTTCGTGTCCAATTTCATGTTTTATCTACGTAATCATTGTTATTATTATTCTTTCAGTAAATCGTGCATTGCTTTTAATGCATACCTTTTTCCGTTTAAATTCGGACATTACTATTTTTAATTCTATCCCAAATTTTCAATACTTGAAAGAAAAAATAACATAAATTTAAGGATCCTCATACAAAACATGAATAATGTACTACCAACCCTAATAATTCCATTAGCTACTAGCTACGACCAATGAAAAGAAGTGACGACAACAAGATTATCGGCCATTGCCCTGTGCTGGTGAAATCAACTTATAAGGAACCTTATAAGGAAGGAAGAATAGTAGAATGTTGATAAGCTACGAATACAAACTTCCTGACACTATGATGTATTAGAAAAGTTACGTAAGAAACAATACACCATATACATAATTCGCCATAATAGCGCCTTATGTCGCTTTTCTGCAATTCTTCGTACATACATACAAATTGGCCTGTTAAAGTCCGCTGCAGGACATAGGCCTCTCCCATAAGAAGGATTGCCAACATCGCCACGCTTGGCAAGCGGATTGGCGATCGCAGTACCAGACCACTGCTACAAATAGGTATACAATTATTAAAATGTAAATGTATCTATAAAATTGAAGGAAAGAAGAATCGATCTGTATTTCATAAAATTTTTGTCTTTCTACCACAAAATAAACAAGTTTTAATGCATGCCATCTATCGAGATATTTTGACACTTCTTTTAATGTGACGTGAATGATTAATTTATTGCTACAATTAATAAATAGTTGAATTTTTAGTATAAATGACATTAATTATGCATTGTGCTCAACTGAGAATTTATATTACACTGCGTTTTTTAAAAATTGATTTGTTTGAGTTCTTATGGAATAATCAAAGTGCATAATATTATTAATCTTGGACCTGTAAGACATGTATTGACTATGCGTATAAATTAGATACACCTCAGTAAGACGGCGACAGGAGTTGTAGAATCGGTTGGTGTACTTGTAGTAGCTGGTGTAACTATTTAAATCATTAGTATCAAAATGAGTCTGTAATATGAATTTTATATACGGTGTAATATAAATACGTCCGAAAATCAATTATTTTATTTGTGATTGGTCCCGGTCATGTACTGCTGAGTACTGCTGAAGCTTTGTCATAGTATGACGATAATAGTGTTCTATACAAAGCCCATGTTACTTCTGCTCTGTTAGATACATTAATATATTAAATATGGACTTATTAACTGATATATTATTTAAGATATATAGTATGTAATTTTTATTTAAATGTATCTTCGCCATTCCCATTACAGGGGTAGACAAATGTCTAGTCTAGACAAATAAATCCCTGTGAACCTTTGAAACCTTTCACCGAAGATATTTTGGGATAATGTGACAGGTGGTGAGCAAGTAGCTGTCTTTATGTCTAAGCCAACTATATGAATCATACATAGGTTTTTTAAAAAACCCATTAGTACAAGCCTTGGTTGGTGGTCACGACAATTAAGTGGTTAGTCGCCCAAACACATGGTTTGTCGTGACTTGATCATTAATGAAATATAAACCCAAGTTTATTAATCTCATAGACATAAATCTAATTTCATTATTTTATTTACATTGTCATTTTTTTGATACATGTTAAGTACTTTTGTCACCACTATGTTTATTCATAAACACACAACATGCACAGTACTATCAAATCAGTTATGTTAATAAAGAATATAATGTAATTTATGTAAATAAGTATAATTTATAAATAAAGATACTGTAAAGTGCTTAATGATTAAAAAACAACGGCAGAATAATATAACTTGTTATATTATTCTGTCATTGTTTTTTACAACTTAAACTTACTTAACTTTGTTTGTTGTTTCAAAGTAGGCAACATAAAACTTTGTAGGAGAGTCATTATTACTTTGTTAGAACTATGTTGTTGTGCTGCTCAAATGTAATATAATGTATAACTACAAGTTTTGTGTATAACTACAGGTGTTTTATTTATCAATTCATTCAGATATATATTAGTAACAACATACATATTACTATGAACATATAGTTGACCCATTAGCCTAATTGGGTAAGTAATTGGGTTCAAATCCTTGGTGGCAAACATTTGTTTCATTGAATGGTTTTACTTGAATCATGGATGAATGATAAATGAGTATTTATCTATGTAAATTTATAAGTCTATAAGTAAGTGTATTGTACCTATAGCTTGGATAGTAAAACAGTTACAGGCTCTCCATGTGTCACAGTATCCCAAATTAAGCTATAATGAAATGTGTGAAGATTAAAAAAATTAAATACCTTGGTACAAATACTGAAAAGATTTTATGGATCAAATAATATATGTCACCTAATGTCAAATCTATTATTAATTATTTTTAAATAGTGTGAGGAGAATTTAAGTAATGAACTTTACTGTTTTGTTATGTGGAAATAAAAACAAGCAATTAGTATTAGTACAAAAAATCAAGGTTAGTAGGTTATGAGGTGGTTGTGGTGCTCATGTTCCTAAAAGTTGTTTTGGTTATTACCATACTTTTACCAATTTCTGCTATTAAATAGTAGTGTGATAATTGCTGAAATCCAATTTGAAACATACAGAGAGCAAGTGTAATTTGTATGGACAACAAGGCATTTCTCAGTCCATGGAGGTTATAGTGTATCCCTAGCTTTCTTGTATTGAGATTTGTTGTGAGAGACCATGGGTTGCTGTTATTATAATCAGATTGGTTGTTCACTTATTTTCCACCACACTCCGATAAAAAATTGACTTGTTTATAGATTATGGATATGAATAAATTTATTAAAAGTATGCAAAATTTAAACTTAATTTTATAATAATTGAAAGATAATTTAGTAAAATACTAAAAGTCTAGAACTAAAACATCAAGTATACCAGTTGTAATTCCAAATATTTGAAGACTAAAACTATTCAAATTACTCTGAAAGTTGCTAAATTGCAGTTAAATTATAACCTATTAGACTAGTCGACAAGTCTCATAAGATTTTGGCGTATGAATTGTAAATTAAAAACTAAATTTGAAAGTGTACAAATTTATTTTGACGATTAGCACAAACTAATGCACATTTGAGTAGTCATATGAATGCACTAAACAAATTTATAATCGACAATATATAAAGGACAACGCGACATTGACGTAAATCAATAAATTATAAGTGGCTAGTCAAAATGCATTTGCAATTTTATGTCACCAAAAAAAAACAAATGTTCATGAAGTATGCTAAATTAAAACATTTAAAGCAGAAATAAAGTGACAATACTTATACATCAATTCATAAAATAATAACTATTTTACGAGTAATCTTACCCGGCGACAGGTGGCAATAACTTAGTAAACAGTACACAACAAGTACACTAATCTAACTACTTCACAACACAAAATTAACACAAACCCAATTACTAGAGTTCAGTTTACTATTATTAAAACTTCTTTTAAATGCACTTGTTTCAAATAAGTTCGAATCTACCCTTACAATCTCCTGTTTATATAAATATACTTATGATAGTAGGTACTTTACGTACAGTATATAAACTGACATTTATTGGCGTAGGTTATGTTGTATTATTTGTAAAAAGTATACATGGGCAAAAGCTTAAAGACTACACAGCCAATTTCATTCCAATATATTTGATGAATAAAGTTAATTTTAAACACGTAGGACGTGAGTTTCCGGCTTTATTTAGTACTTCTATGAAAGGGGACGCTGCTTTAGCCGACGCAGGTTGAGGTTGCTGATGTTAATATGATTAAACAATCCGTTTACAGTTCCAGCTTTTTTTAAGTTTTTATTATCTAAAAATAAATAACTGTAGAAAGCTTAACTATAAGTAACTTCGATTCAAATAATCATTACCAAATAATCATTACGCAATTCATTTACCAAATTCGCCATAGGGTGACAGATGAGCTATTACTTTTTTAAGCACCCACATTCCCGAGCCCCATGACTTTCGGGTAGCGGAATTGGGGTGGTCCGTTGCCTAAGTGAGTTAGGACGCCGGGGAGGCAGACGCGGACACGGACAACTATTAATACGGACGTTTTAATAGTTGTCCGTGTCTGCGTCTGGTGCTTAGAGCCAGGCGAGAAAATGGCAAGAATACATTCCCTTCCCGAGGAAGGGCTATCCAAGGCGACTAGGGCGGGTGGACTTTAGTATTATTTGACGTTAACCAGATTAATAAAGATATTATAAAATAGCTGTTACCAGCGACTTCTTATAAATTAATAAATAAAGTGATATAAGCGAATATTAATTATGTTAATAATGTTTATTCCGTTACATTTTATTTAGATACATATAATTATTTATGACAGTAATCACTTACCATCACGTGAGCCACCTGCTAGTTTGCCTCCCTACTCTATAAAAATAAAAATAAATAAATAAATAAAAACAGTATATCTATAATAGTAATAATCATTGATAAATGTAATTGTCATTAGCAATTTCAGTCACTATATACAAATAAATAAATAAATAAATATCTTCACGCAATTCCCAATACAGGGGTAGACAGAGGTCAAGTCTAGACAATTAAGTCCCTTTGACCCACCTTCCACCGAAGATATTTTCGGGACAACGTGACAGGTGGTGAGCCCGTCGCCGCCTTTATGTCCAAGCCAACGATGAAATTCGTACATAAGTTTTTGAAACACTCATTGATACTGCCACCTGGGGATCGAATTCGGGTCTCTCGACTCGAAATTCCCACCACCCAACAACTCGGCTATCGTGACTTTTTTTTATACAAATATCTATATAGTATTTAGAAGTAAAACTGAACAACTTCAGATCGCTGGCGTAAATAATACGTGGCTGGCCCAAAGAGTATATAATCACTTCGTTATGGCTGGCCCTTACTCTATCATCAGGCAGATGTAAAAGAGACTTCCCTATCTAACGAATGCACGCTAGACCGCTTGGTACTACAAGGTCTCCACGACAAAGTAAAACACAAGTCTGAACATGTAGTGCATATGCACTACATTTTCAGACTTGTGTGTCTACCTCTTAGCCGTTGTTCCTTAAATTAATTTTTTTTTAACTTTTTTAAATTAAAAGAAGAGGTCGCAACTCTTTCAATTACATATTTATAAATCATTCTTCTTTTAGCTTTCATTGTGATCATGTTTATTTATTGGATATTATTATGAACTTTTTAATAAATTTAAATCACTCGTTTCGATTTTATTATCAACCTCACTAGATCCACAAATTATAAAGTATAAACTAGATCTGTGACATCTAGGAAGTGATCGATTATATACTCTTTGGTATGATTGCATGTATTCTTTGAATATTGGCCTAAAGGTCTAGATACCAGGTCATAAACTCCAAAAAAAAAAAAAATTCTTTGAATCATAGATATATACACTATCAACATTCACGATAATTTGTCAGTATTTTGTTTGATTGTCCAATATTGATGTTTATTTTTAGGTTACTTATAGTGCTTTAATTTGTTGTTCAGGGGGTTAGAAAAATGGCATTAGTTTTAAGAAAATCTACTGTCGACTTTTTGACAGCTTCTAAATGGATAATTAAAAGAGGTTAGTTTATTTTGTCATTTTTATAAGGTACTCTTTTTACTGTATTAAAAATGTGTTAATTTTTAATAGATTATCGAGGTCTGTCAACCTTAGCAGAAAAAGCAGAAGATGTTACCAAAGAAGTTGATACACGACCTGCAGGACGTCGGCCCCGTTATCATAATCAAATTCTAGAGTATCGACACAGTTATCCTGAATTTTTACCTGACCCGAATCCCAAATGGCGAAATAGTTTACGTGAGAAGATGGAGAGAGCTGATATGTTAAAAAGAAGGAGTCAAATTGATATTCCAGAATTTTTTGTAGGTAAGTTTGTAATTTTGGGGGCTGGGCATTACGGGAGTTTTTACACCGAAAATTTTTGCATATGGTTAAATTTTATACTCTATTTATCTTGTAGTATTTTTATATAAAGGTACTAGCTCTGTAACTATTTATAGTGTAGTTTATGGCAACTCTGTAACAGTTTATAGTAATGCAGGCGGGTGAAGCAACTGTATTTGTAAATCAGGTGATCTGTTTACTAACTATAAACTCCCATACGTATTTTCACACAAACTCTCATACTGGAGTTAGGGATTTCCACTTCTCCCAGAAATCTGGGAGATTCCACTGTGAATGGTCCTCAGCCGCCTGCATTCATCAACTTCCCACAACACTTTACAAGTTGTCACTCCATCTCTTTGGGGATGTCCTACACTGTGTTTGCCTGTATGAGGTTGTCACTCAAGAATGTTTCTTCCCTAACAGTTGTTTCACCTTTCACTGAATGTTTTTTTGGGACAAGGTGACAGGTCCTAGTCTTAATAGGTAGAGATTTTGGCTAAACTTTCAAATATGGACCGTCGATTTAAATTCCCATATTTTTTTGTACATAGTACTCTCTAAAAGAATGCATTTCGTAAAGTTTTAGATTGCAAAAACTTATGGTTCATGAAATATATATATTTTAACTTTCAACTTTTCCATACAAATTTGCAAATAACAAGTCAATTGACATGTCAAATAAACTTGACAACTGATTGTCAAACATCAATTACTTCACTTTGCCCTTACAGTTGAGATTGTTTAAAACATACTAAGTCAATCAAAATCAAACAAAACAAAACCGAATCAGAGCATCCCACTATCCACATGGTCTTGTTTGCCCTACCCTTAGAGTGTATAAAAGAGCTCGGAGGCACGGAGGGTGGGAGAGTGCCAGAGCACGATTTCCCCGCTTCTAATACCCCCCAAATACAAAAAAACATTTTATCTAGTGTCCTAATACAATGTAGTATATATTTTTGTTTATATAATAAAGTAAAACGATGGTACGGAAATATAATAAAGTAAAACGAATTGTAAGGATAGAAAATATCAGATTACAATCATTCTATTGACTAAATAGTGCTATTCTAACCTCAAAACTTTAACCATGAATATCTCCATAACCATGGGGTACCGCAGGGTGGGAATGGCACTGGGGGTAGCCCTCCCTCCCTCACCACCCTTCCCTCCTAAAACCTGATTTATTGATGGTCCATATTGGAAATATTAACTAAATAGTGCTATTCTAACCTCAATATTTAAACCATGAATATCTCCATAACCATGGAGTTCCGCAGGGTGGGAATGGCAGGGGGGGGGGTTTCTCACCCCCCGACCCCCCCTCCTTAAAACCTCATATATCAATGGTCCATATTGGAAAGTTTAACTGAGATTTTGTAATTAGTCAGTATATGAATGAGCAGCATTTCACTTTATATTGATGTAGATTGCTCAGTAGTTTTTACAGCCTTTGCTTGCATACAGCAAGGCCTCTGAGTTTATTAAACATTTCTGTCTCAATTACCTACTCTTAGATTTGTTATGAATTGATAAGATGTCACTTATACACTAAAATGCCTCCAAGATGAATTAATTTAATTAGGCCTTCTTATTACTTAAACTTTATCTGATAGCTTGGTTTGAAATTTACTTTTCATTGGTTACTTGTTAAATTTTCAGGATCAGTGTTAGCAGTCACTATTTCAGATCCACATGCTCAAGGAAAAACTAACAAATTTGTTGGTATATGCATTGAAAGAGGTGGTTGCGGTTTGAGAGCAGAGTTTACACTAAGAAATGTTGTAGATCATCAGGGTGTAGAGGTAAATATCTATACATAAAATCGGAATGTCTGTAACATTGAAATAACCATTTTTTACTACATGTATATGAATGTGTAAAAAAATGGTTATTTCACATACACAAAAATATTTTCTTTTACAATTTTTGTCTGTCAGACTGTTTGTTCCGGCTAATCTCTGAAATGGCTGGACCAATTTTGATGGGACTTTCACTGGAAGATAGCTGATGTTAGAAGGAGAAACTACTAAGCCACTTTTAATTTAGAAAAATAATTAGGGGTCCACTTTAAGTATTAAATCGCTGGCAAAGCCACGGTAGGCATCCAGTAACTTACGTATGTGTGTCCCTTCAGTTAGCTAGCACTTTAACTAAATAAGAAATATGCGGCGTTCGTTACGCCAATGACGAGGTTATTTGGCTGAAAATCAGCGCTGAGCGGGATTTTCCTTGCTTAGCATATGCTGAGCCAACCCCTTTTTGGCACAATTATGTTTTTAATTTTTTTTTTAAATTGGTTATGCTTGTTATTATTTTTACTTGTGCTGAATAAATGTTTCTTTCATTCATTTCATTCAGTATGTAATATATGTCATTACTTGATTTCTGTATTTGAAAAGTCACGATAGCCGAGTGGCAGGGTGGTCGGAATTCCGTGTCAAGAGACCCCAAGTTCGATCCCCAGGTGGCAGGCTCGTACCAATGGCTTTTCCAAAACATAGATTAGATTAGACATGCTGATTTCCGCAACTCCACGTCCGAGCGCGTATTTTGCGTATGGGCAGGATTGTCAAAGCTTACTCGAGCCAACCCAGCTCCTCAAGGAATCCCAGCAGCCCCTTGTTACCGATAACCTCGGGAAGAGATCTCGGTGCACCAAGATGATTTCCCTTGAATCCCACGACTGTTGCTCCCGTCAGTAAAACATGTGCCGCCGTCTCCTCGGCCACCATGTACGCTCGGCTCAGAGGGCTAACGCCTAAATTAAACAGATGTTTTTTAAATTGACCATAACCAGTTAATGCACTGGTTACATTCCGAATTTGGGGCTTATTCAGACGTAGGAGCATTTAAGTAACTCGACCATTGATTGCTGGTAGTGCTTCTTTAGCCTGCCTACACTCTGGGTGGCTTACCTAGAGCCGTGCATGTTGTTGCCTTGTATGGTTATGTACCAGGGATCGAAGAAGCAAAGGGTAGGGTATGATAAGTTCAGGTCCCACCGGATGCGTACTGGATCCGCCCTTTGCCAGTTTGTCTGCCACATTGTTACCTCTAGAGCAGCTGTGACCCTTTATCCACTGGAGGACTACTTTATTGGATCTGCAATCCTCATTTATCCTGGGGTAGCTTTCATAAATCAGCCCAGAATTTATAACATTACTGTTTAGGGCTTGCAGTACTGCCACACTATGCGACAGTATTCTCACAGTGTAATTTCTTACGTTCCTGTTGGCGATTGCTATGGTTGCTTGTATAATGCCCATATACTCGGCTTGGAGGACAATGGTATAAGCGCCTAATGGAAAAAATGGAATTTCCAAAACTTATGTACTAATTATATTGTTGGCTTGGACATAAAGACGGTAACGGGCTCACCATCTGTCACATCCTGAAAATATCTTCTGTGGAAGGTGGGTCGAAGGGACTTAATGGTCTAGACTAGATCTCTGTCTACCCCTGTATTGGGAATTGCGTGAAGACATTTATTTATTTATTTATTTATTTTACTGTTATAATGTTTATGTGAGTTTGTGGAGCAAACTTCCAACTATGCTATTCCAAATAACCTATTAAACTCTAGTATACATACAAGAGCTGTATGTTATTATCATTTATTTTATTTTCTATTTAGGAAGAAGTAAAAATTTAAGAAATTATTATTACTATCATTAATAATAATTTTTATTATTAATAATTTGTGCAGGTCAGATATGATCTTTATGATCCCACTATACAATCAATCCAAGTGCTTAGACTTGAGAAACGTCTGGATGATAAACTCTTGTATTTAAGAGATGCTTTGCCAGAATACAGCACATTTTCATTTGATATGGATCCTGAGCTTCTGCCTGAAGGTACTCCAGTTCCTGTTAATCCCATTCAGGTATTTTATTTATTTGAAAACTTGTTCATATTATGAAATATTTTATTGAATACTTAATGTTAAGATCATTATTTCAAAGTCAACCTCACAAAATTGTTCAACAAAGAACAGACATCATACATGAGCATCAACTCATGTTCACAATAAAAAGCAATTATTTACTTGTGTGTCAATACAACTTGGCCTATTTCATTACATGCTAAAATATTCACAAATATGCAACTCATATCTTAATTTCTTTGTATATGCTTTGGCTTGTTATTTAGCCTGCAAACATAATTGAGACATCCAAGAAAAACATCTGACATCATAGTTCGGTTACAATCATGTAAACATAATATTAATTATCACCACAAACTAGGAAATCCTTATCATAATTATAATTAAATAATATTCATTGAAACTATTGTTTTACTATGTAAACTATTTTGTTTAAGGTGAAACTCAAGCCTAGGCCTTGGCTCGAAAGATGGGAGAGACAAGAACTTAAAGGAGTAGCTAATATAGAGGAGCATTTGAAAGAGAAAGATAGGGTCAGAAGAGAGTTAAGAAAGACTCCTTGGGAAAAATATGACTTGATGAAACAATATAGGTATTGTAGAACAATTAGCAGTTTTGACAGATGATGGTATCTTATTAACATTTTCCTATAGTACAACATTTAAATGTTAATTAATTCTTGTAATTACTTTAACACTACATACACATAATTTCAACCATTAAATAGGAGTTACCAAGTATCATACAAAATTTAATCATCCAAAGACAACTACTATCTGAAGTAATATTGCATCAGCACATAAGATTATTCAATCAACAATAGCATTAATTTTGAAAATGTAACTAATATCTAAACTATGAGTTCAATAACATGTACCGATAAACCAAAGTACATCACTGTTTTCACATAACCAAACAAAATAACAAAAACAAGCAGTTGGATATTGTGACTTCAATTTATAACATCTGTTTAAAACACAAAATAAACTAGAGTAGCTAAAACAATTTCAAAATTAAACTAGAAAAATTTACACTGTAGCAACAATAGCAACCCTTCAAATAAATAGTTTTTGATGGACAATTTCTCATACAGTCCTCCTTAACACTACATACCATACACTACATACTACCAATGTCAAACAATAATAGTCTGTTGTGAAATAGTATATAAATGCCATGTTAAAAAAGTCAGCCTGAAGACAAATATACATTACATGTCAGTTGTCAAACAGTGTATACACAGAAGATTTCTTCAACTGTGAGAGATGAAAACCGGTAGTTTTTTCAAGAAGCTATAGAACAGTTTATTGAATTTTTCCTGCATGATATTTACTGAAATAGTGAGATAACTGGCAGCAGGGTGAGAACGAAGTGAACATAGGCAGATACAGCCGGAAACAACCATTGGAGAAACAAGTTTCTTGAGTAGAACTTTGTCCAAACAAACATAAGTTTAGGATGATTCCCACAAAATGTTGTAACAACATTCACTACAGAGAGTTGCAGGGTGCTTGTTTGTAGATGCAGGACTCTTAATGGCAATGACTTAGTTAGCTTATCTAGAGAGTAGTAAGCCTATGTGTAGGACTGAAACTCTCACATTCTACCAAAGCATTTTTTACGACTTATTTTAAGCAGATTTACTCATTATATAAATTTTTACTAATAATGAACCAAAATGTATACAACATTTTGGTTCATTAGTAAAAAATTTTACCCAAAAGAAAAGCTATTTTGAAAAAACTGTGTATGAAAGTTATACTTCAACTATGTATGAAATAAATTTTAGGAACATCCTAAAATTTATTTCATACATAGTTGAATAATAATTGATGGATTTTTTTTCCAGAAAAACCATACCAGTTGAGGATCAAAGTGAGATTTGGGGTGAAGTTCAAAACCAGTTGAATCAATTGAGACTTTCCCGTAAGAAAACGTTCAAAAAACGTCAAATTGGGGCTCCAAAGACATAACTTGGATAATAATTATAATTATTGTATAAAGTAAATAGCATGCAAAATAGTATTATGGTTGTTTTAATTTAATAAAATCACCAATAATAAACAAACAGGGACAAACAAAACGATATAGTATAAAACAACACATCGGAGCAATTTCTGTGTTTCAATTTAGTTGAAAATTAAACCTAACCATTTTTATAAATGAATATATATCTTCACGCCATTCCCAAAACAGGGGTAGACAGATGTCTAGACAATGAATTCGTTTCGGTCCACCTTCCACCGTAGAACAAACATTAGTACATGCCTGCCACCTGGTGATCGAACTCTGGTTTCGAATTCCCACCACCTTACCACTCGGCTATCGTGATTTTCTTTCGTTAACAATTATATTGCTGAAGTTCTCGATATTACATAATTATCGATAATGATATACATGTTAACATCGATAAATTAATGTATTTACAATTACCTAAATTTTAAATTGTTACTATGGTTACAACCGATAGATGGCGGGCATCTCTAAAAATATAAGACATAAATAATCAAACTGAAGAAGATGCCTCTGTGGTGCTAGTGATCTGGTACTGCGATCGCCATCCGCTTGCTAAGCGTGGCCATAATAGCAACTCCTCCCTATGGTAGAGGCCTATGTCCTACAGTGGTCTTTAACAGGCCTTTATGTATGTATGTACGTATTATGATTACATTTAATTATTATTTAACAGTGGTAGAGCCACGCATCAGCTTTTGTTGTTGCATGAATAGGCCGGCTCGACCGGGGAAGTACCACGACCTCACAGAATACCGGCGTGAAGTAGAAGTCTAACAAACTTCTGCTTTTCGTCTGGTGAGTGCAGGTAACCGGAGGCCCTCACACCCCACCCCCTCCCCCAATTCTGGGGGGGGGGCACACCAAAAGCCGCAACGCCTCTGGTATTGCGGGTGTTCATGGGTGGGAGTAATCACGTGAGCCACCTGCTCGTTTGCCTCCCTTTTCTATAAAAAAAAAAAATTTGCACGAATCAGTCTTGATGGGGTAGCCCAAGGTCTGTGTGTCACGATCATTGCATACCTTTTTCGCTTCTTTCAAATTCTTATTTTCTTTCACACGTACGTCAAGGTTTCCGAATACGCTTGATTCTCACATCTTCGAACAATTTCTTTTCATGGCTTTCAAAAGTTGGTTTTGGATTTCCTCGACCCTTCTTTCTTTTTACTATTCGTTCTCCAATCAAACTAATTGTGCCCAAATTATCGAAGTATGATTTGGGCACAATGTGAAGAACGAATTTTTTGTGATCTCATTACTGTGATCTTATTAATGTGTTAAGGTCGTAAATCTGTATATAAATGTAACTGATCTGCCATATTACAAAGTAGATATATATATATATATATATATATATATATATATATATATACAGCTGGCGTGCACTTTTGTACATAGTAATTCACAAGACGCTGCTTTTTTATTAATCCACATAGGGCATCCTGCCACTGTTCCCATTAGCTACACAACTGTCTTCATCACAGAGTACATCGTTATTATAGTCTACATCTTAGACCATATCTTCCATCCCGATTGTAAGTGCTCCCCTCTATGGGACAGTGACACTGACATTTAATGATATGTCAAGAAAATGAGAATCAAACAAAAAATATTGATTACAAACTCAGTCGCAAATTAGGTCGACGATATTTTACTATTTTTGCAAAACAAAAAATGTCCTCTATCATCCATAAATGTAATGATGATAACATTCCATTGGCCGATGATGATCCACAAGTGATAATTTCAGATGAAGTTGAAAATAATCGCTTGGATCACGGCCGATCTATGGATTCATTACCAAGTTCCTACACTGGTGGTTCATCAAGTCCTGGACTCAACGGGCCCCCAAGCTTCGAACCGGATTCAGGTATAGATGAACAAGAAGAAAAAGCCCGATTAATATCACAAGTACTGGAACTGCAGAATACATTGGATGGTAAGTATTCTCAAAAGGTTTTTATTTTTATATCTTTGTGTTGTAAACATTTTTCCTTTTATCTTCAAAATAATAAAATTCGAAATAAATCTTATAATGGCACAATATTCTAAGTTAATATTTTTGTTAATTGTTAATAGTTCTACTATGAGGTTTTCTAAGCTGTGATAATTTTTCCAGATCTTTTTTTGATTTATCTCATAATGTCAATATCAGTATATAATTTAATTATACAATAATCATTTTTTTATATTTATTGTAATATAGCTAATAATTAAGATGTTGCTTGACATTGTTGAACTACTATTTCAGATCTGTCACAAAGGGTGGATTCAGTAAAAGAAGAAAATTTAAAGTTACGCTCAGAAAACCAGGTTCTAGGCCAGTACATTGAGAATCTGATGACAGCATCCTCTGTATTTCAGTCTACTACACCTAATGTTCACAAAAAGTAAAAACATAAAATCCAATGCACTTATCATATATTTGTCTGTTTTAATATTGGCAAAAGAAAACTCAAATGAAAAGAAAAGAATCAGTTATTTCTTAAATGAAATTGTATTTAACCTTTCGAACTGTCAGTGGTCCCTGATAACACTTTAAGCTTATTTGGTACTAATAGGAGCTTGAAATTTTATCATTTTTACAAGCAAAAGTAATTAAAGGTTTGAAAAATGTGGACCTTATTAAAGATGTAAAATTTCTTCTGATACTTTATATTAGAATAAACACCATTGGTTTGTCAGTAATGCAAATTAAAAAAAAATGTTCTGTGGTATTGTAAAGACCTGGTTAAATGGTCTTGGTAAAGCACAAGATAAAGAAATAATTTATTTTATAATTTCTACCAAAACAGATATGTAATAATTGTTGTATTCAGTTTGAATAATATATAGAGTGAGAAATCATGGTCCTTTCCCTTGGGCAAGCAATGTTTTTGACAATTTTTTTATTATTTAATTTGAAAATCATACTTTAAAAATGATTTAGGGAATAATTTCATAGTCCAGCATTAGCCTATTAAATACAATATAATGTAGTGTATTCTGAATATGAGGTATGTATTCAGAATAAAGTACATTATATTGTATTTACTGAAACAATCAATGGAAGCAGTCAACAAAACTGATAGGCACTTTAGTGTTAAGTTAGTTTTTGAAATTGGATATGATACAAAACACTATCTAGCTTACCTTTTTTCCATAAGTATCAACAACTATTTATCAGAATATAATATCTTATAGAATATCTTTTATTTGTACTCCTATAGAATATAATCTACACATTTAAAATTAAAATGAATAGCCATATGTATGCAGTATCGCTGACAATTGCTCAACCTATTTCACTGCTATTTTGTGTTCGTAATTATCAGGATAAGCATTTTTATAAGAAGAGCACTGTGGCAAGAAAAAATAATTATGTCAACATTACAACATCAAAAATAATTTTCAAGAGTACATCTGAGTGCTTTGCTTTTAGAAAACATTACACCATTTAGTTTCCTAATTTGTATTTTTGTTCATTTTAAGTCTAACTGAAAAGATTATTCATACTTTTCCTTAGAAATGTAAAACATACACATTCCAGTTTTACAGCTCACTATTTACAGCTCTTCTAAACCAGTAAAAACAACATAAATAAGACTATGGTTATTCAATGGTTATATTTTGTTTTTATTGAAAAAAAAAATAAGCTTTTAAATATATTAATAATTGTCTATTGAATGATTATTTAAGTTCCCTATCTCCATCCTTTCCTTAGCAGCATTATATTATGATCATATAATATAGAGTAAACCAGGAGTCAAGTTCGATCCCCTAGTTGAGCAGTATTTATCTTTAGCCAATGAATACTTAGTTGGGTAGCCCTCTAAAACTACTACTAGATAGAGAAAACATCACATTCATGGCTCAGTAGCTAAAGCACTAGTGTAATGAAGTCAGAAACAACGAAAGTGCCACCGAGATCGAACTCGGGACCCTTAGATCTTGCGAAAACATGAAGAAATGCGTACGCGTCGTTCTTCATGATTTCGCCTGTTACTTCCCGAAGGACGTCTACGACTGCATAATACAACTCCGAACTTCATTAAATGCGTCGTAAAGATGTCTATCGAGTTTAAATTGTTTTTTTTTTTCTATAAAAAAAATCTAGATTATTTGCGGACCACATACACTGTCACAATTTTTCAATATCTACGCCATTCCGAATACTAGGTACACAGAGATTTCTGACAAGTCCATTGAACCCACCTTTCACCTGAGACATTTTTAGGACAGCGTGACAGTTTGTATCCCTGTCGCCCTCTTTATGTACAAGCCAACGATATAAATCGTAATTTTCGAACTCTGGTCTCTTGACCCGAATTCCGATTACCCAAGTTGTTCAATCACCAATTGTTCTCTCTGAATTGTTTAGGGTCATTGTTGTATTGAAAAGTAACTGATTAATTATTCTTAGAATATGATGAAATCATTATCTCTGGTAATATATTTTGTACCAACTTAGCTTCAAATATGATGGGTGTGATTAGTACAACTTGACAGTGCCGGTTGCTGTTCTACGAGGCCCAAGATCAACCTCATATGGAATACTATTCCCATCTATGGGCTGAAATATCTCAGTTCCATTTGATTATATCCAACGAGGACCATGAATGAATAAATGAATACTTTTATTGTACACCACGCGACTGGCGTCTTATTGGTGGGCTTATTTTTATTCCCACTTATATATATATATATATATATATATATATATATATATATATATATATATATATATATATATATATATATATATATATATATATATATATATATATATATATATATATATATATATATATATATATATATATATATATATATATATATATATATATATATATATATATATATATATATATATATATATATATATATATATATATATATATATATATATATATATATATATATATATATATATATATATATATATATATATATATATATATATATATATATATATATATATATATATATATATATATATATATATATATATATATATATATATATATATATATATATATATATATATATATATATATATATATATATATATATATATATATATATATATATATATATATATATATATATATATATATATATATATATATATATATATATATATATATATATATATATATATATATATATATATATATATATATATATATATATATATATATATATATATATATATATATATATATATATGTCCACACAATATTTATTTTTGTAAACGATAAATATATATTAAGTCACGATAGCCGAGTGGTAAGGTGGTGGGAATTCGAAACCAGAGTTCGATCACCAGGTGGCAGGCATGTACTAATGTTTGTTCTACGGTGGAAGGTGGACTGAACGAATTCATTGTCTAGACATCTGTCTACCCCTGTATTGGGAATTGCGTGAAGACATTTATTTATTTATTTATTTATTTTACTGTTATAATGTTTATGTGAGTTTGTGGAGCAAACTTCCAACTATGCTATTCCAAATAACCTATTAAACTCTAGTATACATACAAGAGCTGTATGTTATTATCATTTATTTATTTTCTATTTAGGAAGAAGTAAAATTTAAGAAATTATTATTACTATCATTAATAATAATTTTTATTATTAATAATTTGTGCAGGTCAGATATGATCTTTATGATCCCACTATACAATCAATCCAAGTGCTTAGACTTGAGAAACGCCTGATGATAAACTCTTGTATTTAAGAGATGCTTTGCCAGAATACAGCACATTTTCATTTGATATGGATCCTGAGCTTCTGCCTGAAGGTACCCAGTTCCTGTTAATCCCATTCAGGTATTTTATTTATTTGAAAACTTGTTCATATTATGAAATATTTTATTGAATACTTAATGTTAAGATCATTATTTCAAAGTCAACTCACAAAATTGTTCAACAAAGAATAGACATCATACATGAGCATCAACTCATGTTCACAATAAAAGCAATTATTTACTTGTGTGTCAATACAACTTGGCCTATTTCATTACATGCTAAAATATTCACAAATATGCAACTCATATCTTAATTTCTTTGTATATGCTTTGGCTTGTTATTTAGCCTGCAAACATAATTGAGACATCCAAGAAAAACATCTGACATCATAGTTCGGTTACAATCATGTAAACATAATATTAATTATCACCACAAACTAGGAAATCCTTATCATAATTATAATTAAATAATATTCATTGAAACTATTGTTTTACTATGTAAACTATTTTGTTTAAGGTGAAACTCAAGCCTAGGGCCTTGGCTCGAAAGATGGGAGAGACAAGAACTTAAAGGAGTAGCTAATATAGAGGAGCATTTGAAAGAGAAAGATAGGGTCAGAAGAGAGTTAAGAAAGACTCCTTGGGAAAAATATGACTTGATGAAACAATATAGGTATTGTAGAACAATTAGCAGTTTTGACAGATGATGGTATCTTATTAACATTTTCCTATAGTACAACATTTAAATGTTAATTAATTCTTGTAATTACTTTTAACACTACATACACATAATTTCAACCATTAAATAGGAGTTACCAAGTATCATACAAAATTTAATCATCCAAAGACAACTACTATCTGAAGTAATATTGCATCAGCACATAAGATTATTCAATCAACAATAGCATTAATTTTGAAAATGTAACTAATATCTAAACTATGAGTTCAATAACATGTACCGATAAACCAAAGTACGTCACTGTTTTCACATAACCAAACAAAATAACAAAAACAAGCAGTTGGATATTGT
Source organism: Sericinus montela (assembly GCA_029286605.1). NCBI lineage: Eukaryota > Metazoa > Arthropoda > Insecta > Lepidoptera > Papilionidae > Sericinus > Sericinus montela. Next base: position 8,881,412 of record JAGSMR010000019.1, on the reverse strand, counting down.
GACTTCAATTTATAACATCTGTTTAAAACACAAAATAAACTAGAGTAGCTAAAACAATTTCAAAATTAAACTAGAAAAATTTACACTGTAGCAACAATAGCAACCCTTCAAATAAATAGTTTTGATGGACAATTTCATACAGTCCTCCTTAACACTACATACCATACACTACATACTACCAATGTCAAACAATAATAGTCTGTTGTGAAATAGTATATAAATGCCATGTTAAAAAAGTCAGCCTGAAGACAAATATACATTACATGTCAGTTGTCAAACAGTGTATACACAGAAGATTTCTTCAACTGTGAGAGATGAAAACCGGTAGTTTTTTCAAGAAGCTATAGAACAGTTTATTGAATTTTTCCTGCATGATATTTACTGAAATAGTGAGATAACTGGCAGCAGGGTGAGAACGGCGAACATAGGCAGATACAGCCGAAATAACCATTGGAGAAACAAGTTTCTTGAGTAGAACTTTGTCCAAACAAACATAAGTTTAGGATGATTCCCACAAAATGTTGTAACAACATTCACTACAGAGAGTTGCAGGGTGCTTGTTTGTAGATGCAGGACTCTTAATGGCAATGACTTAGTTAGCTTATCTAGAGAGTAGTAAGCCCATGTGTAGGACTGAAACTCTCACATTCTACCAAAGCATTTTTACGACTTATTTTAAGCAGATTTACTCATTATATAAATTTTATTAATAATGAACCAAAATGTATACAACATTTTGGTTCATTAGTAAAAATTTTACCCAAAAGAAAAGCTATTTTGAAAAACTGTGTATGAAATATATTATCTGGGAGGAAATAAATTTTAGGAACATCCTAAAATTTATTTCATACATAGTTGAATAATAATTGATGGATTTTTTCCAGAAAACCATACCAGTTGAGGATCAAAGTGAGATTTGGGGTGAAGTTCAAAACCAGTTGAATCAATTGAGACTTTCCTGTAAGAAAACGTTCAAAAACGTCAAATTGGGGCTCCAAAGACATAACTTGGATAATAATTATAATTATTGTATAAAGTAAATAGCATGCAAAATAGTATTATGGTTGTTTTAATTTAATAAAATCACCAATAATAAACAAACAGGGACAAACAAAACGATATAGTATAAAACAACACATCGGAGCAATTTCTGTGTTTCAATTTAGTTGAAAATTAAACCTAACCATTTTTATAAATGAATATATATCTTCACGCCATTCTCAAAACAGGGTAGACAGATGTCTAGACAATGAATTCGTTTCGGTCCACCTTCCACCGTAGAACAAACATTAGTACATGCCTGCCACCTGGTGATCGAACTCTGGTTTCGAATTCCCACCACCTTACCACTGGCTATCGTGATTTTCTTTCGTTAACAATTATATTGTTGAAGTTCTCGATATTACATAATTATCGATAATGATATACATGTTAACATCGATAAATTAATGTATTTACAATTACCTAAATTTTAAATTGTTACTATGGTTACAACCGATAGATGGCGGGCATCTCTAAAAATATAAGACATAAATAATCAAACTGAAGAAGATGCCTCTGTGGTGCTAGTGATCTGGTACTGCGATCGCCATCCGCTTGCCAAGCGTGGCCAGCCATAATAGCAACTCCTCCCTATGGTAGAGGCCTATGTCCTACAGTGGTCTTTAACAGGCCTTTATGTATGTATTACGTATTATGATTACATTTAATTATTATTTAACAGTGGTAGAGCCACGCATCAGCTTTTGTTGTTGCATGAATAGGCCGGCTCGACCGGGGAAGTACCACGACCTCACAGAATACCGGCGTGAAGTAGAAGTCTAACAAACTTCTGCTTTTCGTCTGGTGAGTGCAGGTAACCGGAGGCCCTCACACCCCACCCCCTCCCCCAATTTTGGGGGGGGGGCACACCAAAAGCCGCAACGCCTCTGGTATTGCGGGTGTTCATGGTTGGGAGTAATCACGTGAGCCACCTGCTCGTTTGCCTCCCTTTTCTATAAAAAAAAAAAATTTGCACGAATCAGTCTTGATGGGGTAGCCCAAGGTCTGTGTGTCACGATCATTGCATACCTTTTTCGCTTCTTTCAAATTCTTATTTTCTTTCACACGTACGTCAAGGTTTCCGAATACGCTTGATTCTCACATCTTCGAACAATTTCTTTTCATGGCTTTCAAAAGTTGGTTTTGGATTTCCTCGACCCTTCTTTCTTTTTACTATTCGTTCTCCAATCAAACTAATTGTGCCCAAATTATCGAAGTATGATTTGGGCACAATGAAGAACGAATTTTTGTGATCTCATTACTGTGATCTTATTAATGTGTTAAGGTCGTAAATCTGTATATAAATGTAACTGATCTGCCATATTACAAAGTAGATATATATATATATATATATATATATATATATATATATACAGCTGGCGTGCACTTTTGTACATAGTAACTACAAGACGCTGCTTTTTATTAATCCACATAGGGCATCCTGCCACTGTTCCCATTAGCTACACAACTGTCTTCATCACAGAGTACATCGTTATTATAGTCTACATCTTAGACCATATCTTCCATCCCGATTGTAAGTGCTCCCCCATGGGACAGTGACACTGACATTTAATGATATGTCAAGAAAATGAGAATCAAACAAAAAATATTGATTACAAACTCAGTCGCAAATTAGGTCGACGATATTTTAATATTTTTGCAAAACAAAAAATGTCCTCTATCATCCATAAATGTAATGATGATAACATTCCATTGGCCGATGATGATCCACAAGTGATAATTTCAGATGAAGTTGAAAATAATCGCTTGATCACGGCCGATCTATGGATTCATTACCAAGTTCCTACACTGGTGGTTCATCAAGTCCTGACCAACGGGCCCCCAAGCTTCGAACCGGATTCAGGTATAGATGAACAAGAAGAAAAAGCCCGATTAATATCACAAGTACTGGAACTGCAGAATACATTGGATGGTAAGTATTCTCAAAAGGTTTTTATTTTTATATCTTTGTGTTGTAAACATTTTTCCTTTTATCTTCAAAATAATAAAATTCGAAATAAATCTTATAATGGCACAATATTCTAAGTTAATATTTTTGTTAATTGTTAATAGTTCTACTATGAGGTTTTCTAAGCTGTGATAATTTTTCCAGATCTTTTTTTGATTTATCTCATAATGTCAATATCAGTATATAATTTAATTATACAATAATCATTTTTTTATATTTATTGTAATATAGCTAATAATTAAGATGTTGCTTGACATTGTTGAACTACTATTTCAGATCTGTCACAAAGGGTGGATTCAGTAAAAGAAGAAAATTTAAAGTTACGCTCAGAAAACCAGGTTCTAGGCCAGTATATTGAGAATCTGATGACAGCATCCTCTGTATTTCAGTCTACTACACCTAATGTTCACAAAAGTAAAACATAAAATCCAATGCACTTATCATATATTTGTCTGTTTTAATATTGGCAAAAGAAAACTCAAATGAAAAGAAAAGAATCAGTTATTTCTTAAATGAAATTGTATTTAACCTTTCGAACTGTCAGTGGTCCCTGATAACACTTTAAGCTTATTTGGTACTAATAGGAGCTTGAAATTTTATCATTTTTACAAGCAAAAGTAATTAAAGGTTTGAAAAATGTGGACCTTATTAAAGATGTAAAATTTCTTCTGATACTTTATATTAGAATAAACACCATTGGTTTGTCAGTAATGCAAATTAAAAAAAAATGTTCTGTGGTATTGTAAAGACCTGGTTAAATGGTCTTGGTAAAGCACAAGATAAAGAAATAATTTATTTTATAATTTCTGCAAAACAGATATGTAATAATTGTTGTATTCCAGTTTGAATAATATATAGAGTGAGAAATCATGGTCCTTTCCCTTGGGCAAGCAATGTTTTTGACAATTTTTTTATTATTTAATTTGAAAATCATACTTTAAAAATGATTTAGGGAATAATTTCATAGTCCAGCATTAGCCTATTAAATACAATATAATGTAGTGTATTCTGAATATGAGGTATGTATTCAGAATAAAGTACATTATATTGTATTTACTGAAACAATCAATGGAAGCAGTCAACAAACTGATAGGCACTTTAGTGTTAAGTTAGTTTTTGAAATTGGATATGATACAAAACACTATCTAGCTTACCTTTTTCCATAAGTATCAACAACTATTTATCAGAATATAATATCTTATAGAATATCTTTTATTTGTACTCCTGTAGAATATAATCTACACATTTAAAATTAAAATGAATAGCCATATGTATGCAGTATCGCTGACAATTGCTCAACCTATTTCACTGCTATTTTGTGTTCGTAATTATCAGGATAAGCATTTTTATAAGAAGAGCACTGTGGCAAGAAAAAATAATTATGTCAACATTACAACATCAAAAATAATTTTCAAGAGTACATCTGAGTGCTTTGCTTTTAGAAAACATTACACCATTTAGTTTCCTAATTTGTATTTTTGTTCATTTTAAGTCTAACTGAAAAGATTATTCATACTTTTCCTTAGAAATGTAAAACATACACATTCCAGTTTTACAGCTCACTATTTACAGCTCTTCTAATCCAGTAAAAACAACATAAATAAGACTATGGTTATTCAATGGTTATATTTTGTTTTTATTGAAAAAAAAAATAAGCTTTTAAATATATTAATAATTGTCTATTGAATGATTATTTAAGTTCCCTATCTCCATCCTTTCCTTAGCAGCATTATATTATGATCATATAATATAGAGTAAACCAGGAGTCAAGTTCGATCCCCTAGTTGAGCAGTATTTATCTTTAGCCAATGAATACTTAGTTGGGTAGCCCTCTAAAACTACTACTAGATAGAGAAAACATCACATTCATGGCTCAGTAGCTAAAGCACTAGTATAATGAAGTCAGAAACAACGAAAGTGCCACCGAGATCGAACTCGGGACCCTTAGATCTTGCGAAAACATGAAGAAATGCGTACGCGTCGTTCTTCATGATTTCGCCTGTTACTTCCCGAAGGACGTCTACGACTGCATAATACAACTCCGAACTTCATTAAATGCGTCGTAAAGATGTCTATCGAGTTTAAATTGGTTTTTTTTTTTTCTATAAAAAAAATCTAGATTATTTGCGGACCACATACACTGTCACAATTTTTCAATATCTACGCCATTCCGAATACTAGGGTACACAGAGATTTCGACAAGTCCATTGAACCCACCTTTCACCTGAGACATTTTTAGGACAGCGTGACAGTTTGTATCCCTGTCGCCCTCTTTATGTACAAGCCAACGATATAAATCGTAATTTTCGAACTCTGGTCTCTTGACCCGAATTCCGATTACCCAAGTTGTTCAATCACCAATTGTTCTCTCTGAATTGTTTAGGGTCATTGTTGTATTGAAAAGTAACTGATTAATTATTCTTAGAATATGATGAAATCATTATCTCTGGTAATATATTTTGTACCAACTTAGCTTCAAATATGATGGGTGTGATTAGTACAACTTGACAGTGCCGGTTGCTGTTCTACGAGGCCCAAGATCAACCTCATATGGAATACTATTCCCATCTATGGGCTGAAATATCTCAGTTCCATTTGATTATATCCAACGAGGACCATGAATGAATAAATGAATACTTTTATTGTACACCACGCGACTGGCGTCTTATTGGTGGGCTTATTTTTATTCCCACTTATATATATATATATATATATATATATATATATATATATATATATATATATATATATATATATATATATATATATATATATATATATATATATATATATATATATATATATATATATATATATATATATGTATGTCCACACAATATTTATTTTTGTAAACGATAAATATATATTAAGTCACGATAGCCGAGTGGTTGGGTGGTCGGAATTTCGAGTCAAGAGACCCGAGTTCGATCCTCAAGTGGCCGTACCAATGGGGTTTTCAAAAAACTTATGTACGAATTAGTATAGACTAGACATCTGTCTACCCCTGTATTGGGAATTGCGTGAAGATATTTTTTTATAAATATATATAAATTATACTAAATATTATTAAATAATAATAATATACACATATTATCTCATTACTCATTACTGTCACTTTCGGGGATCGAACTCGGTTCTCTTGACTCGAAATTTCGACACCCAACCACTCGGCTATCGTGACTTCAGAGATTAAGACAAGTAATAATAATATATAATGCGTACGTAAATAGATAACAACAACATCACATACATTCATCTGATCTCAATGTAAGCGCTTAAGCACTTGAAGTATGGAATCAGAAACAATGAAGGTACCACGAACACCCAGACCCGAGAAAATGAAGTGTTTTTTCTACATTAACCCGACCGGGAATCGAACCCGGGACCACTCAGATGGCGACACTGTGAAAACCGGTGCGTATGCCACTCGTCCATGGAGGTCGTCATTATTTAACCCGGCCACGCTTCGTTGTGGCAGCCTGTTGTTAGAATTACTAAAAATATCGCTCAAATTTGATGATAGTTAGGAAAAGAATATCATTTATCAAACAACGACAACGGATGCCATGAAAAAAAGTCACTCATGATAAAGAGAGGTCGAGTGGTTTAGTGATCAGAATTCGAGTTAAGAGACCGGAGTTCGATCCCGAGGTGGTAGCCTCGTGGCAATTAGGTTTTGTTCGAAAATTCTGTACGATTTATACCCATGGCTTGGGCATAAAGATGGCGACACCACGACCACCTGAAACGTAGTCCCAAAAAACTTCATTGGTAAAAGGTGGATCGAAAGGACTTAATTGTTAAGACCTCTGTCTACCACAGTATTGAGAATGTTTTATGTTAATATATATATTAATATAAATGTTTATGTAATTTGGTCATACCATCAAGTTGGACAAACAGAGAGCGATAGACTGAACATCTGTCACGTTGTCTTAAAGAGGCTTCGGGGAAATAAGAGTCGTAGGGACTTAAGTGTCTAAATGTCTTTCTAACCCAGTGTTCGAAATATGCGTGAAGTTAAATAAGTAATAAAGTGAGTAATGATAATATTTTACATAGTGCCCTGATCGATGAATGAATGCATGGCGCATTTTTATGCAGTGAAACGAAAATGTGAATAATTCCCCCCTTCATACACAGATTGTAGAAGTTCACGCTGGAAATATGGCTCTCCGCAAGGAAGACAACACCAGATTCCACGTGCCTTACCTGCACGTCTCCAGATTACTACATTTATATATCATATTATATACTTTATACATTTCCATGCCTAACATTAATTGTCAGTAACATTGTGTACAATTACGTAGACGTAACGACTCGGCAAAATTTTTATATTTATAACTAATAACGTCATGATCATGATATGTATATGTGAAGAAATATGTATCTAGTAGGTTCTTAGTTCTAAGGTATTGTCAAATTTTGACCAATTCAGTCACAATTCCAGTTATAAAGATAACTATAAATTTTATATTGTATGTATATAGTAGAATAAACTCATATGAGGAATTCTGCGAAAGAATGATGAAATAAATTCCGTCGATTCGAAAAAAAGAGTAAACATTAGCTGGCCGACGAATTGAATCATAAAAAGTGAATACTGAACGGTGGCGGCTGCCTGGCTGCCTGCGTGAAAAACACGTGATCAATACGTGAATTACCAATGAAAAAAAGACACTCAGGCGTTTTAGATTGCCATGAATATTAGTTACCAATTATTTTGGTGAATTAAAATTTTTATACCATTGTAAAGATACGACTGCTTACTTTTTTTGTATTAGTAATAAAATTAGTATGGTTTTTAAATCACTACACAGTGATGATTTGATCATTGTTTTTTTGTAAAATTAGTTCTGTGACAGGCTATCAACTACATATTGATAAAGTTTAATTGTAGAACAAGGAAATAATATTAACAGCAACGTTTATACGACGGTTATACATTATATTTCATAATTTCTTTTATAAATGTTACGAAATTGATATTCATTTTGAAATATAAGAGGGCGGACGCAGAGTTAAGAAAATAGAGACATTTGTTACTTTCGGGGTTTCTTAAGGTGCGATATCGCAATTAACTATGAATAAATAATATGTCCATAAATTTCCGATGTTAAATTATTTTTGGTACTTTTACCCACTCAATACTTTTTAAGCATATATTCCAGTTTTTTTTTTTTTTTAATAAATATTGCATATCTCAAATGTTACTAATTGCATAGAATAACTAAAAATCCAATCTTGTTCAAATGCCCTACATTCAATTTAGTCATTGCATAATCTAAGATGGGAAATAATTATCATTTAGTCTGGTAATACTGCCTTCTTAAACCAATCCCGTAGACTTTAAGTGATGTTCTAATAATTGTGTTGAATATTTGAATAATCGATAAAATTACGATAATCGATTAATTTTTCAAGCAATATAAAAAAAATATCTTCACGCAATTCCCAATACAGGGGTAGACAGAGGTCAAGTCTAGACAATTAAGTCCCTTTGACCCACCTTCCACCGAAGATATTTTCGGGACAACGTGACAGGTGGTGAGCCCGTCGCCGCCTTTATGTCCAAGCCAACGATGAAATTCGTACATAAGTTTTTGAAAAACTCATTGGTACTGCCACCTGGGGATCGAACTCGGGTCTCTCGACTCGAAATTCCGACCACCCAACAACACGGCTATCGTGACTTCAAGCAATATAATTTACAAAATATGTTACTTTAGAAAAATGTGAAGCACGACTCTCATAAGAGCAGCAAGCGATCATTTTGTTGCTCTATTATCCCGTAAAAATATACGTAAAGACAGTTGAAGTGCATACTCACTGACTGGTACCTTACTATGTAATCAGTACATTGTATAAAATATTTTTATTAAAAACGTTAAGATAGAATTGTACGTTGCAATTGTTGTGTTGTGTTGTATCTTTTGTGACCATTTATGCCTACTAAGCATTTATGTCTACCGACCTATTCCTGAACAAAAACCTCTCTTAGTAATTCCGTAATCAATGCCTCCTTCAGCGTGAAATTTGTCCTTCCACTGAACTCAAAAGTTTTCGTTGAAATTATATTTTTATTCAACGTTGTATTCGTATTGAATATGGTATATTTTATAAGAAGTTCCATGAGGAACTCCATGAGGAAGTATTAATATTAGTGATGTGCTGGCCAGGACTAACCAAGCACTAGTTGATGTCTATGCTTGAAAGACCTTTTTTTCTTCGTGTTTTAAATCAAAATGGTGCTAAAGAATGTATACTTCTAAGATATGTGAGCTATTCACAAACGGTAAAAGTTTTGCATCAAGACAAATAAACTTATATCATACTCTATTTCAATCACTCAAGTTATGGTTTCTTTTATTGTCACACTTTCATTTCATTGTGTTTCAAATTAAAATAGTGCTTAAAAATATACTTTAATAAAAAATTAAGATAGATATTATTAATTTCAATGCATTTGTTGTACAAATTTATTCATTCTTTGGCTGATCATTTAATTTGTGGTAAAAATAAAATAAAAACATCGATAAGGGTTATAGGAAAATCAAAATCGATTATCTTTGTCTTCGTTCTACATCATCACTTCACTTCTTTTTCAGTATTATTTTGATTTTTGATTGGGTTAGTGTTGGTTATAAAGGATTTTACCTTGTTTCTCAAAGAGTATATAATCACTCTTCTGTGTAATTACGTTTACCTTGTCTGAAAAAAAAATTTGAAAATGCCAAAAAAATTGAAGGTAGTCGTAAAATCTTTATATTCTCATGAAATACGCAAAGATGTCAACTTGGAAAATTTAAAATCATTGAAACTTGAAGATGCATGGCCATTTATCAGAGACGAAATAGAGATAGAAATCGGTAGCAGCCAATTGGTCTGTATTCCGCATATTACTGAAGCAGACTTGTATAAAATCTCATCACTCTTTGTGCAAAATGAAAAAGAAACAAACGGTAAAATGTTCACGCCTTTGGGAGAGCTGATCAAAAATATCAATAAAGAAAAATCAAATCAGGAGTATGTTCAGTGGCTAGAAAAAGGCAATTTTCAGGACTCTGAATTCAAATTTCCTCATGAAAGCGTGAAGGTGAGTCTAATCGAACTTGCTCTTGCTTGGTCTTGCTTGGCTATTGCTTAGTTGATCCAAATGACACCTAATTTGCTTTTATTAAAAACTCTATCTAAATAATTTTATGTGTATGAGTCATAAGAAACTATTAAAATTAATATATGTGAATGAAATATCATCACTTGCATTGCTCCAAACAACTTGCATCACACTCAAAAATAAATATATGCCTTTCCCAGGGGTAGAGGTCAAGACAATTAATTCCTTTCGACTTCCATTGAAAATTTTTTTTAGACAATGTAACAGGTGGTGAGCCTGTTGCCGTCTTTATGTTGAATCATACAAATTTTTAAATCCATTTTAAAGAGAAATCCATTAAATGTGTATCAGAATATTACTTCAATAAGCATAGCAAGTGTAGAAAGTTGTATTTTATGAATATTCATCACCTGTAGTGTATACAAAGAAGACTCATGAAATCATTTATTTTGGGAAATTTTGTGATGTTTTGTTTTATCATATCAATGGATAAAATTAAGATACTTTAAAATTAAGATAATTTAGATACTTTAGAGGCAATTATATCTTTCTGAAATGGCTCTGCCGGCAGCATTGACGGAATTACGCCTCAACATCTGAAAGATCTTGTAAGTGTGTCCGCCGGTGATGCCGGCCAAATTCTTTTGGGCGACATAACAAAATTAAGTAATTTTATGCTTTTTGGCAATGTAAATCCCAATTTTGTTAAAATCATATACGGAGCAAGGTTATGTGCCTTTAAAAAAAAGATAATGGTATCTGCCCTATAGCTGTTGGTTCCACTTTTAGACGTTTAACTTCTAAATTAGCATGTAGGCACATAACCTCTGATCTAAAGTCAAAATTTCAGCCTATTCAGTTAGACTTTGGTAGCAAAGGAGGTTGTGAGGCAGCTGTACATTCAGTGCATACTTTTTTAACAAATTGTCAAACAGATGTTGACCTTATCTATCTTATATGAAAGTTGACCTTATCAATGCCTTTAACTCCCTCGACAGATCAACCCTGCTGAAGGAGATTGCGAAACATACCCCAGAAATTTACCATTACGTTTGGCAATGTTACAGTCAAAACTCTAATTTATTTTACGAAAATCATTTAATTGACTCAGCCGTCGGAGTTCAGCAGGGCGATCCACTGGGCTCAGCATTGTTTAGTTTGGAAATTCAACCGATTATTTCAAAGTTGAAATCCAAACTCAATGTTTGGTACCTAGATGACGGAACCCTAGAGGAAAGCCAGATGACATGCAAAATGACCTTCAAAAAATTATTCAAAATTTTAAAAGCATTGGCCTTGAATTAAATAATACTAAATGTGAACTTTTCATTCCTGACCGTTTGTCTTCTCATAGACACAGTTTGTTGCAAAATTTAAACAATATATCTCCTGGCATTAAAGTAACTGAGGCGGATTCTTTTTACCTCCTTGGAGCGCCGTTATTTATAGAGAGTATGAAACCTCTTTTGAAAGTAAAATTTGATCAATTTTTAGAACATGTTAATAAATTGTATATTCTAAATTCTCATATAGCGCTTATTATTTTAAAATATTGCGTTCTTGTTCCTAAATTTACTTATTTACTCCTTCCTTGTTCCTAAATTTACTTTTTCCGCGAAGTAACGCCTGAGTCAATTAACTATTATTTACTCCGCTCGAGTCCAGCATGGAAATGTTCTGATTTTTTAAAACAAATTGACCTTAATCTCAAAATAGCTTTGGAATAAATTCTAAATTTATCTTTAGTCTCATCTAGCTGGACTCAAGCTACTTTACCTGTTAGATTTGGAGGTATTGGTATAAGAGAGGTTTCAAATATTGCGCTGCCGGCTTTCCTTGCCTCCTCCGTACACAGTGTTCATGATTTGTCACATAAAATTCATAAGAATGATTTGGACTTGACCTTTGCTACCGAGGCAAGAGAAGCATGGTTATGTCTCTGTCCCGGTGAGGATATTCCACTGAAACCTAACTCACAAAAACAGTGGGATATCCCGTTAGTTCAGAATGTGCAGAAATGCTTACTGAACAATTTTCACTGTGACAGAGACCGCGCCCGCTTTCTAGGTGTTTCGACAAAGGAATCCAGTTACTGGCTACATGCTTTACCATCAAGTAACCTTGGTACATTACTAGATAACGAAAGTTTACGTATAGCTGTAGGAATACGATTGGGAGCATCGATTTGTCAACCACATCGATGTCCTTGTGGCAGCGACGTCGACGAGTTAGACCTCCACGGACTTTGGTGTCAAAAAGTGCCGGCAGACTATATCGTCACGGTTCCTTGAATGAAGTCATCCGAAGGGCTCCTGTTTCCATAAATATTCCATCGGTTTTGGAGCCTTGTGGAATATTTAGGGAGGATGGTAAGAGACCCGACGGCTTGACTTAAGTCCCTTGGGTGAGAGGCAAAGCTCTTGTGTCGGACGCAACTTGCGTCGATACATTAGCGGCCTCTCATATCAAGGGTACTTTGATAAGGGCCGGGGCGGCATCAGAGATCTCTTCCTAATAAAAAAAATAGTTTATTTGTTTTGGCCCAATCTCATTTTTCATCTTCATTTATATTGTTACTTTTAGAATTGTTTTGTTCAAAATACAACCTAAGATTTGCTAGTTTTATGAAGATGTTAAGAAATTATTTGTTCAGATATTTTTTTAATTCTCTGATCGGATTTTGAATAGTTTGGGTTAGATTTTTATGATCTTATGGATTATTATGATGTCTACAGTTATTTTTTCCTTTATAATCAAGTATTATTCTTGACAGTGTAGCCAGAGAGAACTGATTGCCATGAGTCACAATCCTTGCAAATCTTTTCACTTCCTCTATGTGCAAATAGTGACTAGTCTGATGGTAGTGTAAGAGCCAAATCTGATATCCTAATCTGACATTGGACTTATATTTATTTTTGTTTAATAAAAATTGCCTGATCAAAGCTGAGTGTGAAAGAAAATTGTTTAAAAGAAAATAATATTTTTTTTTCAGATAACTTTACAAGATGAGTCTATAAAAAACAAAGTCAGAGTTATCATGGTTAATTTCACAAAAAATACAGTCCCAAAGAACAAAAACTTTGTTAATAACATTTACTTGGATGTTGATAATAACAAAGGTGAGTACAAATTTATATTAGTGTAAGAACAAATTTTAAAATTGGTTATTAATTTGTTTTGGAAATTGATTTCATACCTGCATTATTTATTTTATACCATGATGCCATTGTGAAAGGCATAAGTAATTTGTAATTTTCTTAAGCCTATGGCACCACAGTTGCCTACATAATATTTTAATTTAAAGAAAGAAAGAAACATGGTTATTCACAGTCTGAGAACTGACAACATATAATACAGAAAAAACTTTTACTGTACATTTAAAATAAAATAGACAATTTAATACAATTGTGCCACAGCATTAGACAGACTCGGTTATAGCTGGGACATCTACATCTAAACGCTGGCACTGATTTTCAGTATAACCCTGAATACAGTAAAAAATTGGAGTTATGGTGTATTAAGGGGACAGAGTTTCAGTAGTTTTTTATTACTTTTTTATCTTATTTACCATTTTAAGTTATGGTCTTTTGTTTCAGATCTCAAGGGGAAAAAATCAGTTTATATGATAACAAATGTACTGTTAGCCAAAACTATAGAGTTCAGAGTAACTATTGGGACATCTTCAAGGATTTTCCACTTAGGGAATGCATCACCATTGGTATTTGGCTTAGAAGAGTTTCTCATTGGTGATGATGGAAGACTTATTGCTAAGGTAACAATTCACAGTTTTTCTTAAGCTTGTGTATTAGGTCACTTGTATGTCTTCTACAAGTGATTACATTGAATACCTTTGTGCATTTAGGTTTATATTTAAAATCCAAGACTCTGACACTTAAAGGATTAGGCTGCTCCAGGTTTGTTTGACCTGATTAGTAGCATGGCTTCACAGAATACTACAGTGAAATAGATACATTCTACACAAATTATATGTATGGTCCATGTGGTAACGGCGAAAGATTATTGTCATATGAGGTGACTAAAGGAAACAGCCTTGAATATCGTTAGTGCAACCGTGAGATAGCGGAATAACCATCTCTAAAAATATCGGACCAAAATAATCAGATTAAAGATGGGCTGCAGCATCTGAGGTGTGACTGGTTTGGTACTGCGATCGCCAATCCGCTTGCCAAGCATGGCGATTATGGCAATTCCTTCCTATAGGAGAGACCTATGTTCTGCAGTGGACGTTAACAGGCTTTTATGTATGTATGCACACTTCGTGACTTTAGAGAGGTTATTGTAAGTTCTCCTATTTCTTATATCTTGTGAAATAACTAAGGTTAACCTACCATTATGGGTGCAAGAACAAGTGATTCGCGCTGATTAAAAGCATACGGTCCCCAGTCTTCTTCGCTTGTCAGTAAGGTCAAGAGAAAATTTTCGGACAATTCAGTGACCCTATCTCTCTCCTTCCTAGTTAGAAGCCAGAGAATATATTTTCATCTACCTTCTCGGCCTCCTATCGGACTTGGCAACAGACCCCGCCATCGCAAAGGACAGGCAGAGTAGTGTAGCATAATATCGCCAGAACTATCGCCGCCTCCTACACCACGGCTCCACTTTGCTATTAACGACAAGAATATTCTTAAAACCATGACGCCAATGTTCCCTCCTCAATCCATCAACGCGTATCCGGAGTAGGCTGCTAGCTCTTTTAGAGTTGTCAAATCGGACCAGATAGCCGGATTAGAAGTCACGATTGCCGAGTGGTTGGGTGGTTGGAATTTCGAGTCAAGAGACCCGAGTTCGATCCTCAAGTGGCCGTACCACGTACGGCTTGGACATAAAAGGCGGCGACGGGCTCACCACCTGTCACGTTGTCCCGAAAATATCTTCGGTGGAAGGTGGGTCAAAGGGACGTAATTGTCTAGACTAGACCTATGTCTACCCCTGTATTGGGAATTGCGTGAAGATATTATTATATTATTATTATAATTTATTTATATCCTCTCATAGTAATGTCGCACTAGTAGGTTTCGTTGTGTTTTTGGGCTGAAAATCTATCACATTTCACTGTGGCACTTCATGCCATGGTTACATAACCTCACCGCCACGACAAAGTAGAAATACGTTTAGGGAATGTCATTCCGCTTGGAGGTGATCTTGATGAAAATGTCACTGTAATTAATTTTAAATTTATAAATTATGTTTCACCACATAATTTTGTAATATGTTGAAGTTCACTACAGGATAAAGGACTCTCCCGTAAGGGAGGGTTTGCCATATTCGCCACGCTTGGCGATCGCAGTACCGGACACTTCCCATTTGCTTTATTTTAGTCTGACATTTTTCGAGACGATTAATCCACTATCCGTCGGAACCCTTCAACATTTTCATGGCTTTCAAGCATTACACTTGTATACATTTATAATAGTTACAATAGCAGCGTGGTCAAGTGTGATTGGAGTCAAGAGTTTGATCCCTGGTGATAGGCTCGTGCTAATGAATTTTTTTTAAATTGTGGGATTATGGTCATAAAAGGCGGCGACAGGCTCACTGCCTGTCACGTTGTCCCTAAAAAGATCTTCAGTGAAAGGTGGGTTAAAACGACTTAATTGTCTGGACATCTGTCTGGACCCTAATAGTTTGAAAATAATTTTTTCACCAAGTCTCCTCTTACTTCTTGTAGAGTCTTCTAAATCGGAAAAATTTCAGTTTAAAAAATAATTTGTTTTGTTGTTTACATGTGTGTTATTATTACATTGCTAAATAAAATTACTATATAAGCTCACACTTCTATATAAACTTGTAACCAATATTATTGTACAGGCTAATCTTTCGATCCACTAGACCGATGATAACAGGGTTTTTCTTTCGATAATATGTTTCTTATGATAAGACAAAAGATTAGTTTTCACATTAGTCATATAACTAAAAGAAAAAACGAATCACACTCCGGGATTGCCGACAGAAGTGTAATCTACTTTTAGATAAAAATAAATGTTTTTTTCTTTATTTATCTAGACGCGTTCGCAGTCTGCTATATGTAAATTCATATATGCACACACTATAGCTGCGTCTCCTAACGGTGTCGCGAGTTTAGAGATTTTATCTCATCTAAAAATATGCGTACCGCTCTAAAAAGAAAAAGAAGTTTTTACTTCAAAAAAAACTGAGCAAGTCTTAAAGTTTAAATATGTATAATATTTATAATCTTTGGATTTGATGTATTTTTTAGTTGGTGCTCAAAGCCTACCTTGACACTGTTGGTAATTCTGCAATTTTATGTATTGTTTATTCTAAACGATTCATTTGATTTCTTTGATGTGGGATATATATTTGGCAACAGTTCACATTTTACTGCAATTTGTTTTCATAATATTGGAAATAATATTAATATTATTTGTTTCCAAGTGGCATGGGCTATTCTTATTATTATAAAGCATTCGAATATTCAAAGACGTGAAATTGTCGTTCTAATTTTAAAATTACTACGGCTCATAGTTTTAGGAATGCGGAAATCTTCGTTCTTATTACTATTTCTATAAACTTTAACTTGCATAAATGTTGGTAATAGTTAGGGTGTATGCTGCAGATAGTAAGTGATTCAGGTTCGATCCCTGGCCCTACACAACTAAAATATTTGATAACAATTTTATGTACTAAATTTACCTCTAGCTCGCCAGTGAAGGAAAATGTTGTGACGAAATGTGTGCCTATGAGAAATAATAATAATAAAAAAACGGAAAATCAATCGCAAATACTAATTTATCGAGACCTCAGTCTACTCCACCACCAGTTGTTGCTAATAAAACCCAATCGTGTTCTACCTTCATGGTATATCAGTAGGGCTACGATGATTCAATAACATATACAGATGAGGGTAGTCCGTATAGTGATCGCCAATCCCCTTGTCGATCGTGTCTATTGTCTGTGGATATTACTTTTAGTATCTACTAGATACTAGTATATATTAGTAGATAATAAAAATAACATCCAAAAATACAACGGATTTCAAAAAGTTGGCGATATAATTTACTATCTTCTCGCCCGCGTGGTTGTAAATGCAATTTATAAACGGGTCTATTATGAAATCAATATGTATTTAAAAAAATACTGTTTAATCTCGGCAATTTTGTCATTAATTGATCCATTTACCAATGTATTACATAGCTTTGCCATCGCGGAGCATTTTGCCCATCATTAAAAGAACAATGTACATAATGATTTCTTGTATTTACGCGAATACTACACATTTAAAATAAAACGAAAATAGTTTTAATTTAAATTTATTTTAAAAGGAAAATGTACACGGAATAGCATTGTATGGGTTTATTAGCGTTTATTAGGATTATGTAAATGTTTTAGCTCGTGATCACGTGACGTTATAGCGGGAAACATGTCAAGGGCGAAGAGTACTTCCGAGCGTATTGTTTGTTATTATGTATATATGTATGTATACTTTATTGAACACCTCAGATAAATTATTGTTAAAAAGCGAACTCTTCCAGACAACCTTGAGTCATAAAAATTTATGTATTATTTATTTATCTATGGTAATATACTACACTGCAATGAAAGCTCGCAGACATTTCAAGTGTGTAAATGCTAGGTATATATAATTATAATGCTAGGTATATGTTCGTTATTTATATTTAGACGACCTACCTGGACGAGTTGTTTAAACTCCGGTTTTCCGGGTGTCGCAATCTCGAGGTCCCAGGTTCGATTCCCGACCGGGTCAATGTAGAAAAACCACTTTTGCTACATTTTCTCGGGTCTAGGTGTTTTGTGGTGCCTTTGTTGTTTACGATTCCATACCACAAGTACTTTAGCATCTTACATTGAGATCGGAGCAATGTATGTGATTTTGTCCCTATCTATGAATGTATTTATTTATTTATGTATATGTATATATATTTATTTATTTAGTGTTAATTTTACATTATTTTTATTTCCTATCATCGTCTATTGTTCTGTAAAATTATTTCAGCGTAATTTTTTTTTACTAAGTGTGGGTTTTTAGGAACATTGTGTGATAATTGCTAGATAAGATTGTTAGGATGGTGTAGAAACACATATATGAAAAGTTAGGTTCCTACGTCAAAATAAGTCTCTCGTTATTGTTTTTAATTTCGTTGCTAATAAACCCAATCGTGTTCTACCTTCATGGTATATCAGTAGGGCTACGATGATTCAATAACATATACAGATGAGGGTAGTCTGTATAGTGATCGCCAATCCCCTTGTCGATCGTGTCTATTGTCTGTGGATATTACTTTTAGTATCTACTAGATACTAGTATATATTAGTAGATAATAAAAATAACATCCAAAAATACAACGGATTTCAAAAAGTTGGCGATATAATTTACTATCTTCTCGCCCGCGTGGTTGTAAATGCAATTTATAAACGGGTCTATTATGAAATCAATATGTATTTAAAAAAATACTGTTTAATCTCGGCAATTTTGTCATTAATTGATCCATTTACCAATGTATTACATAGCTTTGCCATCGCGGAGCATTTTGCCCATCATTAAAAGAACAATGTACATAATGATTTCTTGTATTTACGCGAATACTACACATTTAAAATAAAACGAAAATAGTTTTAATTTAAATTTATTTTAAAAGGAAAATGTACACGGAATAGCATTGTATGGGTTTATTAGCGTTTATTAGGATTATGTAAATGTTTTAGCTCGTGATCACGTGACGTTATAGCGGGAAACATGTCAAGGGCGAAGAGTACTTCCGAGCGTATTGTTTGTTATTATGTATATATGTATGTATACTTTATTGAACACCTCAGATAAATTATTGTTAAAAAGCGAACTCTTCCAGACAACCTTGAGTCATAAAAATTTATGTATTATTTATTTATCTATGGTAATATACTACACTGCAATGAAAGCTCGCAGACATTTCAAGCGTGTAAATGCTAGGTATATATAATTATAATGCTAGGTATATGTTCGTTATTTATATTTAGACGACCTACCTGGACGAGTTGTTTAAACTCCGGTTTTCCGGGTGTCGCAATCTCGAGGTCCCAGGTTCGATTCCCGACCGGGTCAATGTAGAAAAACCACTTTTGCTACATTTTCTCGGGTCTAGGTGTTTTGTGGTGCCTTTGTTGTTTACGATTCCATACCACAAGTACTTTAGCATCTTACATTGAGATCGGAGCAATGTATGTGATTTTGTCCCTATCTATGAATGTATTTATTTATTTATGTATATGTATATATATTTATTTTATTTAGTGTTAATTTTACATTATTTTTATTTCCTATCATCGTCTATTGTTCTGTAAAATTATTTCAGCGTAATTTTTTTTTACTAAGTGTGGGTTTTTAGGAACATTGTGTGATAATTGCTAGATAAGATTGTTAGGATGGTGTAGAAACACATATATGAAAAGTTAGGTTCCTACGTCAAAATAAGTCTCTCGTTATTGTTTTTAATTTCGTTGCTAATAAACCCAAAATCAAACACCTTTAAAAATAATTATGTCGATAAATAATACGATAAAAATTATTACTCTCATAACATTACTGAAAATAATTTAATTATTGAAATTTATTTTAGAGAGTGTAAATAGAATAAATAATTTTATTATTACGCTGGGCGTCGGATATAATTGATCCAAAAACAATAATTCCATTCTTTATTGGCACAACTTCTCAGCATTATTTCTCATTCAACGCGCCAACACTTGCGCTAACACTGGTCGTGCGTTTTGTCACGTACTCATTTCTTTTGCTACCTGAACAAAACATAGGCTATGGCTACTCAATTTCAAGAGTTTCTTGGTAACAACGTCGACATCTAACTTCCGGGGGCAATCATTCTAATTCTGTGAACGTATTTAGTATATTTATTTTTACGTGCATAAAAATAAATCAGTAAAATGAATAAATAAAATAAATATCTTAACGCAATTCCTAATACAGGGGTAGTCAGAGGTCTAGTCTAGACAATTAATTCCCTTCGTCTCACCTTCCACCGAAGATATTTTCGGGACAACGTGACAGGTGATGAACCCGCGCCGTCTTTATGTCCAAGCTAACGACATAATTCGTACATAAGTTTTTTGAAAAACCCATTGGTACAATCCTGCCACCTGGGGATCGAACTCGGGTCTATCGACTCGAAATCCCGACCACGCAACCACTCGGCTATCGTGACTTAAAAAAGTCTTAGTAAAATGAAGCAATATGCTATTAAAGTTGTCGAACCTATCGTACGATTAAATATGAATTACGTTCGTCTGCTTTACCATATACCACTTGAACAGTTGCAAGTTATTTTCATAACTGATAGTTCATTGACCTCAGCATCGCATACAGTAACTGTATTCCCGCGCAAAGACTTTAACAGAAGCAATTGAACATTAATTCAACCGTATCAATTGAAACTTTAGGTGCTTAACAACTCTAAATAAAGATACCTGAATAGAAATAAAAAAGATTATGTTGTTCATTTGCTATCTCTGCATAGGTATTTTTATTATTGTTTTAGTACCTATAACTTAAAACAATTTAGCTTTCGAATGACACTAGAGTTGAGACCAATTATGTAAATAAATCTTATATCTATGATGGTGCGAGGTTGTGGAGAATGAATGGAGAATAAAGATATCTAATAACTTACCAATCGCAGAGTATTTACAAATAATGTAATAAATCGATTGCGTGACGTACGGTTTGCTGCTTTTCTCCTACGCTCCTTGACTAAGAATATCTTAATATGAACTAGGACAGAAAACTCTACCACTTGTTACACTGTCTACCACATGTTAAATTTGTTATTGAATAATTACATCGCACCATTCCACATGCAAATATAAAAGATATATGTTAGGTATATGTATGGTAAAGAAGTGCACTATCCTCCCTGCCAAGGGAAAAAAATACAAAAATATCCACACACTGTTTTTATTAAATGTCACAAAAGAATTACTTCTCTTCTGACTAGGTAACATATACCTTGCATGCGGAATGGTGCGATGTAATTATTTAAAAAACAACTTTATAATGAATTTCCGTCTGTGTTTAGAGTATTAAAATGTGTTTTTATCCTTAATATTAATTCGGCTATGTTAATTTATTACAGGAGCCTGTGACAATTAAGTCTAAATCTCTGCATTGGCAGAAGTTAGACCCTTCGGATCATCTCTACATCCCCGAAAAGAAAGATGTGGCATGCGAGGATTAAACTCCTTTATAATGAGTCTTTCTAGAAGAGCACGAAAAATTTTATATTGTAATACATAGCATTACAATTGATGCTTATTCAGATTTTTAATCACAATAACTAATGAATTGACACATTTTGTTAAATTAATTAGATGCTTATAATTAGATGTGATCAGTAGAGAAAAACTTTACTATAAGTATTGTTTTCCCAAGGATTCAATTTTGTTTTAAATGCACTCTGTAGTAGGTGCAACTATACTATATTTATAATGCTAGCTATTATCATTGTGATGGATGTTTTAAATCTTATAATCCACTAGTAGCTTAGTTATGACATGAAATGGGTTTTTGTACTGTTGTATAATTATATGAATTTCGTTCAGATTCTCTTTGTGCTTTGATCGCCGGGTTTTTAATTCAGAGTACTAATTCTTAATTACACTATGGAATCTTAATTAAAATATGGTAATGGTTAAATAAATTTTGCCTGAATTAATGTTACACATATATAACTTAAATTACGTTAAAATTATGTTACGTCATTGTATGTCAAACAGATTACTATAAAATAATATGTTATGAATAATATATACAATATATATGCAAATATAATTCGTTACGTTTTAGTTGGCATCGAATCATAAAATTCGACGTATTAGAATGTGGTTCCATGGTGTAATGGTTAGCACTCTGGACTTTGAATCCAGCGATCCGAGTTCAAATCTCGGTGGAACCTGCAATTTTTTTTATTCACAAATGCTGGTTCTCTATTGCTTTGTTTTTTATCTGGCTTGATCAACGTAATTTAATAGCAATGCAACTCTAAAAAATGTAATACTTGAATATCATTTTACAGATCATCTTTCGAGATTATCTGTAAAATTATCACAATTACTATTATTAATACACGTGTTTCATAAAATTGTTTATTATCTACATATATATTAGTATTAGTGACAAATAGAAGAACTTTTGCCTTTGCTTCATAAATAGAAGTAATTTTAACATTAACCCAAAGGTTTGCATGTAAACGCAATTCATTTATTAGAAATAATTTATTATTTCAACATTCCAAAATTTTACTTATGTATACCAAATTATTTTACATGTTTTGTGGTGATTTATTTTGCGGTATTATTTTGTTGTTGTGTACTTATTTTTATAAATTACTATTTTATCAGTATTTCTAAGGCAAATATAAATATGCCTAAATTGTGCTGTGGAACCGATCCGTAAATCATAACTATGTTATTTAGACATTTTGTTTTGAGAACTGCTTAAAAATTTTAATTAATTGTGTGATAGATAGTGTCGGTTATTAATTTATGTGATTCATTTAGTATTAAAATTTACTTAATTCTTTTGTGACATTTAATAAAAATAGTGTGTGGATATTTTTGTATTCTTTTTTTCTTTCTAAAAACTTCCGACCTTATTATATGGTATATACATACACTAAATAATTTAAATATGAAACAACACTGCTTTAAGGTCAGGTTCCTCGTTGTTTAAAAACATTTTTAATGTTTATAACGACCAGATAGCCTGGTTGATAATGACCCTGCCTTCAAGCTAAGGGTTGCGAATTTGAGTTCGTAAGGGACTAAATTTTTTAGAACTTAAATTTACATTTTCACAGAACTGTCTCAGTTCTGTAAAAATGTAAATTAAAAAAAATATTAAGTTTTACATGTAAAATATTATTAATATTAAACGACACGATAGCCGAGTGGTTGCGTGATGGGAAGTCGAGTCAAGAGAGAACGATCCCCAGGTGGTTTTTTTAATATTCTTATGATTTTTTATATTTTCATATTTAAAAAATGATAAATATTGATTCCATTTTCTTCACAATGAAATATCCGAATAAGAAACTTTTAAGACTATTGTCTTTGTATTTGTATAAGTCTCAAAAAAATTATTCGGTGGAAGGTGGGTCGAAAGGACTTAATTGTCTAGATCTCTGTCTACCCCTGTATTGGGAATGGTGTGAAGATATTTAATATAATTATTGTTTTCTTTGACTACAAAGATTTTATTATATAATATAGCACCACTCCTTTTTGTTTATTACTAGGAGCGCATTACTGTTAAGGAGTTAGTGTAGTGGGTGTGAAAGTGAGAAGGGACGTGTCGACACCGGCGACAAATATAGTCACGTGAGTTCATAGCCAATGAAAAAAAAAATGGATAAAATCTTTACCATCGAGCATGACGGTACAGATGAGGTTTACGGTGGAGCGAGTTCACTCGTGAGGTATAGGTTAAGGTAGTATGCGTCCGGAAACAGACGGCGATAGAGCATTCTTTCTAACAGTGGCGAAGGCTACGAAGATCGGCAACCAATTTACTGCCGCCCAGCAGTCGTTTGGCTCGTATTGGTATTTTGCTGAACGATCCCACAGATTGCTACAGTACTCGTACTTCATGCAGGATTTATAGATAGTTAAAAGCTGTCCCGTGGTGAAGGACTTCTTTTTGTAGAGAACAGATATGCCTCCTTGTTAGACGTGTGCGTTACTTTTTTCAAAACGGTTACATAACCGTGATTGAATTTTCATATTC
Organism: Sericinus montela; assembly: GCA_029286605.1. NCBI lineage: Eukaryota > Metazoa > Arthropoda > Insecta > Lepidoptera > Papilionidae > Sericinus > Sericinus montela. Next base: position 8,857,514 of record JAGSMR010000019.1, on the reverse strand, counting down.
ATATTTACCTAAAATAAAATTAAGTTTATTTTGAGTTCAGCTATAAATAATCATTTAGACAGGGATGACATCACGTACACTATTCTGATCCCAAAGCCAGAAGCTAAAGCACTAGTGTTATCGGAAACAACGAAGGTACCACGAACACCCATACCCGAAACGATCTAGATAAAGTACTACATTGAGCCATACAGGACCACAGAATCGTCTTTTCTTCTCGAATATAGTAATATTTCATAAGACTTCCACGATATTTTTAAAGTATTTATGATATAAATAAAAAATGTTACATCAACTTACTTTACAACAACACAAAATGTAATAAGCGACATGCATACATAAATAGTAACTGTAAAGTTCCATGTGACGAGATCTCTCCCGTAAGGGAGAGTTTAGCTCAGTATCGTTAAAAGGGCTTTGTCCACAGAACTCCAGCAAAGGGCGAGCTTAGAGGGGCGCAAATTGTCAATTAGCGCAATTACAGCTTCTTTCTTAACATAAATAAAATTCTAAATTCGTTCCAACCCGGTATCTGTTCAGGTCACAGTACATCCAAAGCTCCTATCAAAATTATTATCGACGTCAGGCACGGCGTGGAGAATAGAGAGGTCACTGTATTAACGCTGCAGGATTTCAGTAATGCTTTTAACAATATTGACTTCGATATACCCCTAGCTCATCTACGCACTCTTAACATACTCCTACAGTTATTGGCTGGTTTTTAAATTAACTGTTTGGTCGCCGGCAACGTATGCGCATTGATGATTCTTTTTCGTCTTGGTGTGAAATGAGTGCCGGTATACCTCAGGCGGCATGTTGTCTCCTACTTTTTTTGCTATCTTTATAAACGCTATTTCTTTCGCTGATTCGTTTCGTACTTATAAATAAATAAACAAATATTTTCACGCAATTCCCAATACAGGAGTAGACAAAGGTCTAGTCTAGACAATTAACTTAAATAAAAACTAGATATTTTCGGGACAACGTGACAGGTGGTGAGCCTGTCGCCGTCTTTAAGTCCGTCCGTGTCCAAGCCAACGATGTAATTCGTACATAAGTTTTTGTAAAACTCATTAGTACTGCCACCTGGGGATCGAACTCGGGTCTCTTGACTTGAAATTCCGACCACCCAACCACTCGGCTATCGTGACGTTTCATACTTGGCATTTGCAAATATGATCATGTTTCAGAATATCGTAATAGGCTCAAGTGGTTACCATTCGCTTTCGGCGGAACGCACATATTCTTTTTCCTCCTTCTACTCCCATCTATCTTAAAGAACGATTCCATTTTCCCCACCTTTTCAATTCTCGATCTTTACGCTCGTAAGAAACCCTTCAGATAAAAATTCCTGTTCATTCCACATCGTTTTACAGTGATTTTTTTTGAGCAGGCTACCAAGCTGCAAGCATGCCGCATGCTCTCCTTGTCCATATCCGTCATGACAAATCTCTGCCTATTTATTACTTCTAAAACCCTAGTTGCTGAACACTACCTTTTTATTTATTTATTTATCACGTCGCCTTACTATTATAGATTCTAGTTATTTTTGTATCGATACTATATCGTTATTATGTCTGTATGTGTTACATTGATTAAAATTTAAAAAAATATCTTCACGCAATACAGGGGTAGATAGAGGTCTAGTCTAGACAATTGAGTCCCTTTGACCCACCTTCCACAGAAGATATTTTCAGGACTGCAGCATGTTATATTGATATTATGTATAATTAATATTTTTAAACTAATATTTGAAAACGTACGCATCAATATGTAAATACCGTTGCATGTATGTCTTTGCATGTAGGATGTGCGTAGGACGATTACTTTGCCTATTATTAATGTGATGTGTATTGAACTAATCTTAATGAAAACCATCTAGATAAGCTGAATCGTCACGTAAATAACTGTGTCCGATTCATCTTTTGTGTTCGTAAGTTTGATCATGTTTCTTCTTTCCGTTCTAAGCTAAATTGGCTTCCCATTCTTCAACGAAGCCACACCTGGATACTTCTTACACTTTTCTCTATATTATTCGACGACCAACTTCCAGATTACTTGAAACGTAACTAAAAATTTCTGTGTGATACACATAATAGACCTCTTCGTTCTTTGGAGACTCTTGCTCTCCATTCCACTACAACGTTCCGGTTTCATTTCTACTTCGTTTGGTGTACAAGCCACACGACTTTGGAATGCACAGCTTGAATCATTGAGACAACCCTGCAGTAAACTTACATTTAAAAAGATTCATTTCATTCACTAAGTTAAATTTGCTATTATAATAAATATTTTTGTGTTAAATAAAGTTTTCTGTATAACAATGCAAATGCGTTCACAACATCGGTATTGTTTACCTTAGGTATTTACATTAATATTGATGTTGAAATACCGAGATTATTGCCTTAAACATCGATGATCATCGACATCCCTATTGCAAGTTAAACATTTTCATAGAGAATATAACCACTACGCTTTAACAAACATCAACGTCAAATAAAAACCTAAAACAAAACAATAGCAATAATGTTGTTTGTTGTGTATTGAAGGTAATTCAAATTTAAGAAAAAATATTTGGTTTTGTTGTTTTGTTAGTATTGACGAGTTTGTAATAGGTCTTCACAAACATGGCAAATAATTCGATAGGCCAAGGATCTAACATGCCATCTATTGGAAGTTTAAACCCACAAAGTGCAATTCAGTATGTTAATAACCCCCTTCAAAGCCCACAGTTACAGGCGTCTTCAATTCAAGGTTCACCTTCTCAGCATAGCCCCATGGGCACTCAATCACAAGTTGGCGCAAAAGTGAATCAAGGCGGGGGTGGAGATCAAACCACACAAGTAAGCTGAGCTGATATATAATAATATCTGATAGCATAATATTTAACATTATGAATAAACTGATTTCCGACCAATCAATAGCCTAAAGAGTAGTGACACTGTTTCTTTCCTTGAAACTATTGGTAGTTGGGGTTAGAATTCTACTTAGGGCAAACATTTGTGTGATGTAAATTTGTACTCCAGTCATGGTGGTCGCCTTTAATTTTATCTATGCAAGAATATCATATCAAAGGACTATTTTGGACTTTAAGACGCTAATGGCACCATTTGTCACATTGTCCCGAAAAACCTTCGAAGAAATGTAGGTCAATATACAGTTTAAAATCTTTATTTCTCAAAAGAATTACATTTGTATTCACTTACATGAGAAATGTACTAACTAATAACAACAGTCAATGTGAACATCAAAATTAACACAAACAATGCTACTTTAAGAGTTGATGATAAAAAAAAGGAAGAATATGAGGAAGGTTCATTAATTTAGTTGAACCCAATTTTAAATAGAGTCACACAATTTAATAGGAGTTAAATTTGCTAGTTTATGAAGAACTAAGTGCAGTTTTTTAATGCACTTATTATTAATTTTAATTTAAATTTGCAATAGTTTGCTTTAAGAGTTTTTTAAATATATGTATCGATTTGGATTCTTTATATGTTTCAGTAGTTTGTTGTAAAATTGAGTGCCTTCATAAAGTAAATTTTTTTTCTTGTAATTTGTTCTTGGGGTACACAAATAAATGTTTTGAGCATTTCTTAAACTACATTTGTGTACATTATATTTTTTTGTCAAAGTTATTTGAGAATAAAAAAAAAATAAATAAAATATCTTCACGCAATTCCCAATACAGGGGTAGACAGAGGTCAAGTCTAGACAATTAAGTCCCTTTGACCCCCCTTCCTCCGAAGATATTTTCGGGACAACGTGACAGGTGGTGAGCCCGTCGCCGCCTTTATGTCCAAGCCAATGATGAAATTTGTACATAAGTTTTTGAAAAACTCATTGGTACTACCACCTGGGGATCGAACTCGGGTCTCTCGACTCGAAATTCCGACCACCCAACAACTCGGCTATCGTGACTCGGTTATTTGAGAATGAATAAGATTATGTATTATTTTATATATTAATATACATGAATTATATTGGCAGTTTTGTTCAATATTTAGTAACTTGGTCTCTTTATATATTTGAGATGTTGGTGTAAGATAGTCATAATTAAATAAGGTTTTAATTATTTTATTTTGTGCAACCTGAATATGCCCTATGTTGCTTTTTGCTGCTACGTCCCACACTTCAATAAGATAGTCTAAGTGTGGTTTTACAAGCGGATTATAAACAACATACCCACCCAGATATACTTCTTAAAAGTCTGAACAATGACACAAGTTTAGAACGGAGTTGCTCTATATGAGGCTTCCATGTGAGATGATTATCTAATATAAAATCATATTTTATATAGATATTTTTCTTTATTTGTTTTATTTATGATTTTTCGATTTGCAACAAGTAATTTGTTACTTGGAACTTTCTTATTTTTGGCTATAAAAATTGTGTAATTTGTTTTTCATGCATTTATGGTTAGTAAGTTGCATTGAAACCACATATTTAGTAAGTTAAGGTCTTTTTGAGCATCTTCAAAGATTACATCTGCAGACTGCCTAGAGGAAAATAAACTGGTATCGTCTGCATATAACGTTATCTCTCCCTTAAGATCCAACTCGAGTACATTATTAATATAAACTAGAAATAAAAGCAGACCCAAAATAGACCCCTGCGGAATTCCACACATGATCGGTGCTGGCCTCCTTTGATAAGTGCCTAATATAATTTACTAATTTACTAGTAATATAATTTAATATTCCTATATATGTTTAAGCAAAATTCAAGTAATAATCCCGATGTTAGTCCCGAAAATATCTTCGGTGGAAGGTGGATCGTAGAGACTTAATTGTCTTGACTAGACCTCTGTCTACTTCTGTATTGGGAATTGCGTGAAGATATTTATTTATTATTATTATTTATTAAAATTCAAGTATATAGCTGCTGGTGTGACATCAAGATGAGTTGTAAAATCTGGGTTCGACTCTCCAATGTTGACTTTATGGTTTGTTTACCACAGCTGTTTGCTATGGCTGGTTTAACACCAGCGAGCTGATAAGCGTCAAAACAAGCCCTATGTGTCATAGCTGAAATTGCTTCAAAACATTATTTGTGCACTTGACAAACAAGGCACTGTGCACTAAATGTCAAAATCACTGTACCTTTGTACTAAGAATCTAATAGTCTTGTAGATGTAGTATTAGGAATGGAGTGAAAATATCGTTGAATAGATTTTTCATTATTTAATTTTCTAACGTTTTTCTTTTCTGTACAAAAGATTAATTGTTTATGTGGTATACATTTCAGTTACTGAGTAGACCACGCCTACAAGAGTTAGTACGTGAAGTAGATCCAACAGTTCAGTTAGATGAAGAAGTAGAGGAAATGTTGCTGCAGCTTGCAGATGATTTTATAGACACAACACTGAATGCAGCCTGCGCACTAGCTAAACACAGACATGCACCGAGTGTAGAACTTAAAGATGTACAACTACATTTAGGTATGCATTTTTCAGTTACTATAAATATGAAGACTTTAAAAACTTAAATCTTACCTAACTTATTGAAAAACCCAAGATCGCTAGATGTTAGGCTCAAACCAATGGGTGGTTTGAGTGTAAAACCTAGGCATCTTAAGTCTTTATTCAATTCCGATCACCCAACCATTTGTCTGTCATTACTTTTGGAAGAAATGGTGATCAATACTTTCCTTTTCTTTACCACTCGACAAAATTTATTTTACCGTGAGAATAAATGTGTTTTATTTTTCCAGAACGACAATGGAATATGTGGATACCAGGTTTCGGCAATGACGAACTACGGCCTTACAAACGCGCCGCTGTTACAGAGGCACACAAACAACGTATGGCTCTTATAAGGAAGACAAGTAAAAAATACTAGTTTTAAGCTTGTGTATTTAGTGAAATTGTATGTATGGTTAAGGACTCTAAAAATAAATAAATTTTCTATTACATTATTTTTATTGCCTATTTGTTTTAATTAAATACACTTTATAAATGTGAAATCAAATCATTTGAGTTTCGATATAAGAAACATAAATCACATCCATCGATCGTCACTTTTTAAACGATGGTACCGTTTCGTATTGAGTCACGATTGTTGAGTGGTTGGGTAGTCGGAATTTCAAGTCCGAGATCCGTTTTCGATCTCCAGGCGACACGCTCGTACCAATGGGTATTACAAAAACTTATGTACGAATTATATCGTTGGCTTGGACATAAAGACGGCGACGGACTCACCACCTGCCACGTTGTCCCGAAAATATCTTCGGTGGAAGGTGAGTCAAAGAGACAATTGTCTAGACTAATACTCTGTCTACCCCTGTATGGGGAGTTGCCTGAAGGTATTTATTTATTTATTATAGAAATAGCATGGGAGCGATCAACTCATTCCCTGGGGTTACTGGCATTAACATATTCATTTATATTGTAATAACTCTTTATGTACAGTTTTTCTTTGATATATGCTTTAAACCTGTTATATAGGCAAACTGTGCACTTTTGCCGGGATTTTTTAGTTGTAGAAGCGTACACACCATCTGTTTACATCAGTAAGGCATCTTATTTTCCTTACTGCAAATGCTGCAGAACTAAGTTTAGATATATGGGGGCCCCATTGAAGCTTCGCATTAAGAGTTATTCCAAGAAAAACAGTCGTATCCACATGGTCTAACTCTTTCCCATTTACAAGTACTTTGGAGCCACAAAGGTGTTTAACATTGGGTGTTGAAATTTTTATACATTTAGTTTTAATGTCATTTAAAAGCAAATTATTTGCATTAAACCAATGAACTATACCAGACAGCATTATTCATCTCGTCAAATGTTACAACATGTTTAATTTTAAAAGTTCAAGAGGTATCATCGGCAAACAATACTATATCATGTTTATTCCGTACAAAGTAATCATTAATATAAATAAGAAAGAGAACGTGGCCAAAAATCGAACCCTGCGGTACGCCCATTGATATCCTCGACCCAGAAGAACTTGTGCCATAGATTACAACTTTTTAATTCTATTTGGTATATAAGAATCATATTTCTAATGCTATAGTGGTGTCATTTCCTGATATGTGTGTTATGATTAACGCAATCGAAGGCCTTGAAGAGATCACAAAAGATACCCAGAGCATCCTGTGAACCCTCCCAAGCCTCAAATATTTGCGTAATCAGCTCTACACCAGCATAGGTTGTAGAGCGACCTCTTGTAAAACCAAATTGGTTTTGGTTCAATATTTATTTGCATTAAAATGTTTTAACAATAGATTAAGAATATTTTTTTCGAAAATTTTACTTAGTAAGAGTAGTAACTAATAAAAAATTTTACTTAGTAAGTTGGTAGTACAGAAATAGGTCTAAAGTTAATAGGGTCTGAGGTACTACCAGATTTATATAAAGGTATGACTTTAGTATGTTTTATAAGATTAGGAAATACACCGGATTTTAAATACATTAAAAGTAACTTACTTATTCCACACATATTTCCATTAAAATACCTGACAGGTTTCGCCTTTATGGCATTATTGAAGGTTTTTTTATTACAGTTATAATATAGTGAGATAGAAAACGTACCTCCTAATCGTATCTTTAAGAAATAAGATTAGAATAAAGAAAAAAGTAAAAGTGACTTTTAATGTGTTGAAGTTCCACCAAGAGACATCAATCGTGAGTATTCAACACCTGATTTTATACTACTGTTGAAAATAATGGCCAAATGACGCGCAATAAGTTCTATTATTGATGCGATCACTAAATCAGAAATCCCTCACAAGTCCGCCGTTTTCTTAAATTCAATAGTTTTAGAAATTTTTACAATTTCTCTAGAATCTATTGTTTTAAACTTAACTATTTTGGTACAAGCATTTACATTTTCGTTCATCTCCTTGCGTTTCCCCTAATCGCTAAGCTTAGCAACCAGAGTGGTAATTGCAGACTTACTCCTAGTAGACTAAAAACTAGCTCATAGTTTACAAGTCCTTAGCATTTCCTTGAAGATGAAAGAATTATTAATGATGAACTTTTTGCAATGGTTTGTATATTCCCTTGTGGTTTTATAGAATGAATACTTCTATCCAACTGTATTGTCTTTCAGCGTATGCTGATTAGGCGCGATTATGTTTAATCCTGCCATGGGAAAGTGACGTGGTATGAATACCTACGTGTTACGATATCTGTCACTCATGTAGAATTGATTAATACGAACGAAACTTTTTCGAGTTTGCTGGATACGGGACAAACACTGAAATACATTTTTCATATCTTTTATAATTAAAAGCTAATGCTTTTGTATATCTTTTTTATGTTGGATACTCTGGTACTTGGAAGTTAGGTACCATAGCTGACTATTTAATTTTTGTTAGTTTTTATTCTTTGATAGCCATCTTTCTTTGCTCCAGCTTTTAATCTATAGTCCTTCGGAAATAAAAAAATCTTTATGTTTGCATTTGATTCGAGAGTTTAAAAGGACGGATAGAAGAGAAGAAGGAAGGATAAAAGATTGTCATTAAAAACTTCTAGGGTGTATCTATTAACATCTTCTGGTTTCTTCTGTATCATAAATCTAAAATTTATCAGTCCAGCCATTTGGTAAAAGATAAACTATTCGTCTAAATTTTGTTTTACCTAACACCACCGACTGATGCAATTGAAGAGGTCCACATGCAAACGTAAATATTCCCTCTATATTTTTTGATAGAGAAGAAATATTCTGTGAGTGGTAGAGCCACGCATCAGCTTTTGTTGTTTCATGAATGGGCCGGCACGACCGGGGAAGTACCACGACCTCACAAAATACCGGCGTGAAGTAGAAGTCTGACAAACTTTTTGAATACTATTTGATAGATAAGAATCAATAAGGTCGAGTGCGGTATTTCTAATGCCATAGTGGTATAATTTCCTGATAAGTGTATTATGATTAACGCAGTCGAAGACCTTGGAGAGATCACAAAAGATACCCAGAGCATCCTGTGAACCCTCCCAAGGCTCAAATATTTGCGTAATCAGCTCTACACCAGCATCGGTTGTAGAGCAACCTCTTGTAAAACCATATTGACTTTGGTGCAATAATTTATCTGCATTAAAATGTTTTTAAAAATTGATTAAGAATATTTTTTTCGAAAATTATACTTATAATTAGTGTTGGTAGTACAGAAATAGGTCTAAAGTTACTAGGGGTCTGAGGTACTACCAGATTCATAAAAGGTATGACTTTACTTTGTTTTATAAGATCAGGAAATACACCAGATTTTATACTATTGTTTAAAATAATGGCCAAATGAGGCGCAATTAATTCTATTATTGACGCGATTACTTCAACAGATATCCCTCACAAATCCACCGTTTTCTTAAATTCAATAGTTTTACAAATTATCTTTTGTTTTAAACTTAAATATTTTGGTACAAACATTTACATTTTTCTTTAGTAATGTCTCGGCAACAGCGGAAGAAGAATTCAGCGACGATGTAGTCTTGTTAGGAATATCACTAAAGAACTTGTCAAACTCTTGCCCTATGTAGCCTTACGAGAGCCCAACTTGCGGCCTGTAAATGTCTACAACAGAATATAGGCCAATCCAGTAACCCTCCTTGCGTTTCCCCTAATCGCTAAGCTTAGCAACCAGAGTGGTAATTGCAGACTTACTCCTAGTAGACTAAAAACTAGCTCATAGTTTACAAGTCCTTAGCATTTCCTTGAAGATGAAAGAATTATTAATGATGAACTTTTTGCAATGGTTTGTATATTCCCTTGTGGTTTTATAGAATGAATGCTTCTATCCAACTCTATTGTCATTCGGCGTATGCTGATTAGGCGCGATTATGTTTAATCCTGCCATGGGAAAGTGACGTGGTATGAATACAATTAATACCTACGTGTTACGATATCTGTCACTCATGTAGAATTGATTAATACGAATGAACTTTTTCGAGTTTGCTGGATGAGGGACAAGGATTGAAATACATTTTTCATATCTTTTAATTATCTTTTGTATGTCTTTTTTATGTTGTACTTGGATGTTAGGTACCATAGCTGAATATTTTATTTTTGCAAACAAAGATGTTTGTATATCCTTCGGATATACAAACATCTTTGTAATAATCTATAGTCCTTCGGAAATACAAAAATCTTTATGTTTGCAATTGATTCAAGAGTTTAAAAGGACCCTAATAAAAGATTGTCACTAAAATCTCTTAGGGTGGTGGCGCAGCTTTTTTTTATGCCACAGCATGGAATCTTGCTTGGACATAATGATACCCATTCCATCTTCAGTAATAATTTTACCCAGTACACCATTCAGCTCATGTTGACCATTTTCTATCTCCGAGATTGGAAATATTTGCTTTATTAAGTTTAAGATTCGCAGTTATAATTTTGTTGTCGTCGATTATTTTCTCTATGTTAAAGTAGATTTTTAGTTTACTTAGTGACACTTTATAGAACTGCAATGATAAAAATAAGGGTAAAGAAATTCCTAAAAACAATTATAATTTTCTAAAAATTTTAATCTAATTCCGACGACGATGAATCAGAATAATTATTTTTCTCCTCCATTAAAAATTCATTAGGTATTATATCCATTTTCATATCATTGATGAACTCTTTTAAGGCAAGTTGTATATCCCAATTGCAACACTTCAGCCGTCTGTAAAAATAAAAGGAAATGTTTATTCATTATTGATTTTATGTCTCTACAAATCACTTTGTATGTTTCAAATGTTGCCCAATGTCAATGGAGGTGCCAAATTAAAGTTCTAATGCCTGATAAACATCATCATAAACTGTTTGAGTGACAGACGAAAAATTTAAAATCATTATTTATGTGAAGTCACGATACCCGAGTGGTTGGGTGGTCGGAATTTCGAGTCGAGAGACCCGAGTTCGATCCTCAAGTGGCCGTACCAAAAACCTATGTACAAATTATATCGTTGGCTTAGACATAAAGACGGCGACGGACTCACCACCTGTCACGTTGTCCCGAAAATATCTTCGGTGGTAGGTGGGTCGAAGGGACTTAAATGTATAGACTAGACCTCTGTCTACCCCTGTATTGGGAATTGCTTGAAGATATATATATTTATTATTACACTATATCCCAGTGGTTGTGTGATCGGAATTCGAATCAAGAGACCCGAGTTCGAACCCAAGGCCGTACCAAGGGGTTTTTCCAAACTTATGTACGATTTATATCGTTAGCTTGGATATAAAGACGGCGTCGGGCTCACCTGTTACGTTATCTCAAATAAATGTCTTCGGTGCAAGGCCGGTCGAAAGGACTTTTCTAGGCTTCTGTCAGTACTGGGAATGCCGAGAACGATATTTTTAGCAAGATTTATTTATGTAACATGTAGGGCGGTAACTTTTTTGTAATATGTATAGTTTTTTAAAGTACAAGCGCTGCAAAATCTACTACTAGTACGCTTACGCCAATGATGAAATTCGTACATAAGTTTTTGAAAAACTCATTGGTACTGCCACCTGGGGATCGAACTCGGGTCTCTCGACTCGAAATTCCGACCACCTAACAACTCGGCTATCGTGACTATAGGAGATATAGTGTCTTCTGTAATTTTACAAATCCATACACTATTATATATGTCTTGCTGTAAGGAAATATTAAGCGTGTATGGCAACATTTATCCAACATAAAATTGAGTAAAAAAATGTCAAAATTTTTATTAACTAATAAGAAAATTTAAAAGAAAGAGACTTACCGTTCAGCTTCAGCCTTCTTCAGCAGAGTGAGACGCATGTATGCCTTACAAATCATTTGAGCTTCGGATTCGTCGGGATTCAGAAGACGTAACTCATTCATATTCTTTATGGGGAACTAAAATGCATGCAAATTATTTATCAAACAATTAATGTTACTTAGTCGCCTCATACGAAGACCACTGGACGAAGGGGGGGTCAATTCAAGACCCCGTAACTACACGGCAATTTAGGCCATAACTTAAACGTAAAACACTACGTTTACTGTTCAGATTACAACCATAATTTCATAGATATATATTCGTGATACTTGATGTCTTGATAATCTGTTCTCTCTGGCTACCCAATCAGGGATGAAACGTGAAGGATGAAACGTAAATACATAAAACAGTATATTGCATTGTTATGAAATAAAAGATGGACGAGACAATATTCCCTTTTTAGATGAACACATTATGATGCAGTTTCTAGTAAACAATGTAATTTATTTCTTACAGTTAGGACAGTGTTTAAAACTTCTACTAACGTACTAACATACAGTACCTTAAAACTATTCTGTATTTGCTCCGTATTGGCCAACGATATGCTTATCATTTCGTTCATAATGTGATAATACGAAGTTCCAGTCACTGTGTATACATTAAAAATAAGTGTTCTTCTGAACTGAAAGTATTGTTCGGCTGCATTTTCCACTATCTCCTTGAAGATGCCGTCTATTATTAGTATCATATACTTATTCTGTAAAAAAAACCACATTTAGAACATTTATTCAGTAATCTAATGCTCAGTACACAAATCAAATCTCAGAAAAAAATACAATTGTCATGAGTGTTGCCACAAATGCCACTGCCAGTGTGCCACTGACTCAATAAAAAGGGTGGTATAAGATGGGTGTTATAACCGTGTGTATATGTGTGTTTGTTTGTAGCATTGTAGCTCTAGGATGACATAAAATTCCGATATGACATTTGCAACAGTTTCAACACCTTGTTACAATCACAATATGGACTTATAACCTGCATTCGCTTTTATACACAAATTATCAATTTCGATCACCGCTAAAACTTCTAACAGCAATATAAAGTGTTAACTTTATTAAAAGTTTGGTGGTGACGACATTTTGACAACTTCTCAAATAAAAAAATGCTTAGTTGCTAAAAAATGCCAACCCATACCCCTAGTACCCACAACCTGTATAGAGTAATGTTCACCAGTTTCATCAATCTAAATATTTCAGAGAAAGCGTTTGCCCAGCAGTGGGAATATAAAGGCCGCTACTTGACTTTATATTTGACAGTCACAGCATCTGGGTGGACACGTGTCTGGCAGTACGATCACTAGAGTGCCGATAATGGAATGTGTCATAATAAAATGAAATGAAATGTGTCATAATAAAATGCAATGTAACATTTGCAAAAGAAAACATCACACGCTCTTACATCCGGTAACGCAACCAGAAAACCGAAATCAGGACAATGTAGAAAATACAGATATTGAAACGCCCACGCCTGTTGTTTCGTATGTCAGCCACATAAACAAAGGTAACAGGTACTGTTACCTACAGCTATGGTAAATTCCCTCCGCGAACTTCCACCAAAAAGCCGGTTAATTTCCGGCTCGAAGGACCAAATGTACACCACTAGAGGTACAATGGGCCACTCGGTACGCGAGAAAGAAAGACTGGTTACTCTCGCCGCACTGAATATTTATTACTGGACGAGCAGAAGCAACATTTAAATTATCTCAAGTGGCTTATATATGAATTACATAACAGTGAAATAAATAAATGAAATTATTTAAATTGCATTGTATATTTATAAAACTAGACGAGCAAGAAGCAACATTTACTTTTTTTTTGATAACCGTGGAGGAAAATGCTTTACGCACGAACGTTTCCTGACCGGGAGGCCACGGAAACGAACGGTGTCGGACTCGGATCTCAGATGGAGCAACATACCGACTAAAACCTCGTCTAGACCTCTGCCCACCCCTGTATTGGAAATGGCGTGAAGATATTAAAAGTTTAGCCAAGAAGCCGATTAATTTCATTCAAGGGTGGGCCATAAGTAAAACTCAACCTTAATCACAAAAAATTTTGTAAGATTTATTAGTAACCGATGGAAAATGGTTACTTACGTCATGTCTCAGAACGTCTACCGTGAAGGTATTTACATCGTGTACAGTCTGAGGGAATTTGGAGAGAGTTCTAACAATACTCATTCTGCTCACGAATACTCTTTGCTTATTCTCTATTAAGATTTTCTTCGCGGGATTCGCTGCATTGCGTGAGTGAAGGCCGTAGTGTGGCATTACTTTGTCTTCCGAGTCTAAAAATATTTGCTGATTATTAATAATTATCCAGTTAAGTTAGCAACGATACATATAAAAAATTTAAGTGTGTTTGTAATTCAAAATTAATAGCTTTTCATTAAATTCATTCGAAAGTTTCTACAGTACTTAAATTTTAAAATTTTTAGCTGGACTGATTTTAACGAGACTTTCAGTTGCAGTTAGCTGATGGTATAAGTAGTAACATGGCTTCTTTTATTTTATAAAATGAATTTTGGCTAAGCATTAAATGTTAAACTGCGAGTAAAGACGCGTGGGGCAGCTAGTTATAAATAATTGTTTCAAACTATGTGAAGAAACTTGTTATAAACTTACCACTGAAATCAGTAGATATAGTCAAAACAGCAGCCATATCGTAAAACATGTCGATCTTAGAGCGCGGCAACGTGTCGTAATGTGCAAAGTACAGAGTTACGAATTTCTCGACCACCATTTTGGTCTTTTTATCAGGAGTCACTAAGAAGTGCTTCGAAAAAGGATACATTATACCATACTGATTAATTTTGACACCATCCTGAAAATTGTCGATACATTACTAACACTAACTTAGTTGTGAGCCTTTAATATATTTGTAATAAATAATTATTTAATTTTTCACGTATATCGACGAATATTTTAACACTATCTAAAAACAACAAAAATTTCTAGGTTGAATTTCTTTAATAAATATAAATAACATATATTATAATAATATCCCCTAATAATAAAAAGTGCCATTAAAATCTTAATTCTTTAACTGCAGAACATATCAAGTAATCACTTTTAAAAGTCTCGAAATCGAATCGAAAAAATCGGCGAGACCTCTACAAAAATATAGTCTCCTTAGTCATACTTTATCATATATTACAGTTACAAATCTTTTGAAGTTAGCAAAGAATGTAACAGATGATCAAAGAATATTTTAAAATAAAAATAATAGCAGAAATATTAAAAATTGTGGTTCCAAGGTGACCAGCCCCAACTAACAGCATCTGTTCACAAGCATGATGCATATTGCAACCAAACATTCGGCTCAACCAACTTAAATCTAAGCGATACACAAGCTACCCTCAACTATTTATGGAGATTATACAAATACTGTGGCTTGAAGAAATATTTAATAATGTAAATTATGGAGATTCACAGCATCAAATGTTTAATAATAGTCAATATTTTTTAGGCCATCAGTATATGAATGTTTAAGAAGTGCTAAAACCCATAAAAATAATGTTAAAGAAACAGTAGATGCACATAGAATTCTTGTTAACTCACTAATTCAGTCAATCTTGGAAACTTCACAAGAATTTTTTTGATATAGGAGCCAAAATCCATTTCCTCACATAGCGGATTTCCTTCCAACCACAATTTTTCAATCTTGCTGCTTACTCTGAATTGCTCTTGAATTGATGGAATCTGAAACAAGTAGAGAATTATAAGATAAAGAAGATTTAAAGTTCATTGTAGTGTACTTCTTTACTTCGGACCTGTTAACATAAATATTTTTTGTATGAGGATACCTATGTATTTCTTTAACTACAAATTCTTTCTTTTGCAACTTTAACATTATAGAGCCATTAAAGCCAATAGTCGCCATGATAAGTTTTGACTAAAGAACCAACAGAATTACTATGAATTAAAAAAAAAACGCAGATTACTTTGATTAAAAAGAATCAATTTCGTATTTTCGCAACTTGCACTCTGTACTCCTCTATCCTTGCTCATATACAGGTATGAATTGTGGAAATTGTAAATTTTAATAATTATAATTTCTGTAAATCACCCTGATTGACAAGCTAGAACGGTGGCATGACTAGCTAGATGCATTCTGTGAAATTGGTTCGAAAACACGAAAGATTGGAAAACACAAGATGTTTGGAGACTATGAGGGAGACCTTTGCGCAGCAGTGGGACAGTATAGGTTAAGAGATTTGTGTGAAAAATCTTAGTTATACAAAATACCAAAAGTCCGAAAGTTTTCCAAACACTAATAAATTGCATTTTTTTTTCTATCTGCAATTAGAAAATGATATGATATAAGGTAGGCTATTCTAAAAATCATGTTGCCTTAGAATAATGGCAAACCTACTCTATACATTTTTTGCCAATCTCATTCAATAGATGAATTATAAATTAGTTTTAAATTACTTTTATGCAAAAAAAGATTTAAAAAAAAAACTTACATTATTATTACTCAAATTGAGACCAATTATTTCTCCTTTAATAAAGAAATTCAAAACATCTAATGGCACTTTACTGAAAAATGTTTAACACACTGAAATAAAACTGTAATTAAATTTATAGCATACTTTAAAATGACACTTATTATTAGAAGTTTAGTAGGCAGACCAACCGCACAGCACCAGACTGTGATTGAACTGCTTTTGACCCACCTTTCACCAAAGACATTTTTGTGACAATATGACAGTTGGTGTGCCTGTCACCGTCTTTATGTTCAATCCAATGACATAATTTGTACATGAGTTCTGAAAAAACACAAGTCTCCACTCGACTACATTATTATCATTATTAATTTTAAGTACTGATTTACTACATGTGACTAAATCGACAACAAACCTCCTGCCCTTAAAATATTCTCAATGAGAAATAAGGTGGTAAAATATGAACATGGGTGGCCCATTAAAAATTGCCCCATAGAAGAGTCCTGTGCTATCTGCTTCCATCAATATTCTCCTGCAATATTCAATACATTTATTGCTTCATCTGGTGGGTTGTGGGTTATCCTATACTGCATTTTTATCCTATATGGATTGTATTGTATTACAAAGAGAATTATGAGCACTGCCATTTCCATAGCCTACTGAGAACTTCCCAATTCAGCCTGCTGTTAAGGACTATGTCTTCAATCTTTAAGTCATCATTGGTAACACTTTGGTGGTACACACTGGTTGGATACTTTCATCTTAAGGTGGGTGTTGTGTCTTATTTGTACACAATGAACTGTATCTGGTATCTGGTGTATCTGTATCTGGTATCAGTGAAAAATATCCACCTCTTTGTTTTCCCACCCTCCTTGTGACACAGGCAGACCATATTGGGCTCCAGAAGAAAAAGCTATAATGTTTATTATTTCCAACACAAATATTTGTACACACAAATATTTGTTAACTGTGAACATTCAAAAATTTATTCAAAAATTTATTTTTCCTTACATTAGTTCATTGTTGCTTAAATTCAAAATCCTTGTATCCCTTCCCATCCTCAGCATAAGAATTTTGAAATTTGCTAGCAAGCTCAACTTATAGAAATTAATCTTTGTTCTTATTAACTCTGTAATTAAAAAATTATGCTTTAATTTCACAAAATTTATAAAAAAATTTGAAAAGATAAATAAATGTAAAGTAATGATCTTCTCATCCATAGTAGTTTACTTTGGATCAAGTACTATTATACTGCCTTAATAATATTTTTACAATTATCAACAATATTTTTTATTTAAACATGCTTTGAAATTTCAAAACAAAGTAAGTCTAAAATTATACTCCTTAGTTGAAAACAACAATAATTTCAAAACAACAATAATTTATTTTTGGACATTTCTGAATATTCAACTAAAAACCAGACACAGAAAAATGGTAAAAGATATACACCTCCTTTTTATATAAGGAGTGATATTTGAAAAAACAAGTTAAATATCTCACAAAATTAGAACCAATTTCTGATTGGTGATCTTATATAATTAAAAATAATATATTAAAGTTATACAAATCTTATTCAGATTCTTTCAACCTGCTGTCTTATTAACTCAACCTCCACCATTAAAGAAAAGGATAAACAATTATACCACCTGACAGTGAACACATATAACATGGAATTTAATATATTCTTATTACAAACCTGGATCGTTGCAAAAATTAGATAAATTTAACTCCATCTTTTCATTAAATCTGTTGCTAACAATTGCAGACACAATATCATTGATTGTTGTTCTGTTTTCGAAACAATCAGCTGAAGATTTATCATTGTAAAGTATATCAATATTAAACATGTTTCTTCTATATGGAAACATGAAATCTAATTTTACAATCTTCATGACAAGGCTAAGACTGCTTGTATAGAACGAGCAAATCTCATTTTTCGACACAAAATCTACTGGTACAAATGCAGTTTTATAGTATTCACTAATTATGTTAAAAAGTTGCACATCATCTTCTATCCAATTGTGAACCTGAAAGATAAGAACATAGAATAAAAAAAAGCAATTTTATGCATTGCAGTGCATTAATAATACAAAAAATTCAACAGCAAATTTTATAAAAGTTTTTGTGAAGGCTAATAAATTCAAGTTTATCAGAAGCTTGATTTGGGTCACTATAGCAGAGTGGTTGGGTAGTCGAAATTTCGAATCAGGAGACCCGAGTCCGATTCAGGGCTCACCACCTACTACGTTGTCCCGAAAATATCTTCAGTGGAAGGTGGGTCAAAGAGACTTAATTGTCTAGACTAGACCTCTGTCTACCCCTGTATTGGGAATTGTGTGAAGATATTTAGTTATTTATTTTGATATTTAAAAAAATATAATTTACCATAACTTTATGAAAACAATGTTTGGCAGATTCGTCATCTCTCGCTAAATAATTCTCTAAATACTCTGAAATATCTTTATTAACTGTTACTCTATTCAGAAGGAATTTACGATAAGAATTAATAGACATTTCTGCAGCAAATCAAAAAGATAAACATCAACTACAGCGTTTCAGTAATCACTAATCACAGAAAATTATTAGATGAAAATAGAATCCAGTATATAATAGAAGAAAAATCAAAACATAGCGATAAAGTAGTATCCTTCTGAGCACTGAGGTGTACAATCTATTCAATATTTATTTACAATTAAATGTTATTTTTGACAGGAGCAGATTAAACCTAAAGACTAAAAACTAAGAACCGAGTGATAATTATCGAATATAATTAATATAAATAATTAATAATAAATCGCATAATTTCTGTGGTCTGTGATTGGAAATTGAGTCACGAGACCCGAGTTTAATCCCCAAGCGGTCGGATCGTACCAATTTTCAAAATTTAGGTACAAAATTTATTTTTCAAAATATAAATCGTTGGCTTGGACATAAAGACGGCAACAGGATCTACACCTATTCCGTTGTCCTAAAATAAAAACCGGTGAAATGTGAATGGAAAGGACTAAATAAAAAACAACGATATCGTAACGTAATTATACCGATACGTAATTTTTATTTTTGTTTTTTTGGGGAAACATACAAATTATAAGTATTATAATTTCATGTTAAGTAAATATTTTCACGTAATTCTCGATACAGGGATAGACAGAGGTTTAGACAATTAAGACCTTTCAACCCATCTCCCACCGAAGGCGTTTTTTGGGACATCAAGACAGGCAGTGAGCCTATCGTCGTCATTGTGTCCAAGCTAACGATATAAATCGTTCATAAGTTTTTGAAAAAACGCATCAGTATAAGCCTTGGGGATCGAATTCGAGTTTCAATAATGAAACTGCATACGCGGCGGAGAAAACTATTCCTACAATATATTGTTCCTCCATTAGGTTTATGGAATGAAAGATTTTCTTCTTCTTTATCTTAGTTATCTAAAGAAAATTTCACTGAAAAGTGGCATTGAATCAATTAAGTTGTGGAGCATCTTAATAACGTTCGGGGACGCAACTAGGGTAGCTCGAGTCAACTTGGTTTGAGACCGATAATAATAATATTGAATTGTTGATGGCTGAATTGTGATGTGGCTACTCCAGTGGAGTAACGACTGAATACTTCTTCACAACTTCAAATTGTCTACAAACAAAGGAAGATAAAATATTACAGTCACGGAATCGCGCGACTGGTCCTGGACCGAGTTCCATTTCACTCAACTCGCATCGACTCGTCTCATCGTGAGGCCTCGCTCTTGCCGTGTGGTGTGCGTTTAATCGACCGAGTTGATTCATGATGTCAGAACCAGAGTTAACGGTTTTAATCGAGTAACACTAAGTAGAAAATAATTCGACTCGCACATTCGCAGCATTAAGTATGACATTCAAAGTTTCAAAGCAAAGATTATAGTAATTAATTATACTGGGCTGTATGTCTTAGTTTCCTTGCCTATTCTCTTTGATATTTAGATTAATAATTGATATCAGATCTAATAAATACTTGCAATTCCCATATTTTGAAAATATAAATACTGCTAAGTGTTTACTGTTTACTCGTTAATAATAAAAAAACGTCGTAAATAACTTACGTTTTGCTTTATTTTATAGAACTGACAACGACTAGACTTCAAGTTATACCCAATTTTTACTATCGAATTCGGTCTAAAGCACCATGAAGACTGCTTTAAATATTTTTTGTAAAGTATTACTTTTTGTGTTAATTTTTATGAGTATTTTTTCCCATGTAGTCAATGGTAGTTCAACACCAAAAAAATTGCAAATAGGAGTTAAAAAGAGGCCGGCTGAATGCCCAATAAAGAGTAAAAAGGGAGATTTACTGCACATGCATTATACAGTATGTAATTTTTTTATGTAACACTCTTCCATGACCTTGGTATAAATGTCTATGTTGTTAAACTATGAAATATATTTTTCCGGTAGGATAAACTTGGAAATTAGGGTTTGTTTCTATGGTCTCAGCTACTGTGCTCTAGGCACAATAATTCTGCCGAAAGTATGATTATTGCCAACTCTACTAGATTTTCCCGTTATACATCATGATTTCAGCCCATCATGAGTTCATTGCTGAACATATGATATAGAACAACAATTATGTTATTTTCGTATTTTCTTTAAATGAAGTCTCTGCAATAGGCAACAGTATATGGACTCTGTGTTTGTAAGTTTTTTTGAAACATTCATATAATTTAATTAAATTCCTGTCACTAACTGCGGTGTAGTACAGCAGGTGGCGTATGAAAGAAACACCCCTTTCCTCCCTTAGGGTTCATAAAATCATCTCAACAAATACTAGACCTAAATCAGTAGATTGAGGACTGGCAGTAGTGGCAAAGGTTCAAGGTCTGATACTGCAATTGCCAATCCACTTACAAAGCATGGTGGTTATGATTATGCTCTATGGTGGAATTTATTGGCCCATTATTTTTATGCCACATCACATCACACATCATGATTGCCAATTAGTTGGGTGGTCGGAATTTAGAGTCAAGAGACCCCGAGTTCAAACCCCAGGTGGCAGTCTCGTACCAATGGGTTTTTCATAAACTTATGTACGAATTATATCATTGGCTTCAATATAAAGATGGTGACGGGCTCACCACCTGTCACATTGTCCTGAAAATATCTTCACTGGAAGGTCAGTCGAAGGGACTTAATTGTCTAGACTAGACCTCTGTCTATCCCTGTCTTGGGAATTGTGTGAAGATTTTTATTTATTTATTTTATTATCTATATATGTATGTTCTGTCTGTGATGGTTTAAACATTGTTAAATAGTGTGTGATAATTGTAATATTCAATAAATTTTCAGGGTACCCTGGAAGATGGGACAGAATTTGATAGTTCCATACCAAGAGGCAATCCTTTAACTTTTACTCTTGGATCTGGCCAAGTTATTAAAGGGTGGGATCAAGGTCTCATTGGAATGTGTGAAGGTGAACAAAGAAAACTAGTTATTCCTCCAGAACTTGCATATGGTGAAGCTGGTGCTCCCCCAAAGATACCAAAATCTGCAACGCTTACATTCCATGTAGATCTCGTCAAAATTGAAAGAAGAGATGAGCTCTAGAAGTAAAATATTGTCATCTGCTGTTTATATCAGTTTATATGGTTCTTAGGTGAATAAATACACAATAATAACACAGGTATATATTCTTTGGTTAGGTATAGTTTCAGGGAATATATTCTTTGCAATAAGTACCTTATTACATACTGAATTGTATCTATGTATATGTAATATTATACATAAAATTTGTATAAGGACTGAAGTTTAAGATTTTATAATATATCACTCAATGTAAGTAGAGAATTGAGTGATTTTTAAAAATTTTGATCTTCACAAATTAATTATCTGCTTCAAATAAAATATCACAATGTGGTTTAATTATCAAAGTTTGTATGTTCTTTTTGTTACATTTTACAGAAAGGGGGAGCTTATTTCAATTTTACCTCTTATTCAAATAAGTCATGATAGCCGAGTTGTTGGGTGGTCGGAATTTCGAGTCGAGAGACCCGAGTTCGATCCCCAGGTGGCAGTACCAATGAGTTTTTCAAAAACTTATGTACGAATTTCATCGTTGGCTTGGACATAAAGGCGGCGACGGGCTCACCACCTGTCACGTTGTCCCGAAAATATCTTCGGTGGAAGGTGGGTCAAAGGGACTTAATTGTCTAGACTTAACCTCTGTCTACCCCTGTATTGGGAATTGCGACCTCTTATTCAAAAATATTTTATCATTTATAGTTCTTTCGGAACAATGTAATCAATTAATATGTAATTGATGACATGTATGTAACATTATGGTACAATGACTGCTCAAGCTTCAAAAAACTAATTACAAACCATATATTTAGATTACCTAATTTTTTGCAAAATGTAATGAAAGTTACGGCGACGGGCTCACCACCTGTCACGTTGTCCCGAAAATATCTTCGGTGGAAGGTGGGTCAAAGGGACTTAATTGTCTAGACTTGACCGCTGTCTACCCCTGAATTGGGAATTGCGTGAAGATATTTATTATATTTATTTATTTATGTAACATTATGGTACAATGACTGCTCAAGCTTCAAAAAACTAATTACAAACCATATATTTAGATTACCTAATTTTTTGCAAAATGTAATGAAAGTTGGTTTCAATAGTAATTGACAAAAAAAAGGACTATGAAAAGTAATAGGTATTTAACACAAGTTTTTTTTTAAATTTTAGTTTGTTAATTATTATGATTGAATTGAAATATCTATTTCTTATAATTGTTTGAATCCTGCACAGTACATAAGATAAAGCTTTTTTTTTCACCTCACAATAATTGTAAAATTTGAATGTATGTAACACTATCTGTCTATCGCAAATGAAAACAAATAATTTTTTTTAAATTTCTATGAAAATAGCATTATAATACAGTTTTTATTTTTAATTCATTTACTCTGATCTAACCATATTAGTATGCAATCTCATTTAATATGTTATTCCAAAAAGAGGAAATGGTATCAATGTTTCAGATATCATGTAATAAATACAATGCACCACCAAAAAAATTTTGACCTTAGAGTAGTAGTTTTTGAACAAAACCATTAGTATGAACCTGCCTTGGTTCAAACACAGGTCTCTACTCAAATTCTGATCACCCAACCTCTCGGCTATCATGATTTAATAACTATTGACTACTTCCTTTATAAGAATTGATATGAAAAATGTTTATTCTGGTTACTGATGGTGAGTTGATGAAATATGATGAAAGCAGTTCAGTAACTTCTGTGTGGTGGAATGGGAAGTTTGTAACTATTTAACCCTCTATAAGATTGGTTATAATGAGGTCTGGAGCTCTTCTTGGTCGAGATGGTGATATATATATTCCTTTGTATAGTCTATGACTCAAACTTAACAGCACAGAACCCAAAGAGTAAAGTAACATTGACCGAGCCTCAACCAGGGTCCGCCAACTTTGAATGAAAAACAAGAAACTTCACACAGAGAATTTTGTTGTTGTGTTAACTGGGTTCCATAATATGAACGAGATAGAGCATATATCTATGCCGTTTCGCTCGCGATAGTCTAAGCTATACTTGCCAGATAAAAAAATTATTTCATCCTTTTATTATTATAATAAAGTATTTATAATTAAAAATAAGAAAACATGATTTAAAAATATCCTGTTATTAATTGCCTTATTTCTTACATTTGTATTTATAAATCAAGATATATGATCACTTGTTGTCTTATATCTACATCGCAAAAAAAATGTAGTAATGGCCATTTTAAATAATAATCGTTAAAAAAATAAGTTTTCAAATTTGTTTCAAAACGAGTTCTCGTATGGTTCCGTAATCTTTGATATTGCTAATTTTGCTCATAAATTGGAAATTATCGGTCGAGGTTTGAACTTGCCAAAGAATATAATCTCTCTCCCGTGTTTCAAGTTTAGTTTTGTTGAGTTTCCTTGTTAGCGATAGTGTCTTTTTGAACTAATAACGCTAGTGTTTAAGTTTTGAGATATTGACTCTGATAAGTGAAATATTGACCTCATTATTATTTTAAGTTTTAAAGTGTCGGATCAGTACAGAAAATGTGTCAAGTGTGGAGTGACCTTAGCAAAAGATCATACTTTAACTTTTCACCGATTTCCTAAGATTGGGAATGGAAACCCTGAAACAGTTTTAAGGTAAATATTTTTGAAAATCCATCCACATTTTGCTTTGAAGTAATAATCTGATATAACAAGATTTCTTTTATTCGGTCTCTGATAATCTGTTATTATTACAGATCCCGCATTTGGGCCAAATTCTGTTTCCCTGAAGAAAACTGTACTGATGTAGATTTTTAAAAAAAATTACATACCAGCCACAAAATGCTATGCAGTAAACATTTTACGGAAGAATCTTTTATTAACATATCTAAAACACGTTTAAACAAATTTTCCAAAAACAAGGTTCTGAGCCCATATTGGAAAAACTGAGAAACATACCAGGTTCCTCTAGTCAGGTATGTTATGATTGTGAATAATGTTTATATATTTTTAATTATTGTATTTAAATGCTCACCTTAAATGTTTTGAAGGATTGAGTATGTTTAAAAATATTTCTAGCTGACTGCCAAAGAAGGGTTGTGTTTCTCAAGCTTATGTCTAACTTTTCGGCACATTACTTCAGTTGTGGGAGTGACATAAGATGTAATATGTAATTAGGTTTTATTTGTTTCATAGAATAAATAATTGATAATAAAAAAATAGCCAGATCTTCCACTTATTCAATGTACTGTGATTAGAAGAGGTCAGAATCATAATCGTAAAATACATTATGTCATATAAATCAAGCCATCTTATAAAACTTTACTATACTATATATTTTAACACATTAACAAAATTTCAGGTTTCACCTACACCAGGACCTACACATGAGCATATACAGAAGAAACAACAAGTGGAAATGGACCAAAATGCCTTTGTATGTATTTCACTTCTTTTAATAGTATTATTGTTGTTATTGTTTTACTATATTTAATTACTTGCAAAAACAGTTTTTCAATAACTGACTAAACATCTTAAAGTTCAGATTGCCATAATGTTTTAATATTTAATGTATTTAATTTTGTTCATTTTTAAAAGTTGAGCGACTGACAAATGCTTAAATAAATTTAAGACAAACTATATTCACACAAGCGAGGCTGCGGCCACTGTTAGTAATAGTATTGGTCTAATTGCATATAACTAATGAAGTTTCTTTATATTTTTCAGATGAACTTCCTGCTGAGTGTGTTGCTACAGCAAATTTATTAAATAAAATGGATATGCTGTTTGATTCTCTAAATGCAGACTCAAAAGATTTGAGGCGAGGAAAAAAGTTATCGACAAATATGAGCAATAATAGTCAACATTTAAATTATTTTAAAGAAATGAAAATTTTCATTGATAGCCTGTCATTTGTAGGATCGGGAACAAATCCACCGTCTCAAGAAGGATGGATATGCACAATTAATGCCATTGAAAAATTATGGCAGTATTTAAAAGATATAGGCATTAAAAACATAGCAACAAGGCGCCTCAATCAAGACGCTCTAAAGAATTGCTTCGGCTGTATCAGATTTAGTTGTGGATCAAATTATAACCCCACTGTGTCACAATTTGCGCCAGAATCAAAACTGCTGTGATTACAAACCTCAAGCACAGCGGCCATCGTCGTAATTGTGAAGACGATTCGTTTGTACTTGCAAATAATTTAGAGGCATTTTTGATAGCCGGCGATAGCCAAATAGAACAGACGTCAGATGACATAGAATGGCAATTTGATCCACTTCAAGACCAATTTGAAGATATTATTGGTGAAGCAGTTCATACCATTGACAGTGTTACGTCAGAGGCCCAGGCTTGTGCATATGTGTGTGGATATATGGTCAAAAAACAAAATAATAATTGCAATTATTGTAAGGAATTGTTTTTATCATCAGACCATAAATCCATACACATTTTTACACAATTTAAAGAAGAAAATGAAAAATTTATTCAATGTGTGGAGATAAGTGCTTCAATAATTAATAATAAACATGAATCAAATGGATACAAACATTATATAGTTAAAAATTTAAAATCCATCCTTACATGCATGGTGGATTTCAGCTTTTTACTTAATTGTGACAGACATTATAATGAAAATTGTTATTTCATAATAAAATCAATAATTTTTATGTCTTTAAAGCTATTCTTAATTTAAAAAAATAGGGAACTAAATTTAATTAAATAAATGATGTTAAATTACTCTGTTTCATTTCATTATTCCTTTAACTAATTTAAGTTAATAACTTTTATTAACACAATATATTGGAAATAATGATTATTTCATTTTAGATTATTCTTTCTTTAAAAAATCTTACTTTTACCAAATTATCAAAATAATCATAATTTCCAATATAAATTTTTAACTATAAATAAATTAAAATACTAAACGTATTAAAAATTCCCGCAGTTTTTTCATATGGGCGACCATTATGGCGCTAGTAGTATAAGCGTATAGACCAAAGATATAATACTATAGTATGTAACATGTCATTCTTCTGTCTATAGAGGGTATTATATTCTTTGGCCTCAACATATTACTACGTTTTCATTGTCACATTGACAGTGACAGTGAAACATGTAATATTTTTATTTATAATGTTTTAAATAATAGTTGGAAATCTTGGAAGAAGACAGTTCATGTGAAGTACTATAAATACAATAAATATTTTTGTCGCTTTTTTAAAATACGGTCAACTATAAGTTGAACATTTGTTGAGTATCATGGTCAAAATAATATTTCTTCATCCAGACTTGGGTATCGGTGGCGCCGAACGCCTTGTTTTAGATGCTGCTTTAGCTTTCAAGAGAAAAGGGCACGAAGTTACTTTCTATACCAATCATCATGATCCTTCTCACTGTTTTGCAGAAACACGAAATGGTACCTTTCCAGTTACAGTTGTCGGGGACTGGATTCCACGTTCTATTTTTGGTAGGTTTAAAGCTGCATGTGCTTACGTTCGAATGGTTTATGCTGCAATATATTTAGCGTGGTATATTATACCAGTAGAAGCACCGACTCTCATATTTTGTGATCTTGTTTCACTGTGCATACCTTTCTTAAAAATGGCCAGAGGCCCATTCAGAGTAGTTTTCTATTGTCATCACCCAGATAAGCTTTTGACTTCCGAAGGTGGATTTTTAAAGAAATTATATAGAGCTCCTTTGAATTGGCTTGAAGAACTTACTACTGCCCGAGCAGATAAAGTTTTGGTGAACAGTAAGTACACAGCAAGAGTTTACCAGGATGCATTTCAAAAAATTAAAGACATTCCAGATATATGTTACCCTTCAATTAATACAGAATATTTTAACAGTACTGTGCCTAAACCTTTAAAGGAAGTTGTTCCTGTAGGTTTAGACAAGTTTATTTTTTTATCAATTAACAGATATGAAAGAAAGAAAAATCTGCAACTAGCATTAAGGGCCTTAGAACATTTGAAACATATGTTAAGTGAATTTGATTGGAATAAAGTTCACTTAATTATGGCTGGTGGATTTGATCCAATTAATTTAGAGAATATGGAACATTATATTGAATTGACTGACTTAGCAGCAGAACTAGACATAGAAGACAAAGTAACATTCATGAAATCCCCAAAAGATGCAGAGAAAGTGTCACTTCTCTATCATTGTAAGTGTCTTATTTATACTCCTTCCAATGAACATTTTGGTATTGTACCATTGGAAGCAATGTTCTATAAGAAACCAGTCATTGCTGTTAACAGTGGTGGTCCTACAGAAACCATAGTAAATGATGTTACTGGATTTTTATGTGAAGCAAATAGTGAATCATTTGCCAGAGCTATGTGTAAGCTGATTTGGGCTCCAGAATTAGTTGATAAACTTGGTGAGGCTGGCAGGAAAAGATTTGAGACAAAATTCTCTTTTGATGCATTCACTGAGCAGTTGGATGGGATTCTCACGAGAGAGAGGCAGATCATATCTGAGGTGCGAGCTATTGAGTTTGAGCAGAAGAAGAACAAATAACATAGTACTGACACTCCAACAATATTTGATATTGTTTGAGTGTTTTATACATCATAAGGAGAAATATTAAAATATGAATAATCAGTGCTGATAATTAATTGTGTAATCACATTTTAGATATTTGATTGCGAAAATGTTATAATTAAATAACATCAAAAGATTTACTATTGTCTCAGTAATTCTAAAAATGTTTGTCTCTGATTTATTTCCTTAATAGTATTTTACGAATGGTCTGCAAAAGTTAATTGCAAATCAATAGCCTTTTCTGATAGAGCATTTGCTATAGTTATCATCCAGATTTTCCATAACACTTTAATGTTGCTGCTCATCACTGGTCTGCTTTATTTTGATATGATGTTCTTTGAGATGGATATGCTGCAGCTGTAAGTAGCTTATGATTTACAAGAGAGTAAGGTAGTTGACTCTTACACCAATACCAAACTTCTCTAAAAGAAAGCAGACTTCCTATTTCCTAAATGAAAGACCTGGATATCCAGGATGTCATCGGCTCCAAGTTTTCACAAGTTTGTAATGTTGTTTTGTTAATATTAAAAAAAAACCATCATGCTTTAGGAGTTATATTTTTAGGTAATATAAAGTCCTTCTGTAATATAATAGACCTTCGTATTTTTTAGTCTTTTGTTGTATACATACCACCACAATATTGTCTGATATGTTTAGAGCTCATACCAACTGATTGTTGTTACACTAAACTTGCAACCAATTTGTTTAAGGTGTCAATAATAAAAAATACCATTTTGCAATAATTTGAGAATCACCAATCATTATTTGCAATAATTTAATAATATGTACAAACTATTTTGCTAGTCTGAATTTTTTTTGCGTAACATTTAAAAAATATTTATGTATGATAAGTCTGTCCAAATTGCCTAAAAAGTAATGAAAATATTTTAAATATGTGTTGAATTGTATGTGCTGCATAAAATTATTGCTATATTTGTTGTATACTTTGCCATAATCATTGTATAACTATAAATAAAATATACATAAACATAAATATAATTGTATAACTGTTGCTATAATGTCAATATATACTGCAAAGAAGATTGTACTTACCTGAATATTGATAAAATTTAGACTTAATGATATTTAGGTATATTGTAATATAGATTTTAATTTTAACAAAAATATTAGTAAAATAATTGTTGCTATGTTAAAAAGGGTAGTCCTTAGGAAGTGTTGAAGAATTCCGTCAAGTGCATCCCTGGATACATTCAAAATAAATAAATTAAAATGTGTGCGAAACCTCAGCTATGTAGTCAAATTAGAAGATGTGCCTATAAGCTTGTTTTGTTTCCATTTGAATAACATGGAATTTTCAGGATAATTCAGTCATTATTTTTGGGTCTACTAAGATTTGTAAACAAAATATTATTCATGTGTATCTATGCTTAATTGGTATATCTATGTGTAATTTTTTTTACAATACGACACAACCCTTACGCAATCCATCCTTCATATATTATACACAAGTAACAGTAAATTTAGTGCTTTAGAGTAATTCAACTATTAAAAGGCAGTCTTATTCACCTCATGTAAAAGTAATTAATTTGTACAATTTCCCATGATAGTTACTAAAGATGACTATTGATAATGTGATAAACATTGATTATTTTTTTATTTATTTAATCAATAATTCATATTAACAGTAAACACAAAAAGTTGAAATATAAATATAAGGTGAAGGAAGGTTTATATGGATACATAGATTGGTTTTTTTTTTAAAGGGATAAGGATATGAAGCAACATATGTAACCTTGATGGTAACCAGTTACTGCAGCCTGTGGACTTCTTGAATCAACCTCCATGGATGAAAGTTAGAAATACATTGTCACTCACCAACAACCCTGACTTATGTTGATTCTCTATACTTTTTTTTTTCATTGAAACAAAATTTATTACATTGCTGTTTGGCTACAGAATAGGGTTGTGTGGTACTAACGCTGACAAGACCTACATAGATTTTTTTTTTACAAGACCTACATAGAGATTTATTATTATTTACTTGTAAGATAGGTTATACATCTCTTAATGTTTCAATTACTTAGTTAATAATAAAATCATTACCTACAGTATATTATTGCAGTAAGTAATATTTTTGTTTATTGATATAAATGACTTGCATTCTATATTCAATCATATTAAAATATTTCCTATATATTATTCCAGCGTTATGCTGTACAGACAAATTGTTTTTTCTTAGAACAGTAGGCAAAATAAAACAAATAGAAACAAGAATAAATATTTTTATTCAGTAATGATCTTTTCAATAGGGTCATAAATATCATTAACTTTCTCCGGTGGCAATGGGTCCATGAGCTCAATTTGTAGATCATACTGCTGATCAAGCCCAAGATAACTGTCGCTTAAAATGTACACGGTGTATATGATACGACCTGCAACAATAGAGAATAAGTTTCATAATTCAATATCTTTTCGATAATAAAAATCCAATATAGAATTAATAAGTTAAAAATAAAAATTATAATTGTTTTGACTGTTGATATGTTGAACACAGTTTCAATCTTAATGTTTTATTTTGCTTAGATCTCTATAAGGATATATATTTTTGCAGTCATTTAATGTGATAAGATAGCATAAGTGAACATTGTCATGCTTTGTGTGATTTCACAATAAATGTTGTTACCCACTACGCATTTTAATTATACTATTGTCCAAATTAAATACCCGATTATATTTTTTCAAGTGGATTTTAAGATTAGCCTGTTCAGTGTGTATTTTGCCGCCATAACCATTTATTATTTTGCAAGCTGGTTAACGATCGTAGTTCGAGAAGCCTCGTAGCTTGCGTGCAATCAGTTGTGTTCGCTTTCATATTATATTATCAGATGTAAATTTTCTTTCTAATGACGGACTACGAGTACGTACAACGCACGGCTCGTAGCTGACACGCGTCCCCCAGCTGTGGACAATGCAGCGTCATGCTTAATTTAAAAAAATATCTTCATGCCAATCCCAATACAGGGGTAGACAGAGACAATAAAGTCTTTTCGACCCACCGAAGATATTTTTGGAACAACGTGATAGGTGGTGAGTTTGTCGCCATCTTTATGTCCAAGCCTACTAGGGGATTGAACTCGGATCTCTACACGAATTCCGATCACCCAACCACTTCGCTATCGTAACTTTTATCAGCACAGTCACGATAGCCGAGTTGTTGGGTGGTCGGAATTTCGAGTCGAGAGACCCGAGTTCGATCCCCAGGTGGCAGTACCAATGAGTTTTTCAAAAACTTATGTACGAATTTCATCGTTGGCTTGGACATAAAAGGCGGCGACGGGCTCACCACCTGTCACGTTGTCCCGAAAATATCTTCGGTGGAAGGTGGGTCAAAGGGACTTAATTGTCTAGACTTGACCTCTGTCTACCCCTGTATTGGGAATTGCGTGAAGATATTTATTATTTATTTAACTTTTATCAGCATAATTTTGTTCTGGCATTTTTAGACAGTTATCCCACCACCTGTCGCTAGCCATTGCCATCTCGGAGTTACCATCTCCGATGGTAACTGCGAGATTTGCGAAAGTCGCCTTTAACGACACCCATTCAAATTCAACGTTAAAATATTGATTATACTACGTAAGAAATTCTCAGCTGTTCCATTCCATTTAAAATTAGTCGTCATTTCGGTAAATGATGTGTCCACCTACAATTGGCGTATAGTTAGATTTAAGTGTCCTTATTTATATCATATCCTGTGAAATAATAACTGTTGTTTTAAATTGTTGAAGTTCCAACGAATAAATAAATAAATAAGAAATCGAGTTCCATTAGCAATTTAATGATTAAAACTTTCGACAGATATTATTAATCATATAATTACAAACGGTTAAACTTCTTCAGGGTGAGTGAGGTGAGTTCGCTCTCGCACCTGCCCCGATTGGTCAGAAACTAGTCGGTACCTACACCGATTACTTTTACGTGAGTTTAGTAGTTTTTAATTATTTTGTCCTATTAGCGGCGCAAGAACATATTTATTGATTTATTTTATTGGCACACCAACGGCTTAACACACTATTACAGTTAACAAAAGTACATTTAATAAATGCTTGGTATTAGTGCGCAAGCCAATTATAGGTTTACTCATCATTTTTTAAAATCAAGGACAGCTAACTTAAAGAATAACGTTTTATATATGTGCACTATAGACATATTCACACACATGTGGATTTACAATTTAACATTGATCTTACCACGCAATTCCCAATACAGGGGTAGACAGAGGTCTAGTCTAGACAATTAAGTCCCTTCGACCCACCTTCCACCGAAGATATTTTCGGGACAACGTGGCAGGTGGTGAGCCCGTCGCCGTCTTTGTGTCCAAGCCAACGATATGAATCGTACTTAGGTTTTTTGAAAAAACCCATTGGTACTGCCACCTGGAGATCGAACTCGGATCTCTCGACTCGAAATTCCGACCACCCGACAATTCGGCTATCGTGACCTACTTGATGTTTGATTGATCTTACCAAATTTCATAACATAGACGTATAGGAAACATACAATTTGTTTTACAAATATTCACTTAAGTTCACTTACATTATAACATACTGGACGTACCTGTGAGCGCAGGAGTGTGGAAAGTGAGCTGCGCCGTGCCGTACGGCGGCACGCGCTTGAGCGCAAGCAGCTCGCCGCGCGGCTCGCCAAGCGTCACGAACCAGCCCTCGCCCTTGCCGCGCGGGAAGCGCGGGCACAGCGCGTTCCCGGGGCTGCCGCCGCGCCGCTGCATCTCTAACAACAGAGTGTATTCCTGGAAACAACAACTGAACCTTTGAAACTATAAAAACAACTAAACATATCTCACACCGTTCCCAATACAGGGGTGGACAAAGATCTGAGCACATATGTCCTTTCGATTCACTTTCAATAGAGGACAATTTTTGGGACAATTCGAACGGTGGTGCAGCCGTTGCCGTCCTTAAGTCTAAGCCATCAGTTTTTGAAAAAACCCATTGGTACGTGCCTACAACCTGGGAATCGAACTCTGGTCTCTTGACCCCAATTCCGATCACCGAACCACTCGGCAATCGTGGCTGATAAAAAAAACTTACTTTAGTTTACTACTTTTACTTTAGTTTTTTTACAAGGGGGTGAATATATGTGTATTTTGCGTGTTCATTTCAAATAAGAGACAGCTAATTGCCGTTTTAGAAAACAGTTTAAAACTGTTTACTTTTTATTGAATATTAAGAAATGAATGAACTAAGAAAATAATTTGTACACATACCAAACTAATATAAATTGCAACGAGCAAGACGCATTCGTGACGATTGGTTCAAAAACGCAAAAGCTCAAGTTGTTTGGAAACATATGGGGGAGACCTTTGCCTAGCAGTGGGACAGTATAGGCTAAAAAAATACCAAACTAATGAGAATTATGTGTCCCAGAATCAAGATAAGGCAACAATTTTGGTTACAACGCCATCTATTAAAAGTCTTCGGAAACGTCAAGCAAGGCGCTTGAGGTCGATACAGGAAGTGACAGAGCGGATTTGACTACTAAGTGTTTTCAATGTCATTTTACTTCTAATATATAGTGTCTTCAGAATATTCTCGAGACTTCACTTACGAAACGGATGGGAGTGTGAACGGTCATCTTCCTGTGTCGAACTTACTGCGTTTCCACCCATTTAGATAAGTTTTCTGATATGTCTCAAGACGGATCTAACAACGAGTTGCCTCACGTGGACTATCCTACGCCGACATCAGAAGTGGGATGCAACTCAATCAGCCCACATGGCGTGAGAGATCAAGATAACCAGGAAAGACATGGTGACAACACGTGTGCATTTCAAGGTGATACGGAATCCTGGGCTTTGTGTTACAAAGCCCAGGAGCATCGTTGATAATTGCATTTTTTTATAGATAAGGGAGGCAAACGAGCAGGTGGCCCAAAGAAAATGAGAGCTTGGCCGCATATGTTGCAACTCTCGTGACTTCTATTATGTCGAAGTGGAACGGCCTTACCACGGAGCAGATTGCTATTGCAACTGTGTTGTCACATATTGCAAAGCATGATTCGCGGGTCCAAAGATTATCTTTTACAACGGATATTAAAACCCGTAACGAGCTACAAAGAGACTTGAAGGCTGTCTCGTTCCTGAAAAGGAGAACTCCATCTAGTGACGAACCCGATGGTCCAGATGTGAAGAGGAACCGCCCTAACGGGCCCTGTACCGGATCCAAGTGTTTCAACTGCGGAAAAGTAGGATATCGAGCAATCCAGTACCCCTCGAAGAGAGACCCGAAGGTTGAAGGACAATTGGTATCAAAGGCATCTGGTAGTAACAAAAGTATCCAGGCAGCGGGTAAAGCTGAACGGATCACCTGTTTCCACTGTCGTGATGAGGGACTTTACGCTTCTAACTGTCCAAAACGAAGCTCTAGGGAAGCGAGCGACGGTACGGTGGTTGCTCTTTTGAAAAAAAAAGAGTGGATATCTACATCGTGAACGCGCCTGCTGGATCCGTCCATCTCTCTGGTGAGCAGTTTCATTTTTATTACGATTCTAGAGCCAAATGTTCGCTTGTTAAATAAACTATTTCTTGTAAATTTAATGGTAAACGACTTTAAGAAACTGACTCTAACAGAATAAAAACGAAACCAAAAAAAGCTTGATCTAATATATATTATAATTATGTATAGAGTTTTTTTTTTAAAGTTATGAAGCTATTGAGCTATGTTAGCTCTAGGGAAGCAAGTGACGGTACGGTGGTTACTCTTTTGAAAGAAAAAGAGTGGATATCTACATCTTGAACGCGCCTGCTGGATCCGTTCATGTCTCTGGTGAGCAGTTTCATTTTTATTACGATTCTAGAGCCAAATGTTCGCTTGTTAAATAAACTATTTCTTGTAAATTTAATGGTAAACGACTTTAAGAAACTGACTCTAACAGAATAAAAACGAAACCAAAAAAAAGCTTGATCTTATATATATTATACTTATGTATAGAGGTTTTTTTAAAGTTATGAAGGTACTAGACGGAGACCGATACACACTGCAGGCACTAAACTCAAGGCGTACATGCAAGTACGCTCACGATAGGCTTAGACGAATGCCCGAAACAGAGCAAATCATAAGTAAGACCCACAATGTAGAGACCATTCCGGAAGATGAGCAAGCAGAGTCTGCTTGAGACTAGGTTAGGTAATGTTTCATTCTGGTGGATTGTTGTGTAGAGTAGAGTATGTGAGAGCCTTGGGGAACAGTGGACTGTACCAGTTTATTACGTAGCCGTAGTCCAGTAGAAATCGGTATCTACCATGTGAAACGGTAGTCCGTGGATAGGCGATACGCGTGTAGGTTTGGTGTAAGTCGGGTTTCGGAGGAAACCGTAGAGTCGTTGGACTTGGCGACCCCAGATGGGGATGCGCGGACTTGGCGATCCCAGGTGGGGATGCATGGACTGGGCGATCCCAAGAGGGGATGCGCTACGATGTGTACACGATAATTAAAGCGGTTGAATGAAATATTACGGCTGTGTTAATTTGTGGTATATGTGAAGTTTCTTTTTACTGTTTTGTGAATTGCTCTGTTTTGGTTCATTAATGAAAGTGATTTTCTTTGACTTTCATTATTTGTGTCATGTAGTTAATTAAATAAAAACGAAAACTTTTAAACAGGAACTCAGTTGATGAGATGGTTACAATTTTTACTACTAATCTTACTCAACTTTATGACAAACATGCTCCTGTCCGCGCTATAAAAGTTAAGCATCATCCGGCCCCGTGGCTGACTACTGACATCCAATCTGTTATAAATAAAAAAGTTGTAGCTAAAACTAAGTACAAATACAAGCCTAATCAAACAAATTGGGAAAAATATGTTTACATTCGTAATCACTGCAATAAGATGTGTAGGAATGCACAACGCCGACACATCCATGAAAGGGTACAAAATGGAGACCAAACTAAGGTTTGGAATTTTCTCAGATCAATGGGCGTTGGAAAATCTCGAAATGACCCAGTTTCTAGAAATCTAAACATTGATTTACTTAATCAACACTTCTCTTCTTGTTCTAACCTTGATTTGGAGTCCAAATCAAACACGTTGCAATATCTTTCATCTCTTCCAACTCCCGATCATTGAACTTTTATCTTAAATCAATTTTCTGCTTGTGATGTTAAGAAGAGCGTGCTGTCGATAACATCCACTGCGGTGGGTTGTGACGGTATCAGCCGTAATATGCTACTTCCTATTCTTGATATTATCACTCCAATTCTTTGTCATGTTCTCAACTCCTCTGTATCCTGTGGTGTTTTCCCAACTTTATGGAAAAATGCTCAAATTATTCCCTTACCTAAAAAATCAACCCTGCGACCTATTCCGACTACCGTCCCATTTCTATTTTACCATTCCTATCAAAAGTCCTAAAACGTTTAGTGTGTAACCAGCTCAGATATTTTTTTCTAAAAAATTCTTGTTTAAATCCTTTACAATCTGGTTTTCGTCCGGGACATAGCACGACAACTGCCTTAGTCAATATTACGGATGATATCAGAGCATGTATGGAAACAGGTAAATTAACTATTCTCACTTTACTTGATTTCAGCAACGCTTTTAACACTGTCGATTTCGACATATTATTAGGTATTCTCGGCTCTCTTAACATATCTCCAATAGCGATTGATTGGTTTCGTAGCTACCTGTATGAACGCCGGCAGCGTATAAAAATTGACGATTCATTTTCTGGTTGGTGTAATACTGCTGCTGGTGTACCACAGGGCGGCGTTTTATCTCCTTTGCTCTTCGCAGTTTTTATAAACTAAATATCCAACGAATTAATTTCTTCTTACCATCTTTATGCAGATGATTTACAAATATATAGCCAAGCTTATCCCAGTGGATTATCTGTTGCCATTAATTCTATTAATGATGATCTAGAGCGTATATCGAAGTGGAGCAAAAATAATGATATAAAAGTGAATCCTTCAAAAACCCAAGTGATTGTTATAGGAAGTTCTAAGATGATCGCTAAATCATCTCTACAAGACCATCCACACATAGTTTTTGAAGGACATGTAATCCCAATAAGTGATAAAGTTAAGAGCTTAGGGATTATCATTGACAAGACATTGTCGTGGGGACCTCAGTTACAGGAAGTTAGTCGCAAGCTGTTCGCTTTCGCGAATTCCTTGAGAAGATTACGCAATTTTCTTCCTACTGCTTCCAAGGTTGCTCTTGCACAATCTCTCTTACTTCCAATCCTCGACTATGCTGATGCCAGCTATCTAGATCTAACTGAGCAGCATTAATAAGCTTGAGCGACTTCAATAGAATAATTTAATAAGCTTGAGCGACTTCAAAATTTTTGCATACGATTTATATTTGGATTACGTAAATATGATCATGTTTCAGTTTTTCGGACTAAGCTCTGTAAGTGGCTGACAATTCGGCTTCGCCGGAATTCTCACATTCTTTCGCTTCTATACAGTGTGTTGTTTCATCCTTCATATCCCTTATCATCTTACCTTAAAAAACATTTTGAATTCCTTAACGACACACATACCCTACATTTATATATATATATATATATATATATATATATATATATATATATATATATATATATATATATATATATATATATATATATATATATATATATATATATATATATATATATATATATGTTTGTCATATTATCTTTCTTTTTTTATGGTGTGCAATAAAGTGTACTCACTCACTCACTCACTCATGTAGAGACATTCAATGTTGTAAAGGTCGTGACGCTATGATTAAGTCTAGCTATTTGAATCAAGATTAAAAGAAGTAGTTTGAAAAGGGAGTTCTTATCGACCCAAGAGTAAAAAAGAGTGTCTGTTTCTTTTGTGGTAAAGAGTCAAACCGAGGTACTGTGTGAGAGTTTTATGTTGTTTCAGAATAACACGAGGACCTGTGCTTCGTAGGATGACCGTGTCGCAGAATCAAGATAAGGCAACAATTTCGGTTACAACGCCATCTATTAAAAGTCTTCGAAAACGTCAAGTAGGGCGCTTGAGTACGGTCGATACAGGAAGTGACAGAGCAGCTTTGACTACTAAGTGTTGTCAATGTCATTTAACTTCTGATATATAGTGTCTTCAGAATATTCTCGAGACTTAACTTATGAAACGGACAGCAGTGTGAACGGTCATCTTCCTGTATCGAACTTACTGCGTTTCCACCCATTTAGATAAGTTAAGTGTCATGATTTGCCTCACGTGGACTACCCTACGCCGACATATAATACAAACAGCGTAAATTGATTACGCGTGAAAAAACAAATCAGGAAATTTTATTGGCCTGCATTATAAACTTTACTAAATTAAATGTAATATTTTCAATTTAATGTTTCGTTTAGCAAAACTGACGGATCATCTGCATATACATTGCTCTACGCATGATTAAATAAAAATATTTCCCAATACAGGGGTAGACAGAGGTCTAGTCTAGACAATTAAGTCCTTTCGACCCGCCTTTCACCGAAGATATTTTCGGGACAACGTGACAGGTGGTGTCCCTGTCGCCGTCTTTATGTCCAAGCCAACGATATAATTCGTACAATTCGTTTTTGAAAAACCCTTTGGTACGAGCCTGCCATCTGGGCATCGACCTCAGGTTTCTTGACTCGAAATTTCAACCACCCAACCACTCGGCTATCGTGACATCTACGCATGATGTACACAAAAATATATTTATTTCTCACCACACTGCTCACTACATATATTTATTTTGTCTCTGGACATTAATACTTGTAAAAGATGTAAAAATAAGCGCAGTCCACCCGGGTTTGAAAAGTGTGCGTAATGTTTTTATGTAACAATTTCCAAAGATATATACTTGAAAGAATGCGAAGCCTGTGTATGACAACTCATGGTGAGTAATCAGACGAGGATTTACCGGCCTTGACGCTGGCTGTGGTGACATCTATGTCTCCAAATAGATGTCGCTAGTGGCGAAACACATCGACGCCCTACATCGCGCTATCAAAGTACGCACGATTACGCGCATATATACGATTACCGATAGCGCACACTGGGGGCGGAGACAGCACATCATCCGCCACATGATTTAAGTGATATGCGCGTTATATAGAGTTTATAGACATGTTCTTTACAGTAATAAGTGAATGTCATGAAACAATTCCATGCGTAAGAGTTTTAAACGTTTCTAAAGTGGTTTATCATGTGTTAACCGAATGTTTGAATGACAGCTGCGGTATCTCTTTGGAACATTAGATGCCAATAAGGATTGCTATTTGACCTCCACTTCTTATAAAACGAATCGAAAGAGCCTTGAGCATGCTTTTTTATCTGTTTTATAATATAGACTTTTTGCTCTACAATTACGGCAATCAATTATTTGAGTCAAGAGACTCGTGTACGATTCCCAAGCTAGTGGGCTCCTACCTAAATTTTTTTCAAAAACTTATGTACCAATTTATATCGTTGGCTTACATAAAAACGGTGTCAACTTATCTCTGTTCATAACAAATTATTTTTGGTCTATAATTATGAAAATCAAAAATTAAACTCATTCAATAAACAACAAACTTAAATTTATACTTACACCTTAGATTTTTTACGATATCCGAGTGGTTGTGTGATCGGAAATTGAGTCAAGAGATCCGAGTACGATTCCCAAGCTATATACGATACCAATGTTTTTTTTTTT
The DNA here is from genome assembly GCA_029286605.1 of Sericinus montela. Lineage (NCBI taxonomy): Eukaryota > Metazoa > Arthropoda > Insecta > Lepidoptera > Papilionidae > Sericinus > Sericinus montela. The sequence goes on along the minus strand of JAGSMR010000019.1, from coordinate 8,817,620 downwards.
TTAAAACTTATGTACGATTTATATCTTTGGCTTACATAAAAACGGTATCAGACTTATGTCTGTTTATAATACATTATTTATCCTCTATAACTATGATAATCAAAAAAATTAACTCATTCAAGAAACTATAGTTATACTGATACAATATATTTTCAATACTATGCAAGTATTAGATCGGTGCATATTGAAGCAAAAAAGATCCTCTTTATGTCGAAAACTTAATATTTTCATCGTTTTAACAGTGGTAGAGCCTCGTATCAGCTTTTGTTGATGCATGCAACCATTCATCCATGTACCAGCACCATCGGTACTGGAGAATCCCTCTCTGGGCACCCGCGCTCGGGCAACCAATCGCTGCCTGTGTGTGGATGCTCAGGCTGCCCCTCGCATTCTGGGGGGTGATAAAGTTCCGCTCTGTTCCCACACTGACCGAGGCAAACGAAGTAAAAAACCTTCGGCACCCCTTACCACGCTTGCTGTGGATCTCTGCAATATCAGGGGACTACACTCCAATCTAAATGCCGTCCACTTTCACCTGGAGACGGCAAAGCCGGCCTTGCTTTTTCTTACCGAGACGCAGATGTCCTCTCCGGCGGATACCTCTTATCTTTCCTACCCGGGGTACAAGCTTGAACATTCTTTTGTGCCACGGGCCGGGGTTTGTATATACGTCAGAGAGGATATACGTTCTCAGCGCCTCTGCAGTCTTGAAGGTAGGGACCTGTCCACCCTTTGGCTACGCATAGATAGCGACGACGACCCTCGCGTCTATGGGTGCCTCTATAGGTACCTGTGTGCCTCCACAGCGGTAACGCCAAAACTGACCGACTCATCGACCACATCCAAATGGCTGTAGATTCTGTGCTACAGCAGATCCCATCCGCAGAGATCGTGGTTTTCGGCGACTTCAACGCCCACCACGCCGAATGGCTACGATCTCGAACCACTGATCATGCGGGGATATCTGTTTTTGACTTTGCCTTAGCATATGATTTGACACAACTGGTTACTTCGCCAACGCGTGTTCTGGATGTCGAAGATCATACACCTTCCCTGCTGGATCTTCTGCTGACCTCTCATCCGGACGGCTATGTGGTCTCCGTTGATGCCCCTTTGGGTTCATCGGACCACTGCCTGATTTGGAGTAAAGTGCCCATCATGTGCCCATTGCGGTCGCGATATGCAGGCCACCGCCATGTGTGGCACTACAGGTCGGCAGATTGGGAAGGGATGCAATCTTTCTTTGCATCCTACCCATGAGGGCAGGTTTGTTTCTCGCTGGATAGTCCCGACGCCGTTGCAGATTCCGTCGCCGATGTGGTGCTTCAAGGAATGGAACTTTTCGTTCCTTCCTCTGTGGTGCCCATCGGTGGTAAATCTAAGCCTTGGTTTGGTAGCGCATGCAGAATGGCATCTCGTCAAAAGCAGCAGTGCTACCGGGCCTGGGTTAATGCATTGGCGTCCCAGGATTCAAATACTAGCGTTTTTAAGAAGAAGTATAACTCTGCCGCCAGGTCCTTCAAAAGAGTAGTTGCTGCGGCAAAGTCCGAGCATTGGCAGAATTGGCGAGAAACTGGTTCGTCTTCCTTCGGGAACTCGTGCATTCTTGTCCCTCGCCAAGGCTGTCCAAGGGAATTTCAGTCAGCCATCATTACCATCTCTGCACAGGGAGGAGAACTCGCTGGCCCATGACGCAAAAGAGAAAGCCGATCTTCTAGGTTCTCTTTTTGCGCCCAGCTCGACTCTCGATGACAGGGGGAACTCACCGCCCGTGCAGTGAGTCCTCTATGCCGGACATCCGGTTCTTTCAGAGCTCAGTGCGAAAAGCACTCCTCTCCCTGGACATCCAGAAGTCGAGTGGGCCCGATGGTGTCCCCCCTATTGTGCTGAGGATGTGTGCTTGTTTGCGTTCTAACGCGTCTTTTTCGGTACTCCTACTCTGAAGGCGTCGTCCCGATGACATGGAAGACAGCTTTGGTGCACCCGATCCCTAAGAAAGGCGACCGCTCAGATCCGGACAACTACAGACCGATCGCCATCACTTTCTTGTTCTCCAAAATAATGGAGTCCATTATAAACTGCCAGCTCTTGGGAGGAGCACCAGTTGATCAGTGACCGCCAGTAAGGCTTCCGTCGGGGTCGCTCGGCTGATGATCTTCTTGTGTACCTCACTCATCGATGGGCGGAGGCAGTAGAGAGCCCTGGTAGTTAGCTTGGATATAGCAAAAGCCTTTGATCGGGTGTGGCACAAAGCGCTTCTCTCGAAGCTTCCGTCATATAGCTTCCCGAGAAATTTTGCAATTGGGTCACTAGTTTTCTCACAGACCGGAGCATCAAGGTCGTAGTTGACCGTGCATGCTCGGATTCCAAGTCTGTGAACGCTGGTGTCCCACAAGGCTGTGTGCTATCGCCAACCCTGTTTCTTCTGCATATCAATAATTTGTTACAAATTAGTAATATTCATTGCTATGCAGACGACAGTACTGGTGATGCCCTATACACCGGCCGTGCCAATATTTCTCGGGAACACGTCGACGAGTACCGGAACAAACTTGTGTCTGAAGTCGAGATTTTGTTAGACAAAGTCTCGGATTGGGGCCGACTAAATTTAGTCCAGTTTAACCCTAAAAAGACACAATTTTGCGCTTTTACCGCTAAAAAGAAACCCTTCGTCGTGTCACCACATTCTGAGAGCACTCCCCTAGTTGCCTCAGCCAGTATCGGAATCCTTGGCGTCGACATATCGAAAAAAGAAACCCTAAAAACCCTGTTCTTGGGCGGCGGTAATCACTTACATCACGTGAGCCACCTGCTCGTTTGCCTCCCTTCCCCATAAAAAAAAGTTAATAACAATATGGCTTCAACCTACCTGTTCAGCGTGCAAGGGCATCCAAAAGTCTTTGGGAGGCTGTTGTATTGGTTTGTCTTGTTCACAGTCACTGTCGAACCACAATCCACGGATTCTGAGCCTTATGTTCAATGTCGGTAGGTCGCAGATAGCCTGAAAATAAATAAATATAATTTACTGTGAATATGAAGGATTGAAAGAATAACCTGTATAATGCATTACATTACATGAAGGCCAGTAACCTGAGTACTAGTACTTCAGAGGTACTTACTTTATTTTACATCGAATTAGCTTTTGCATTGAGAAAAAAAGTCATTAAATTGGGTGCAAACCAAAATTGTCTCGAATGGTGTACATTGAAAAAAAAAAAAAAGAAAAATACTTTATTCCGTAGCAGTAGACATTTAAATCAATCAAAAATATAACCACCAAATAGAATCCCTTAACTGTGTATTTCTATGTCATATGCATAACGTCACTATGAGATTGTCTTATACTAATAAAAATATCTTCACGCCTTTCTCAATGCAGGAACAACAGAGGTCTTATACTATCAGATATTAATTAAAAAACAACTCACTCTATGTATTTGCTCGATCTGATGCTCCTCGAACTCCCTCCTCAGATACTTGGCCAGGAGTTCGTAGTTCCTCATGCATGTAACCTTCAAGCCGTTCAATACGTTGCAGGGTTTGTTGGTGTCGCGTGACATTTGCGTGAACATATGTAGATGTTGTGAATCAACATGCGGCAGGGTCGTCAGCGGACAGTCGGACGGCCAGCGAGCCTGAACGATGCACTGCATCAACATCTGGCACGACAGACAAACAGACAGCCAGCCGTTTTCCGCTGTCGTGTCGATCATAGCCTGAAAGACAATTAGAGTGGCTTTAACTATTGCTGAGAACAATTTCTTTAAGATTTTGTTGGTTTAATCCATTACACTGTGAAGTATTTAACAAGGGATTTAATATTTTTAAATAATCAAATAAAAATTATCCGATTATAGTCACTTGAATTATAACCTGATGCGCGAAACAATTTTTTTACTGATACTAAAACATCAGACCTAAGAATCTAACATTTAAAAATATAAAAAATAATAATTAGTGAGAGTAAATTCATTACTACAAGAAAAATTACAGTTAAATATAAGCAAAATGGCGATTCAAGCTTAAGATGGAAGCTTACAATGTTAGAATTCTCAGTTTTTACTTTGAGAATATATTTCAATCCAATTCAATTTAACCTGTTTGCTCACATCATGTAGTTGTATGATGATTTAACGTTATATGTAGCCATCTAAATATTTCATACATATTTCCACTCATGAATATACACACACATGTATATATATCTTATCTCCACAGAAACCGTTAACTAGACACAGAAAATTAAATTTGTAAATAGGTGACAGTTGCAACATATTATTATTATATACTATTATTAACAATAAATTAAATAATTACATGTTACGTGAACATCAAGAGACATTATAGGCAGGGCTTTATATTGAATACAATAATAAACATATGATTAGGGAGCTTATCGGCAAAATGATACAAGTAGCCTCTAACCTGTACGATCCTAATGGCCTGATCCAGAACGGACTTGGTGTCGGTCAGGTAGTCGGTGTTGGGCAGCGGCAGACGCGACAGGTGCGCCTGCAGCAGCAGGAAAGCCTTCACGTTCGACGAGTCCAGCGTCAGGGTGTCCACCGGCAAGCGACACTGTTGTGCCAGCTCCCTAGAAAAGGAATAGTCTCTTCATAATATGTCAATTAGGATTTAACGACACTAAATTTTCATTAAGCTCTGTAGTTTTTTATGGGATACGCGTAAAAACGTGGTTACATTCGATGAACAACCACAAATATTTTTTTTAATGGAGACAAAAGAACTATTGTCCCACCAGGCAATTGATATTGGTATTTGCAGCGAACAATTTAATATAAAGACCAAGGGCGCAAACTAGTTTCAAACTGGTCGGGTGAGCTGTAATTTTCATCGTTAGGCAGTTATGATTCACTTGAGCACTCGCATTTTAGAAGACGTCTAAGACATTGTTAATCGGATAGTTAAAAACGGCTAAACTCACGTTATAATAATCGGTGTAGGTACCGATTAGTTCCGGACCTATCGGAGGTCCCTCATTAGGATGAGTGGAATGAGTTCGCGAGACGAGCTATGAGGCAATTTTGTACCAGAATCTTGTTGAAACGATTTAAATACTTTGATGAATTGCTGTAGCCGCTTATCATCGGCTGGACTGTTAGCTCGTTCCTCACTTTACTCAACACCTCCATACAAACACTTTGATAGATGGAGGATAAATTTTCAGCAGCTACTTTAAAACGACAGATTAAATTAATTCCTAGTCTCCAACAGGGCGCCAGCTAAACCGTTCTGTAACCCTAGAAATGTTTGCCTACAATTGTAACACGCCGAACGCTGGCTATCAAGCACAATGCTAAGTACCTAAAAAACAAAAATATTTAAAAAGTCACGATCGCCGATCAAGTGACAAGAGTTCGATCTCCAGCAGGTATGCCCGTGCCAATGAGTTTTTCAACACTTACGTACGATTCAGACCGTTGGCGTGGACATGAAGACTGAGATAGGCTCATCACCAGTATACCTCCGGCTACTCCCCGAAATGTGTGAAGAAGAAGAAGAAGAAGTGACGTTCCTCACCCATTGAGCACGTCCTCGTTGTGGCGCACCGGCAGCGTGGCGTACTCGTACGAGTCGGCGAGCGCGCCGAGCAGCTCGTCGAGCGGCGCGCCGGCGTGCAGGCGTCGGCCGAAGTGCGCCATGGTCCTGTGCGACAGGTAGTAGTACGAGGCGATGCGGCCCATCCACGTGCCGTGCACCGTGCGTTGGTCCTGTCCGAACGGGGGATAATGCACTATTGAACTGGAGTGTCCCGGGTTCGATACTAGAACGGGTCAATATAATCACTTTTTGCTATATGACACTTTATGCCACTATGACATTGATGAATTTCTGACAAACGAGTAACAGTATGACATTAATACACATATTCAATGCATGGAACTTCACTTGACATACAAATTATGGGCAATTTTAATTGAAGAGTAAATTGATAATTATTTTTTTTTCTTTGTGAAGTTAGATTAATTCTATCTGCGTTTACTTAAAGAAACTTAGATGATTTTTGCATGCCTTACTCGGAAAACATGTGAGACAATTTAAAAACTGTACCAACTCTAATACGTACCATGCTAGCAAATAAAGATTATTATTATTATTATTATTCTGTCTCGGGTCTGAAGCTTCGGTCAAACAAAGGACGGGGCGGGACGGCAACGTGATGCTGGCGGACGTGAAGAGTTGTAATATATTAGTTAATATAGAATATGTCACATGTAGCCGTCGCGTCACGTCGCCGTCGCGTCCAGCGTGAATGCAACAGAAAGTGCGACGGGAGCATTCGACGCGACGCCAGTGTTGCATTATTTCGCAAAAGTGGACGTGGAAAAACTAATAGAAATTGTTCGAGGCCACATTTTTATGTATGACAGCAATTTTGGATTTGCGTGACGCTTTTGATTCAGCTCATGCACCCATATTAGCTTTCGCCGTTTATTTCCTAATATAAACGCAAGCAGCACAGCCACGTCCGAATCGCTCGACATCTTCCTTGGGAATGGTCGAGAAATCGCGCCGACTGCGACAGGTCGGTGACGCTAGCGGGATCATCACGACCGCAGTATGATGCTTTGGCTACTTACTTTGGGTAAAGAGCTATGTATATGATGTTGTCCTATCTATGTATACAATATTGTATCTGTCTATGTATTTTCAAATCCAGTACGTGAAAGCGTCAGCTGTAAATCAGCACTATAGCATTAGTTGTTGTTGCATTAAGCTGAGCTGACTACATATTGGTAGTCGCACCCACTGTCAATAATTTAGTTTTATATTTAGTAGGAAAGGTTTTTTTTTGCTTTATACAGGGTGGGCCATGAATTAGTTAACATTTGAAAAAATCGTATAAAAAAAACCATTTAACATATTTAAGAAATCGTTTATTTACGAGAAAGCTAATTAGTTGTAATTTATTTTTTAAAAATTATTTCGTCTAAATGACCACCGTTTCGGTTTCGGTCCTGAAGTTTTCGAATACTCTTCTGCAAAGAGACCGCGAGATCGCAGACATCTCTTCGATGATTTTTTCTTTAAGTTGACGCAGTGTATTCGGTTTATCAATGTAGACACGACTCTTTAAATAACCCCACAAAAAGAAGTCTGCTGGGGATAGATCTGGACTTCTGGATGGCCATGGGATGTCACCCCGTCGGGATATCAGCTTTTCCGGAAACATGTCTTTGACCACCGGCAAGGACTCGTTCGATGTGTGACACGTGGCTCCATCTTGTTGAAACCATGTGTTACGATTACAGCCAGCAAATTCCAGTAGCATCGGTGCTAAGAACTCCCGTAACATTTTCACATACTCGGCAGAATTAACAGTAACTGAACGGCCTCGAGAATCTTCAAAAAAGTAAGATCCGATGATTCCTTTTGCTGAAATTGCAGCCCATGCTTAGCTTTAGGATTTTCGCTGCTCCAATACCTGCAATTCTGTTTGTTTACATGTCCATTTAGGTGGAAATGGGCTTCGTCAGAAAATAAGATGTTGTGAAAATTACTGAAACGAGTTAACATTGTTTCGGCATATGACTTACGCAAATTTAAGTCATTAGGGCTTTGTTCTTGCACTAGCTGGATCTTATATGGATGTAATTTCAAATCTAATTTCAAAATACGGCGTAATGATGTGCGGGATAATCCTAATTCAGCCGAACGTTTGCGTATCGATAAATCTGGATCACGTCGAACAGAAGCGAAAACTTGCTGCACGTTCTCTTCGCTCCGAGAAGTCCGTGGGCCGCCGGTTTGTTTCACATTTAGTGTAGATCCCGTCTCTTCGAACTTCTTCACCCATTTCTTTATTAAAGGAGCACTTGGACACTGACTTAAGTCGTGTAAACCATATTCAACGCGAAATAAGCGTCTCACAGTAATGAGCGAAAAGTCGTTTAAATAAAACTGTTTCACGCAGTAAGCGCGTTGCGGCCCCGTGAAGCGATCCATTGCGACTAAATTTCCAAGAAGCGAGCTAGTGCCCCCGCCCGCGCCCCGCGCGGCAATAGTTTGCGCGGTAAGTTACATTTAAATGTTAACGAATTCTTGGCCCACCCTGTATAATATAAAAAGCTCTGTGGGTATGGGTATCTTTACCTGGACACTTTTCACACTTAACCTGGTTAATAGCTTTATGAAACTCTTCTTTTGTAGGTATGGCATCCAACTCATACACAGTTGCATGTTTCGGTATATGGTCCAAGGCTTCTGGTTGCATGTTTATTGGGCGTGAGTAAAGCTCAGAATAGTGTTCACCCACTCTGTTCGGGATATTTTTCGTCCTACTTTTCAAAGCGGCTTTTGGCGAAACTGATCAAGGTATTCACCTTCATACAAGGACTGATGGTAAGCTTTTCAACATCTCCTTTTGAAAGCAAGGCGGTTTCGCAAGGACCTATTTATAGACAGTCTCCAGTTTGCTGACGACGCAAATTTTGTTGCGCACAGTCGCGAACAGTTTCAGGATCTCATGGATAAATTCACCAGAGCGTGCATGTTATTTACATTCCATGTATTATACTCCATGTCCATTAACCCCAAAAAGACGGTATTATTAGCGCAGGGATGCCAACAATCAACAGAGAGGTGATAGTTGAGAGGTTCTGTTACTTGGGGTCACTCACTTGTAGCAATCTTTCACTTGACGCAGAGATTAACGCTCGCATCGGCAAAGCGCAACCGCTTTCGGGCGGCTACATACAAGAGTTTTGAGCAACAAAAATTTAAATACCAAAACTAAAGTTCAAATCTATCAGGCATATGCTCTTAGCAACCTCTTGTATGGGGCTGAGACGTGGACTTATTATTCCAAACACGAGCGTCGTATTAATGCCTTCCACCTGCGCTGTCTCGTTCATATTCTTGGTATAACATGGAGGGATCTTGTTACCAACGAGGTGGTATTAAAAACCAAGCAGAAGTGCCCAGCATCACCTCTACGCTTAAGATGAGACGCCTACGGTGGCTGGGACATGTCCATCGCATGGAAAACACTGGTTTGCCCAGACAGACTCTTCTCGGAGAGATCGCTCACGCGAAGAGGCCAGTTGGGAGAGCAATGCTGCGTTTTGAGGATTGCGCCAAACGTGATATGGTCGCATTTAACATCCCCTGGAATAAATGGGAGCAACTCGCTGACGTAGTGCCTGGAGGGATCTGCTGGGTAGGGGCCAGTCGGTTTGTGGTGAATGGTGAATGGTTTCGATCTCTACCTCTAAAACGCGAAAAACGCCACTCATGTCTCTCTGATGGGGCACGACGGGATGGACAAACATACGTGTCATATGTGTGGACGTACTTGTCACTCCAGCATAGGTCTTTTTAGACACACGCAGAGGTGTTACAAAGGGGATAATGCTTAAATCATCTGTATTAGATGTAAAGGCCTATATAATATAAAAATAAACATTAGGAGTCAAAATAAAAAGAAAAACATATTATGTTTTTCTTTTTATTTTGACTCCTAATGTTTATTTATTGTTTCGTAGAAGGTATTTGTTGATGGCTAATAAAGTGTTTCTATTACTAATTATTTTATTATTTATACATAAAAGTATATAGCAAGATGTGAAAACGTCTACGCACCTCTTCGATTTCTACGCAGTTGGCTTCCAGTAGCGCATCGAGGCGCGTTTGCACCAGATTCGACAGATAGCAGTTGACATCTTGCGGCTCCACGCTGTCGAGGTTGTAGTAAGACGGATTCTTCAAAAGCCGCCGGAAGAAGTACGTCCATGTGAGGTAGTCCAGAATGTCTTGTTTTGTTTGAACCGTGCCTATGAAAAAGTAAAACAATCTTCACGCCCTTCCCAATACAAGGGTAGACAGAGGTCTAGACAATTAAGTCCTTTTGACTCCGGTGGAAGATTCCACCGAAGACATTATTTTGGGACAACGTGACAATTGGTGAGCCCAATAATCCAAGCCAACGATATATATCGTACATAAGTTCTAGTAAAAACCCAGTGGTACGAGCCTTAGGGATAGAACTCTCTTGACTCGAATTCTGATCACCTATCTACTTGGTTATCGTGACTAGAACTGTGACAAAAAACGAGACTCATTTTTATTCTCAATGCAATTTTAAATTCTTTACCTTCACTAAGTAATCAGAAACAACCAAAGCACCAATATGTAAATATTGTTGCTTTCGTTGTTTCTGATTCAGACAAGTGGGAGCGGAGCAAAATATGTTGTCTCTATTGTATTTATCTCTTTATTTAATTTAAAATGCACTTTCTTTATAAAGCTACAGCACAAACTGATAAAACGACTATACCAGTGAATATAAATATTACGTTTTCGCTGGAAAGTTTATTCGATAAATAATTTTCTTTTTAACCCTTTGGTAATTACAATTACTGTTAGGATGTCGTGATGTTCATTACGATAAGAAAATTCTTCTTTAAATAAAGAAAAATTAGTCAGAAATATGCGTAAATATTTATTATAAAAACCATTAAAGCACTACAAGTCTTTAAATTAAGCCTTTACAAATTAACGTATATTAAAATATTGATATTAATATAACGAATAAGTTGCAGGAAATTTTCAACAGAATACATTCGACGACTTCCGTGGACCGTGGTGAAAACAAGGTGTCGCCACTTCTGTGGTTCCGGGTTCGATTCCCGGACGGGTCAATGAAGAAAAACAACTTTTTCTACATTTTCTCGGGTCTGGGTGTTTGTGGTGCCTTCGTTGTTTCCGATTCCATGTCACAAGTGCTTTGGGATCGGAGCAATGTATGTGATGTTGTCCCTATGTATGCATATAATAAATATAAATAAATATCTTCACGCAATTCCCAATACAGGGGTAGACAGAGGTCTAGTCTAGACAATTAAGTCCCTTTGACCCACCTTCCACCGAAGATATTTTCGGGACAACGTGACAGGTGGTGAACCCGACGCCACCTTTATGTCCAAGCCAACGATATAATTCGTACATAAATTTTTGAAAAACTCATTGGTACGAGCCTGCCACTTGGGGATCGAACTCGGGTCTCTCGACTCGAAATTCCGACCACCGAACCAATCGGCTATCGTGAATTTTTATGCATGCATGCATGTATGTATGTATGTATGTATGTATGTGTGTGTGTGTATGTATGTATGTATGTATGTATGTATGTGTGTGTGTATGTATGTATGTATGTATGTATGTATGTATGTATGTATGCATGCATGTATGTAAGTGTGTGTGTATACATACCAGCGACAATCTCGGCGTTCAAGTGATCGGCCAGCACTTCAAGTAAGCTGGACTCCACCGGGAACGGCTCGTACAGAAACTTCTTGTAGAAGTTCTTCTTCTGGTCGTGCACCAACACCACGGCGACACCTTCGTTGTCGAACTGAAGAGTGAGACGTACATTATACCGGCTTCTGAAGTACCATCTTTACCTTTCCGAATCTATACATATATACATATAAATAAGAGTGAAGTGTCTGTTTATAATTCCCTATTGACAGTTTTTCACTAAATGAAAATAAAAGTATATACGACACTAACCTAAAAGAAAAAAAATATAATTTGTCTCTTTGTTTAGGCTAATATCTAATTTTAACGGGACTTTAAAAACAAATACAAATATCTTCACGCCACGCTTCAACGGAGTTTGTCAAATGTATTCTGTTGAATATTGGCTGCAACTTATTCGTTATATATCAATATTTTAATATAAGTTAATTGGTAAAGACATACGTGCTTTAAGGAAAAAAAAATGTGAGCCGTCATGGGACGCCTGGCAGATGTGAAATATCGTGTGTGTACAAGTAATATGCATAAAAGATAATATTATTACAGGAATGAAAAAATTAAGTACTAAGAAAATACTAATGAAAAAATGAAGTATTACGAATTTCTTACAGAAAATGGTAACTTTATTTAATAAGCATTTATTTACATTTGATATAAAAATTCGATATTAATATCAAGTGGCCACAATTTAAATATTTGCTCTCTCTCTCTCTGTGACTTCAGTTATAGTTATATTCGATGTTTCCTCTGCCGGTATTACTGTGACGATTGGTCGATGATAACTAAACTACGTTACAAAAGTCCCGTAGTAGTAAAGTCCCGTTGTCCCGAAAATATCTTCGGTGGAAGGTGGGTCAAAGGGACTTAATTGTCTAGACTTGACCTCTGTCTACCCCTGTATTGGGAATTGCGTGAAGATATTTATATATTTATTTATTACGTTACAAAAGTATTGGATAAAACATTATCAACATAACTCACAATTACAGCATCTATAGTTGTTCCATATTTGGTAGTAGATTCTCCAGCTAATTTTAATGGTAGTTTAAGTTTATTCGTTTTAAAAATTATTGATAGTACGACATTAAAAGACTAAGCCGTTATTTTACATGTTATGATAGCATAGGTAGCATTTCAGTTAGTTATCAGAATTTCATGACAAAAAAAATTCATATTGATTAGAAATAAGTATCTTTTGCTCATCAGTTGATTATCACATTTATTAAAATATGATTAGTAGCAAAAATGTTATGAACAGTAACACAGACAGTGTTACTTGCGCTTTCATAATCCGACGTAGAAATAAAAATCAATAAAAGCACTCAAACTTCAAGCTTCATTTATATTTATAAGAAGGTTTACTGAACTCCGAGGTCAAGACACTATGTGAACGTAATACGTAACACGTGATAACGTAACGTAACGTAACACTTACGTTTCATTTGAATTACGTATATTCATCAGTATTTTCCTATTCCTACTGACCTGCGGCCTGCCGGCTCTGCCCATCATTTGCAGAACGTCCGTTATGGGCATGTCCACATATCTCTTCTGCTTGCCGTCGAAGTACTCAGTGCCCTTGATGACGACCAAGTGCGCCGGGAAGTTGACGCCCCAGGCTAACGTCGCCGTGCAGATAAGCACCTTGAGAGAAGAGTATAGCTAAATAAATAGATACATAGATAGATAGGGACAGCATCACATACATCGCTCTGATACCAAAGTAAGCAGCTAAAGCACATGTATTATGGAATCGCAAACAACGAAGGAAAGCGGAAACACAGCAGACACCCAACCCCCAGAAAATGTAGAAAAAAATGGTTTTTCTACAATGCCCCGTCCAGTAATAGAATCCGGGAACTCAGAGATGGCAACATTGAAAACCGGCGTGTAGCCCATTCGTCTACCGAGGTCGTGATAGCTATGTATACAAAGACACATAAAGCCCAGTGAAAATACGTACCTCGTATGGTGGGATTTGGTATCGCCACGCTTGGCAATCACACAATGCAGTTGCATCTTTGACATTGCTGCTCTTCACCAGTCTACTAAATTTTGGCCTGGTATTTTTGGTGATAGATATATTAATCTGTCATTTGTCGGTAGCAAATGGTATTTATAAAGCTTTTCCCTTAGTTGCCTCTTATGAAACCCGCAGAAAGGAGGTGATATACTCGAAGTTCTTACGTTGATACCACACGGCAGCTATGTATACATAAATGTGATACACAAATCTAAAACAACTGCATTTTCAAAATGGTTTGTTATGTTAACTTTTCCTCATTACATTAATTTCGTAAACGTCAACGATGAATTCAGAGTTATTATTCTTCGAGAGTCGAAGTTGATTTAGAATTGAGATTAAACAACGAAGAGAATAAACAAACGTGTACAAAAGCACTTAAATAATTCTCTACTTTTATTCTCAAGGTTTCTTATTAGCATAGTAGTCTTTTAAATGTTGTCCATAAAAAGTTATACCAAATAAAGAGACATGTAGCAAACCTGAATTTTCTGATTAACAAACAGCTCTTCTACTGTAGTTCTATCTTTCTCGTGCAAGCCAGCGTGGTGGATTCCTATTCCGAAAGCTAAAGTTAGTTTCAGGTTCGACTCTCGGATGTTTGACAGGATCTGTTCCATTTCTGACTCTTGCATGTGAAGCCATTGTTTTGGATTGTCCTCTGCGGCCAGGTATGCTATAAGATCCAATGCAGTTAACCTGTCATTTGGAAAATTTATTGTATTAATAAATTGTACAGAATGTACAGAGATCTCTCGTAATTTTATCTATTCCATAGTTTTAATATTGATTTCACTAAAAATGCAAAATAAAATTATAATTCTAGTATATTTCAAGTTTACGGACCGGAGACAATATAGCAAAATTGGTTTCCTACCTTGACCCCGCATGGGAAACGAACCCGGGAATCAGATCAGAATCAGAGCTGGTGACACCTTGTACATCGGTTTGTACGTCACTCGATTACGGAGGTCTTGAACTAACAAAAAATTCCCATGGGGTATGCAGAAGTCTGGGAAAGTCTTGGAAAGTGGGAAGATAGAACTTCATTGTATATGAAGTCCTATCGACCCACTTTACATACAAGTAGATACATCATATCACACAGAAGTCACGATAGCCGAATGGTTGGGTTGTTATTGAAAAAGTTACTTCGCAACACTCCGCATGCAAATATAAAAAGGTATATGTTACCTGGTCCGAAGAGAATAAGAGCACCACCCTCCCACCCACAGATGCGTGACCTAATTCCACTGTATGCACCACCACCACTACACTCAAACCAGGTAACATATACCACCATCGAAAATGCGACACGTGTTTCGCCTCAAAACAAAGCATTATCAAGCGAGTAGACTCTACGATGAGCGACCGCAGAGACAAAGACAAGACCGCAAAGACAAGTCACGATAGCCGAATGGTTGGGGGGTTGGAATTTCGAGTCAAGAGACCCGAGCTCGATCCCCAGGTGGCAGGTTCGTACCGGTGGCAGCTCGTACTGGTACTATTTTATTTATTTTATTTAATGGGTTTTTTAAAAACTTACTTACGAATTTTATCGTTGGCTTGGACATGAAGACGGCGACGGGCTCACCACCTATCACGTTGTCCCGAAAAATATCTTCGGTGGAAGGTAGGTCGAAGGGACTTAATTGTCTAGACTAGACCTCTGTCTACCCCTGTATTGGGAATTGCGTGAAGATACTATACCATGTCTATTCCCAACAAGATAGTTAATTGACTCAGGCGTTACTTTGCGGAAATTCATTGTAAAGTTGTTATTGAAAAAATTACTTCGCAACCCTCCGCATGCAAATATAAAAAGGTATATGTTACCTGGTCCGAAGAGAAGAAGAGCACCACCCTCCCTCCCACAGATGCATGCACTAATTCTACTGTATGCACCACCACCACTACACTCAAACCAGGTAACATATACCACCACCGAAAACGCGACATCTACGATGAGCGACCGCAGAGGCTTGACTCTGCGGTCGCTCATCGTAGAGTCTACTCGCTTGATAATGCCTTGTTTTGAGGCGAAAAACGTGTCGCGTTTTCGGGATGGGATAATATATCTACTAATTTCTTAAAATTATTAAAAATGTTGTAGTCCCCATCATCTGTCACTTTGCTAATATTTGTTTTTCTACAGGAGAATTTCCTAATTATTTAAAAAAATCTGTTATTATTCCTATTTATAAAAGCGGGGATAAAGGTGAAGTTAGTAATTATAGACCAATCTCTATCCTACCGGCTATTTCAAAAATAGTAGAAAAATTAATAAATATCAGACTATTAAATTATCTTAATAAGTACAATATTTTATCCGATTCTCAGTATGGTTTTAGGCAAAAAAAGTGTACTCAGGACGTCGTTTTGGATCTAACATCAAATATAGTTGAACAACTTGATGGTAAAAATAAATGTTTGGCTGTATTTTTGGACCTTAAAACGGCTTTTGATACCGTTTCCATACCAACTTTATTACAGAAGTTGGAAAGAATCGGCATTAGAGGTACACAATTGTGTTTATTTAAAAATGACCTAACTGACAGAACACAAAGAATCAAAATAGGTGACTTCATTAGTAACGACGCTCCCGTGACCCATGGTGTCCCGCAAGGTAGTGTTTTGGGGCCAACCTTATTACTTATCTACATTAATGATTTATGTAATTATAAACTAGGTAACGGGCATATATACTCATATGCTGATGATACCGCAATTGTGTTTTCTGGTAAATCATGGGAAGAAATACATAAAACGGCAGAAACGGGTTTGGCTAAAGTTGCTAATTGGCTACAACACAATACACTAACACTAAATACTAAAAAATCCAACTACATATGCTTTTCCATAAATAAACGTACGCAACTTTCTGCATCATTGAAACTCAAAATACATAGTTGTGGATTTAGTGATAAATGCTCGTGTCCTGAAATTGAGAAAGTAACTACCGCTAGGTATTTGGGGATAATAGTAGACCAAAGGCTTTCTTGGCACCCGCATATTGAAGCCGCAATAAGGAAACTGGTCTGGATTTTAAAAATCTAAGAGACGTGACAACCACTAAAATTTTAAAACAAGTATATACTGCTCTTGCTCAGTCAATTCTGACATACTGTATTCCGGTGTGGGGTGGAGCTTCTAAATCAAAATTTTTAGAATTGGAACGTGGTCAGCAATTATTATTGAAAGTTTTATTAAATAAACACTACAGATTTCCTACAGAAGAACTTTATTCCATAGCTTGCGATATTGAGTGTTAGAAAATTATATATACTTCTAACTAACTAATTCTTTAACTCCAATACTAGCATAAAACGGAGAATTATTATAGAAAAGATCCCGTTAAAACAAATTTTGCCGGTCGCCAGTTTAAGAGTCAATCCGGTTATCTATATTGTAAATTGAATAGATTTTAAACATTTATCCTGTACTGTCAAAAAGCTGAAAAAGGTAGTTTCTGAATGGCTTTTGTCCCACAATTATGATGAGATTGAATCTTTATTAGATATGAATATGTAATATGATATGCACATGCTCTAATACACATTCAAATGACACACACACACACACACACACACACACACACACACACACACACACACACACACACACACACACAATGTTTTAAAATAATTAGATTTATCAAATCTGTCAGTAAAGTAGTATAGACATAATCATAGTAATTTTCGTAGTATAAGTTATGTAGATTTATGCTTAGTAGATATTTAGCAGTTAAATAGTTACCTTTGTATTTATAATAGTAGTTAAGAGAGTGTTATCTCAAATTAATGCTTTATGTTTATTTGTAAAAAACACATGTAATAACATTTATGGAAGAGCGGGGCATTCTGGCACAAGTAATTATTTGCTTAAAAGGATGTCCCAACATTGGATAGATTATTGTAATTAGTTTTTATGCAAATAAATTATTCTTATTCTTATTCTTATATGTTACCTGGTTTGAGTGTAGTGGTAGTGGTGCATACAGTAGAATTAGTGCATGCATCTGTGGGAGGGATGTGGTGGTGCTCTTCTTCTCTTCGGACCAGGTAACATATACCTTTTTATATTTGCATGCCGAAGGTTGCGAAGCAATTTTTTCAATAACAACTTTATTCCCAACAAAGTAGGGTTAATTCATTAATATAAATAAGAAAAAGAAATGGGTTAAGAAATGAACCCTGCGGAACTCCCATTGATATCATCCACCCATAAACTTATACCGCGGATACAACATTTTGAATTCTTTTGGATAGATAAAAATTAATGAGATCGAATCCGGTACTTCTAACGCCATAGTGCAGTAATTTCCTGATAAGTGTATTATGATTGACGCAATTGAAGGCCTAGGATGATAGATCACAAAATACGCAGAGCATTATGTGAACCCTCTCAAAACTTAAGTATTTGCTTAATTAGATCTACACTGGCATCGGCTATATATAACTAAAAAGGATTTCCGTGCAATAATTTTCTTAAATATTAAAATGTTTATCTGACCGAAAATATTTTTTTCCAAAATTTTACTGAGTGTTGGTAGTACAGAAATAGGTTTAAAGTTGCTAAGGTTTGGTACTACCAGATTTGAATAAAGGAGTTTACTCTGTTTCATAAGATCAGGAAATACAACAGATTTTACACTACTGTTGAAAAGTATGGCGCTGTCATTGAAGCGATTACTTCAACGGAAACTACTAACAAATATGCCGTTTTCTTAAATTCAATAGTTTTCAGCATACATAGATACATATATACGTATACATACATTGATCTGCTCCCAAAGCGCTTAAGTACTTGTATTATGGAATTAGAAACAGCGAAGGTACCAAGCAAACCCAGACCCGAGAAAATGTAGAGAAAGTGTAATTCGACATTGATCCGACCTGGAATCGAACCCGGGACCTCTGAGATGGCGACACTATGAAAACCAGTGCGTACGCCACTCGTCCGACTGAGATCGTCAAAGTGTTTCAACACTTTTACAATTTCTCTAAAATCTAATGTTTCAAACTTTTAGTACAATCATTTATTTCCTTTAATAATGTCTCCGCTACCGCAGAAGAATTCAGCGACTATGTTGCCTTATTAGGAGTCTCACTAAGTCACTGAATACGAATCTCACTAATGAACCTGTCGAGTGAGTTAGAGAGAGAGAGAGAGAGAGAGAGAGAGAGAGAGAGAGAGAGTACACTTTATTGCACACCATAAAAAAAGAAAATATGTGATAATAGATAAAATCATAGAGTTGATCATATTAATCTTCACGCAATTCCCAATACAGGGGTAGACAGAGGTCAAGTCTAGACAATTAAGTCCCTTTTTTGGGAGATATTTTTGGAACAATGTGACAGGTGGTGAGCCCGTCGCCGCCTTTATGTCCAAGCCAACGATGAAATGCGTACATAAGTTTTTGAAAAACTCACTGTCACTGCCACCTGGGGATCGAACTCGGGTCTCACGACTCGAAATTCCGACCACCCGGCAGCTCGGCTATCGCGACTTATACTGTAGACAGCTGACCTGGTCTGCCGCCGGCTGGAGACGAAGACTAGGGCGGGCGCGCACGGCGAGTGCGTGCGTATCGCCTGGTACGTCGGCTTGTTCATGCTCAGCATGCGCGGGCAGTAGTGCCGCCCCGGGTGCCCCGATATGTGCACCTGTTTTGTACATCGCATACAGTACATACTTACACATTATTAACAGTGGTGGAGCCACGCATCGGCTTTTGTTGTTGCATGAATGGGCCGGCTCGACCGGAGAAGTACCACGACCTCACAGAATACCGGCGCGAAGTAGAAGTCTAACAAACTTCTGCGTTTCGTCTGGTGAGTGCAGGTAGCCGAATGTTTGTCATTACCCCTTCCCCACCCCAAGACTTTAAGGGAGGCAACGCATCTGCTATGCCTCTGGTAATGCGGGTGTTCATGGGCGGCGGTAATCACTTACCATCAAGTGAGCCACCTGCTAGTTTGCATCCCTTTTCTATAAAAAAAATACGTACGTTGATTATATTATACGTAAAGTAGGAGAAAAACTTACACGCTCTGTAACATAAACTCCGAAAGATGTTGTTTTACATTCACGGAATCTCCTATAAGGAGAGGTCTAGACTGAGAAGCTCTTTCGAGTAATTTTTGGTAGACAGAGTAAAAATTTTTTTACACAGTAAAAAATTGACGGTATTTATGTTTTAACCAATAAATACTAGGTAAAACTTAATACAAGGTAAAAGTTACAATCATATCATCTTCGGCTGTATGGCTTGAAATCCGTTGCTTTTCTCTAAAAAAAAAACATCAATAAGTAGTTTGCAGCTAGAAAAAATTCTACCTTACAGCTCGATGAATCGATAGCCTTTGGGGGTTTGGCGAACCGTACACTGATGCATATTTTTATGATACATTTTGCACTCGAGACATGGATATTTATATGTGAGGCGACACCTCCTAATGTGTTTTACCGTTCAGAGTAAGTACTTCACTTGCGCGATAACAAATGCCACAGTTTCCCCACATCACCAATCATTTGCGCTACGATCCGCCATTATTAAATTTACATAGAGAAGAACGGTTACGTAATATATATGGTATGTTATTTATTCGCATCCATAAATATGTTTATCCATATAATTATTGAAATATATCCGGATTTAAAGTAAATAAAAAATGAATATTACACAGAAAGCTACACTTAAGTAAATCAAAGTAAAACTAAATTATTTCACAAATTATCTATTCAAGTTATTTCATGAGAAGTGATGAGTTAATTTATTGTTAAATTAAATACTGTAATACCCACATACCTCCAGAGGAACAGGTCGCACGGAGGGCCTGAAGTTGTAGAGTCCCATTTCGCCTATATTCAACCAGTTCGCAAGGTCCTTGGCGTTCGCAAGAGCCGTCGACAAACCAATTATGCGAAGCCTTCTCGATGTGTGCGATTCTATAAAATTCGTTCTAAAAAAATTACATTAAAAGTTGATAAATTAATGTTAGATAAGGTAACAGAGACACACGAATTAAAAGAAAGAGAATGAAAGAAAGAAATATCTTCACGCCATTATCGGTACAGCGGTAGACAGAGGTTTATCTAATAAGTTTTTGACAAACCCATTGATACGAACCTGCCACTTGGCGATCGAACTTGGGTCTCTTGACTCGAATTCCAACCACCCAACCACTCGGCTATCGTGACTATCGTTACAAAGGAAGAAAATAATAAAGAGAGAGAGAGAGAGAGAGAGAATATTGGAAAGTTACCATATGATATCCGTGTTAAATGTACCTTACCGCTACCATTCTACCCCTAGTTGTTGTAAGAGACTACTTATGGCAAGATCTGTCATTTCCAAGCCACAGGGTTCAGGGTTCCTGTGTGGCTTGGAAATTACAAATTTTGAAAAATACCAAAACGAACTAAGCATATTTGGATTGGCGGCACACTTGACTAGTACTGCAATTTTTTATCCATTTGCCTAAAGGGCAATTATGGTTAATCCTACTATCAAGCCATCTCCCACCTTCATGCCACGTATACTTTTATGTGGTAGGCAGGGCAACACTAACCTTGATACAATAACTTCGAGAACGGGTCCTCTGTCCTCCCCCAACAGATGTATCTCGTCGATAACAATTAAAGCGACATCCTTCACGTAGTTTCTCGTCTGCCACGACCGACTGATACCGTCCCACTTTTCCGGTGTGGTCACTATCACCTGAGAGTTCCGGATTGCACGGATATCCGGTGAAACGTCACCTGTCATGTTTTGGACGATTAAATACTAAATAAATAGTTCAATTGTAAAAATGGATTAATAATATTAAATAGAAAAATACACATTTATATGTAGAAATACAAAATCAAATAAAAAGACGTATTCTGTTTTATTTCTTAAACACTTTTCAAATAAAAAAAAATACATTTTTTTTAAATTTTATGTACCAGTTAACTCCACGACATTTTTGCCGAGTTTCTCCTGTAGCCGCACCTTCCAATCTTTTATTCGTTCCTTGACGAGAGCTTTTAATGGTGCTATATACACGACCTAAAATAATAAAAGATATATTAACAACTTGCATATGTTACGGCTGGGTGTTGACCGTCTTAGTGAATTTCAGAGTCTAAAAGGGATAAGTGATGATGCTTCACTGAGGCCGTTTTTATTTATTACATACATTTACTATTATAACATTTTTTTACGGAATGGCTCGAGAAATTTTCTATTATGTTAAAAAATCTTTCAAGATATTTTTCTTTGCCGTTGAGTGAATGATAAATTATTGTTTTCATTAGAACCTCAACGAGCAAGTGAATCGTCGATATAAGAGATGAAAGCGGGTTTCGAAAACCAGTTCAAATAAGCCATTGGAAAGGAGATCTGTAATCTATGAGAACTATGAGGTACAGTCGTGAGTGCATTGTGTTAGTCTCTTCTTTTCTCCCACCTTACAACCTGGATACTGATTGAAAACTCTGAACATTGCGACTTCAGCGACAATGGTCTTGCCAGATCCGGTTGGCGCGCCCAGGAGCACGTTGCAGTCGGTGTGGTACAGGCAATGGAAGATCTGGGTTTGAATCGGGTTGAAGTGTGTGAAGTTGTATAACATCTCGTACGAGGGATTATTAAGCGCAGTCACTGGAAGCGGTTGTAGTTCTAATAGGTCTGAAACAATTGAAATAACACGTGATTTGAATACTAATTGAATGGAAATATGTTATATGGGTGGGTATAATCTTAAGAAAATTCTGCTACCTCTCTTTTACTGTTGGGTTTTGGTTGAGTACCAGAAAATCTCCATATACCTGACTAAACATATCAAATAAAGATCAAAATTCAACAGACAGGTGAAGGGCAGCAGTGAATAGAGTGTGTGTGTGTGTGAGATGCGATCGCTATTCCGATTGTCAAGTGTGACGATTACGTAATAAGCCGGCGATCCCATATGGAAAAAGCATACGTCCTGCAGTGGACATTTGCAGATCGATACGTTTGTATTGACCTAACGAAATAAAAACAGTCAAAATCTACAAAAGCTATCAAATGCTTACGAGAAAATCTATAATACTGCTTACCTGTGTGCGGCGGATGGGTTTCTGGTAATATCAGATGTTGAAATGTCAAAGGCAGCACACTCTCGGAGCCTAACCACCTATGATGAATAGTGTATCAATCACATCTGCATCAATATCAAAAGAGAAACAGAACAGAAATTCTTTCAAAACACCCATGAAAGTGAAAGGTATACACATCGCCTCCCACTATCCTAAGTCTTTTCTTAACCTAAGGTAGTTTGGAAGAGTAAAAGTAAAGTAAAATATGCTTCATTGTACACTAAGAGTGATATAGAAATTACAATAACAATGGACATTAGTACAAAAGGCGACCTTATCGCTTAAACAGCGATCTCTTCCAGGCAACCTTAGGGAAAAGGATTTTTCTAAAGAAAGTGGAAAGGGTGTACTAAATAATAAGAATGATATAATATATATAACACATAAAACTAAAGAATTTATATAAAGTACTAGAAGGTAAAAGGAAAATATTTTTTCTATAAGCAAAAGACTACAGATAATTAAGTGGATAGGTAATGAAGCTTTAATTTAGTTTTAAAGATAGGAAGAGATTGAGATTGTTTAATATACAAGGGAAGAGAATTCCAAAATCGTATAGCGGTTACAGTGAAAGAGCATAGAAGGAAGAAGAGTGTTTTGAAGTCCTTAGCAGAAAATTATTTCGAGAGCGGAGTGGAAATGAATGTAAACTATTTAGATATTCAAATCTTTCCTTCAAGTAATGACATTGACAAAAGACATTGTTCTTTAACGATAAAACCGCCTTACTGTACTTTTCTTTCTTAAGTTTTTTTTTATTAAGTTTAATGTGGTATACAATAATGTACGTACAATATGTACGTAAAACAAAAATAATACGTACGTACGTATCGAAAACATAAAAGGGTTAGCCCAAACCACTGTCATATGCGGTAGGGGTTCATGAACCCAGTACCGGCATACAAGTGATGATCTGATCTGATAAAATGCTTTATAAACAGACTAGAAATTAGCGTAGTTTCGCTAAACCCTTTATCGCCAAAAAAAAATTTAATCGAGACAAAAGTATCATAGCAATTTTCATCAAAATCTGTTACACGGTTAAGTCGTGAAATCTGTCCGTCAGACAGAGAGATTTTCACATTTATGAAAAAGTATACAGATGTAACTACCCGCTATTGCCATTTTGATTGAGCGTAAACTGACCGTGCGGTTTAATAGAGCGTTATCAAACTGCCGTGTGGTATCCCTTCGTCTCGTGGGTGACGTAAGAGGCGACTGAAGAAAAAGTCTAGAAAAAGTCATTGACTACCGATAGATGGCGCAAAGACCCTTCAAAAAATACCAAACCAAAATTAAGCAGACCGATGACGGCAGCAGCATCGACGTTGCAACTTGTCTGGCACTGCCATTGCCAATACCTTTCCCTAGCGTGGCGATTATGGCAAATCCACCTTTAGGGAGAAGTCTATGTTCCTACAGTTGACTTTAACAGGCCGTTAATGAAGTATTAATCTGCTTTTCGGATTTACCAGTTACAGGGATTAAAGTAGTTGCGGTTTCGGTAAGTTTATGTGATGAATATGAATGTTTGTACTTGAGTAATGGATGTTTATATTTATTTTATCACCTCATCATCCAGTTGCCAAGACCACCAGGGAGCTTTAAGATTGGTTGAGAAATTGGATGATGAGTGTAAAAAAATATCTTCACGCCATTTCCGATACGGGGGTAGACCGGGGTCGTTTCGACACCCCTTCCACCGAAGATATTTTTGGGGCAAAGTGACAGGTGGTAGGCCCGTCGCCGTTTTAATGTCCAAGCCAACGACATAAATCGTACATAGGTATTTGAAAAAACCCATTGGTATGAACCTGCCACCTGGGGATCTAACTCGCGTCTCTGTCTCGAACCCCGACCACCCAACCACTCGGCTATCAGATGAGTGTGATTGCTTAAAATAAAATTATTACTATTATACCTCTCCGATGTAGCTCTGATGTAATACTGAGGCGGCAGGGGTTCCGATATAGGGATCGTTATGACCAATTCCTGTGGTTCCCTTGTGATTACCTAAAATGCAGTAAAATACCGGAGTGTAAGTTTGTTATTGCATTTTTTTTGGGTAAATGTGTAACTTCCAATGGGTTATGAACACATACCTGCTTTTTAGTGATGAGGAAGTACTCGTTATAATACATGATGTCAGTATCGGGATCTTCTACCCATATCCAAAAGGCCTCGGGGGCTTTACCGTGATATTTGTCGTTCCATCTAAACATAGATATGAAGTTTTTAATCAGAAATAAAAGTGTATATAATGTCGATAATTAATCATAGACTACAAAATACAATAGATAATAACTAATTTTGTATAAATCAGATTCTATCAGGGATGACAATTACTATCTAGATAAGCTTAAATTGTCAAACATTGTAAAAGTACAAATTATAGCCCATATCATTACAGCTGTGCAGATATATTAATTGTAACACGCTTAAACATACATGATCTACATATCAGAAAAATAATGATAAATTCCAAGAGGTGCTATGCATTTCGTAAAGCCGTATTCTAGCCGCTTTACGGTTCATTTTCGTCTTAATTTTTCAAAGTACTGATAGGGTTTAGGAAAAGAGGGTTTCGAGTGGTGACCTTAAAAGTGTTCCGGGGATCTGGAAGATCATGACCGTTTTGTAAGGAAACCTTTGCTCACAAGCGAACTCTTGATACGTAAGAAGAAATAAGAAGAAGCAACTGACACAGGAGTATCCAATTTAAAAGTGAAAACCGTACAGATTAGATTAAAATTACTTAAATCTAAACATATCCGTCAAAAAATATTTTTTTTTGTCTCACTTAAAGTTCGGCGTTATAGTCAGTCGTATCCGGAGGACCGTCCTGGTGATGGGATGCAAGCTGGCTTCCATTTCCAGCAGCGGGAACTCGTCGGCGCATTTCTTCATGTGACGCGCAGTTTTTGGATTACGTAGGAGATCACCTAAGATTATATTGAAATTTAAAATAAATAATAAATATTTTATATTATTATATTATTATTTATCTTCACGCACAATCCCTGACGGGGTAGCCAGAGAGAACAGATCGCCATGTGTCACGATCCCTACATACTTCTTTCGCTTCTTTCAGATTCATCATCTTCTTCATACGTCTAGGTATCCGAGTACTCTTGACCTTCCCCTCTTCGAGCAATTTGCTCACATGGTCTTTGAAAGTTAGTCTCGGTCTACCTCGACACCTTTTAATATTAACTTTCGCGCTATATATTTTCTTCACCAATCGGTCTTCACTCATTCGCTCAACGTGCCCAAATCATCGAAGCACGCCCTTATCCATTTTTGAGACAAGGTCATCTTTCAAACCTGCCATATTACGAATCTCTTCGTTTCGCTTTCGGTCGGCCATGGTAAGGCCGCACATTTTACGAAGAGATCGCATCACCACTGCATTCAACCTGCTTTTATGCTTCTTCTGGCATACTCATGTTTCGCTGCCATATAACAAAGTCGGTACCAACACTGCGTTATGTATTGCAAGGCGTGCACTTTTCACAACGCCTTGCCTTTTGATTAACGCAGTCAGGGCACCATTGACTTTGTTCCCGGCAGCGACACGCCTGCCCACATCTAAATCACATCTTACATCCCGGCTAAACGCACTCCCCAAGTATACAATTTCATTCACCTGTTCTAGACATTCCTGATTTACCCAAATTTCGCACTTCGTTCTTTCTTCGTCCCTTTCAAATACCAGAACCTTAGTTTTATTAGCATTCAAACGGAGACCATTAATTTCACATTCTTCTTTCATACACGTGACTAATGCCTGCAGTTCTGATGGTGCAATAAGCACTGCATCATCAGCATACAGCAGACAATTTACTTTTATGTCACCCAATTTCACACACAAACAACTATCTTTCAGCTTCTGTAAACAGCTGTGGAGATACAGTATGAACAGCCAGGAAGACATGACACAACCCTGTTTTTCGCCCGTTTGGCGAACGCTACGCTAAACATGGGTGACAGGTCATGCCCTACCCGCACACAGGCTTTACAGTCACAGTAAAGTGACTGCACAGCCCTTAGCAATCGACCATCCACACCATACCCCGGCAACAGTTCCCACATTTTCTTCCTTACAACCTTATCACATGCTTTCGCAAGATCCACAAAACACAGAAAATCTTCTGGTTAGCAGCCAGAAGCTTCTCCGTGATCATGCGGAGAGAAAACATTTGATCCGTGTATTGTCGTTCCATCTAAACATAGATATGAAGTTTTTAATCAGAAATAAAAGTATATATAATGTCGATAATTAATCATAGACTACAAAATACAATAGATAATAACTAATTTTGTATAAATCAGATTCTATCAGGATGACAATTACTATCTAGATAAGCTTAAATTGTCATTATAGCTTAAATTGTCAAACATTGTAAAAGTACAAATTATAGCCCATATCATTACAGCTGTGCAGATATATTAATTGTAACACGCTTAAACATACATGATCTACATATCAGAAAAATAATGATAAATTCCAAGAGGTGCTATGCATTTCGTAAAGCCGTATTCTAGCCGCTTTACGGTTCATTTTCGTCTTAATTTTTCAAAGTACTGATAGGGTTTAGGAAAGAGGGTTTCAGTGGTGACCTTAAAAGTGTTCCGGGGATCTGGAAGATCATGACCGTTTTGTAAGGAAACCTTTGCTCACAAGCGAACTCTTGATACGTAAGAAGAAATAAGAAGAAGCAACTGACACAGGAGTATCCAATTTAAAAGTGAAAACCGTACAGATTAGATTAAAATTACTTAAATCTAAACATATCCGTCAAAAAATATTTTTTTTTGTCTCACTTAAAGTTCGGCGTTATAGTCAGTCGTATCCGGAGGACCGTCCTGGTGATGGGATGCAAGCTGGCTTCCATTTCCAGCAGCGGGAACTCGTCGGCGCATTTCTTCATGTGACGCGCAGTTTTTGGATTACGTAGGAGATCACCTAAGATTATATTGGAAATTTAAAATAAATAATAAATATTTTATATTATTATATTATTATTTATCTTCACGCACAATCCCTGACGGGGTAGCCAGAGAGAACAGATCGCCATGTGTCACGATCCCTACATACTTCTTTCGCTTCTTTCAGATTCATCATCTTCTTCATACGTCTAGGTATCCGAGTACTCTTGACCTTCCCCTCTTCGAGCAATTTGCTCACATGGTCTTTGAAAGTTAGTCTCGGTCTACCTCGACACCTTTTAATATTAACTTTCGCGCTATATATTTTCTTCACCAATCGGTCTTCACTCATTCGCTCAACGTGCCCAAATCATCGAAGCACGCCCTTATCCATTTTTGAGACAAGGTCATCTTTCAAACCTGCCATATTACGAATCTCTTCGTTTCGCTTTCGGTCGGCCATGGTAAGGCCGCACATTTTACGAAGAGATCGCATCACCACTGCATTCAACCTGCTTTTATGCTTCTTCTGGCATACTCATGTTTCGCTGCCATATAACAAAGTCGGTACCAACACTGCGTTATGTATTGCAAGGCGTGCACTTTTCACAACGCCTTGCCTTTTGATTAACGCAGTCAGGGCACCATTGACTTTGTTCCCGGCAGCGACACGCCTGCCCACATCTAAATCACATCTTACATCCCGGCTAAACGCACTCCCCAAGTATACAATTTCATTCACCTGTTCTAGACATTCCTGATTTACCCAAATTTCGCACTTCGTTCTTTCTTCGTCCCTTTCAAATACCAGAACCTTAGTTTTATTAGCATTCAAACGGAGACCATTAATTTCACATTCTTCTTTCATACACGTGACTAATGCCTGCAGTTCTGATGGTGCAATAAGCACTGCATCATCAGCATACAGCAGACAATTTACTTTTATGTCACCCAATTTCACACACAAACAACTATCTTTCAGCTTCTGTAAACAGCTGTGGAGATACAGTATGAACAGCCAGGAAGACATGACACAACCCTGTTTTTCGCCCGTTTGGCGAACGCTACGCTAAACATGGGTGACAGGTCATGCCCTACCCGCACACAGGCTTTACAGTCACAGTAAAGTGACTGCACAGCCCTTAGCAATCGACCATCCACACCATACCCCGGCAACAGTTCCCACATTTTCTTCCTTACAACCTTATCACATGCTTTCGCAAGATCCACAAAAACACAGAAAATCTTCTGGTTAGCAGCCAGAAGCTTCTCCGTGATCATGCGGAGAGAAAACATTTGATCCGTGTATCCTCTTCCAGGTCTAAATCCGCATTGTGCCTCCCATAGAAATCTTTCCGATTTCTCTTGCATCCTACGTGTCAAAACCTGCGAGTAAACTTTACTTGCTAAACTGGTCAAGCTGATCGCCCGATAGCACCCGCAGTCATAATGTGAACCTTTACCTTTATATAAAGGCACAATGACTGCGGATCGCCAATCATCCGGAACAGCACCCGTTCGCCAGCACAAATTGCACAGCAGATGAAAGTTGTCCCAGACGCGAGGCCCACCATACTTGACCATTTCAGTAGTAACTCTGTCTAGTCCCGCAGTTTTACCACATTTCAAACTTCTTATCGCACATTCAATCTCTTTCATACTGATGACCTCAGTGTCATCGAGGTCCGAGTCTGGCGTACCAGTCACGGCGTCACCCTCGGATCCCTCACTAAGATCATCACACGCATACATCTCTATAATGCTTTCGTGTGAACTTTCTGCAGCTTATGTTTTTCTTTCCTCTTCTCTCTCATATCCTTATCATTACTAGAGGCCAAATAGTCTAACCATCCCTTCTTCTTCTTATTTACTGCTTCTTTCACTGCGTCATTCCACCATGTATCACCCTTTTTACTACTACCTCTTTTCACAGTTCCACACACGTCTTCCGCTGCACTAACCATTCCATCTCTAAGGCTATGCCATATTTCTTCCTGACATCGATGATGTCCAGCTTTTCGGCTACCCTTGCTTGATATTTATTCCTAGTGTCCGCTTCCTGAAACTTCCAGCTTCGGATGCTACTGACCGACTGTGGTTCTGGTATCGCCGTCCGGTGGCGCCAACCCGCGAACAGACCCCTAAATCTAGTAATCAAGTGACGTTGCGGATGTCAGTGCTACTAGAAGTACGCAAAGCTTGTCGCGAAATAAAAATTAATATCTACGTCTAAAGTTGTGATATTGATGTTTTGAAACATTTTTTCTGGACTTTAAAAACTGGTGCATATGTTAATAAATTAATCATTTGTGTGTGCTTAAGGATTGTGGTGAAAGAAAATTGAAATAAAACATCTAAAAGTGAAATATAAGAGGTACCTTTATTAATAACTTTAATGTACATCGTCTGATTACCCTCGAACTACAAAGTGTCAATTACAATATATAGTCGGCGACACCTAGTGATAATCATCTGCATCATTACATTGCATTTTACTTAAACTAATGCGATGAAGTGCAGTGCGTGCGGAAAGTTTATGGCGGCGGTAGAGGGCGTTACGTGTCCTAAATGCGATAGAAAATCACACAGGGCCTGCGTTAAAGTTCCTGAAGGTGTGCAGGTCCAACCTACTTGGTTGTGTCCGGACTGTAAAATACGGACGCCCCGAAAGACAGATCAGAATACGCCTGTGCGAGGACTTAATTCCGAGTATATTATCAAGCAAAGCGAAGAGAAACCCCAAAGCCCTATGGCGCAAGGCTTCAAAGAGTCGGAACTAGCTCTTGAACTAAGTAGATTTAGAGAAGAACTGCGAGAAACCAGGGAAGAATTTAGATCTTTCCGACAGGAGATGTTTGATTTGCGTAAGTCCATAAAATCGTGTGAAGATCGCCTAGATACATTAGAAAACAAATACATCCGTCTTGAAGAACAACAAACCCTAATTGAGTCGAAAATGTCGGCGGCAAAATTCAGGATCTCGAGACGACTATTGCGGACTTAAGAGCAGATTTAAATGATCGAGACCAACAGCTGCTGTACAATGATATCGAAGTCGCAGGCATTCCAGAAGAGGGCGCAGAAAATGTTCTACACATTGTGACTGCGTGCGCTACTAAGCTGGGCGTAACCCTAGAAGAGCGCGATATAGTGAGTTGTGTGCGAGTTGGTCTTGTGCGCGACGAGCAGAGTAGGCTAGCGAAACCACGTCCCATAGTCGTGCGGCTGGCGCGCAGGCACACGCGCGACACTCTGCTGCGGGCCGCGCGAGTGCGCCGCCCTTAACTACTGAAGGTCTAGGTCTCCGCTCCGAAAATACACGAGCCTTCTATATAAACGAACGGCTTACTAAATTGAACCGCAATATATTTTTTAGAACTAAGGAATTCGCTTGGCGATTTGATTGGCGCTACGTATGGTCAAAAGAGGGAAAAATTTATACTCGTCGAGAACACGGAACAACGTCTTATCGCATAAAAAGTGAAATAGATCTCGAGAGGGTTTTTGGAACAAATTCAGTTGGGGCTATCGGAAACAATGGAAATAGAATATAAAAGTCATAATAATCTGAATTTTTTAAATATTATCTTGTTCTGCTATTTCTCATTTTTATGTAAGTCGTTAATAATTGTGTTTGTATTTTTATTTAAGAACTATTTTAGTATTCTATTTCTGTCAAATGAAATATACTATTCCTATACTCGTATGTGGAATAATAATATATCCTGGTTAGTTCTGTCACAAATTTCTAACATCAATGTATTGAAAAGATTCACTAGCGTTTTGTCTTTAAGTTCTGCAATACATACATACACTAATTACTATACGAGTACATTAAGGTACACGAAAATTGACTCAATAGATAACTATTTAAAAATTTGTGATATCCCCATAAATATTATTTATTCTTTCCAATCACATAAAATTAATGTTGCCTGTACAAGAAGCAAATCAAGGTTAAATTTTGCGTCGGAACCTATTAAGTCAAATAAATATGTCTATCTAAAAATTCGTTTATGGCTTCTAAAAGTAACGTAAAAGTTGGTCTTTAAATGCAGGATCCCTTGAACGCGGCACGATGAATTTATTGTCGCAATGCAACGGCATAGTGTCGATATCATGGCCATCAATGAGACGTGGCTGCGGGAGGGCGAAGAGGGCGCGCGGCCGCGGTGCCGGGCTACCGACTGCGGCACGCGCCTCGTCCGCCCGGCGTGCGCGCGCGCGGCGGCGGCGTCGGCTTCTATGTGAAGCGAGGCGTCGGCGTCCGCGCGCTGCCCCACCCGCCGGCCCCGCCAGTAGAACAAATGTGGATCTCGACCTCTAGCGGCGGAAAGCAACTAGTTATCGGTACCGCGTATAGACTGCCGTGGCTGAATGTCGATACATTCATAGACGCGCTTTCCGTTACGATGGGAACTTTTTCATGGAGCCAAAATTTACTTCTTCTCGGTGATTTTAATATTAATATGTTAAATATGACGCATAATACCACTATAAAGCTAAATAATTTTCTTACTTGCTTTAAATTAAAACAGCATGTAACTAAGCCAACACACTTTACGGAACATAGCGAGACTTTAATTGACGTAATATGTACCGACATAAAAGTAAACGCAGTTGCTGTAGATCTTATACGCGAATTAAGTAGTCATGCTTTTATTACATGTGACATTGATATGAGTAAAAAAAAGCCGGCACCAGTAACAATAATGAGTAGGAGAATCTCTGACATAGACGAGGGAGACTTTCATAAGGACCTTACATCAATAAATTGGAAACAAATTCAGAGTATCGCGGATGTAAATAATCAGGTAGTGCTATTTAACACATCTATACTTACACTGTTTGAAATACACGCACCTCTTAGAAAAAAAACAATTAAACATCAGCAATTCCCGTGGCTAACCTTTAATATAAAATTGATGATGAAAAAACGAGATGACGCATACATTAAATGAGAAAAGTAAAACGACATACATATTAAATACTATAAGGATTTAAAATCTGCGTCAATAGAGCAATATATAGAGAAAAACAAGCCTACTATAATTTTTATGTTAATCGTAATATAAATAATCCCATTTCAATGTGGAAACATATAAAGTCCAATGTTAAGATAAAACCAAAACACAATATCCCAATAGACTTGTTTAATGATCCAAATAAAATAAACGACTACTTTTTAAACGTGCCTGGAAATAGAAACGTCTCGTTGTCATATTTAACGTACTTTGAGTTCCACTGCTGCGTTAATGACATATTTGAGATAAAGGAGGTAAATGAACTAGACGTACTAAAGTTCATTAAAAGTTTAAAATCTAAAGCCATAGGCATTGATGGGATCTCTCTCGATATGGTCCGTATGACCCTTCCGAAAACACTACCAACTATTACTGCTATGGTGAACAAATCCATTAACTCTAAAACCTATCCGACATTATGGCAACATGCGTTAGTCAAACCCATACCTAAGAACTCAAATCCTTTGTCTGAAAAAGACCTCGGCCCATCAGTATTCTCCCTGTGTCTCTAAAATTATTGAAAAATTGTCGCAGAACAGCTCACTATATATTTAGATAGAAAAAATTCTACCGGAAATGCAGTCGGGATTTCGGAAGAACCATAGCACCACGACGGCCCTAGCCCAACTAACTGACGATGTACTAACCGCTCAAGATGAAGGAAAAGGCACAATACTAGTATTACTAGATTTTTCTCGTGCATTTGACTGTATAAATGTTTCCCCTTCTCTTATCAAAGCTTCATTACTATGGATTCAGTAGCAGCGCCATACAATGGTTCGATAGTTATTTTAAAAACCGACTACAAACTGTAGAACTGAGCGATGACCGAGGAACATTAATACGTTCGCAATCAAAAAATATCAAAGCCGGTGCGCCCCAGGGATCAATACTGGCTCCAATATTGTTTTCAGTGTACAGTGCCGACTTAGTAAAAAACATTAGGCACTGTAAATTTCATTTATACGCAGATGATTTGCAAGTCTATATGGCATGTAATCCGCGTGATACTCAAGAAGTCGTTAATAAAATCAACGAAGACCTCGAAAGTATAGCCGCGTGGTGCGACTCAAACTGCCTTGTACTAAACGGAACTAAATCTAAACTACTAATTATGGGTTCTAAAAATCAAATAAAAAATATATCAGAAAGAGGGGCAGGCATCCAAATTCGAGGGGAAGTCGTAGAACGTGTAAATGAGATTCGCAATCTGGGCTTACTAATGGATGACAAATTACAGTTTGAGAAACACATACTAAGTACTAGCAGAAACTGCTTTTATAGACTTAAGGTTCTTTATCAAATAAGGAGTTTTTAAATACGGATATTCGGGTAAAATTGTGTGACACTCTTGTCCTTTCAAAATTTAATTATATGGACATTGTATATGGCCCGAGACTTTTAGCGCGGTCGCGACGTCTAGTGCAACGTGTTCAAAATGCATGTGCCAGATTTAGTTTTACAATACCGCCCCGCACGCACGTCACCCCTTACATTAACAATGCCAAATGTTAAAATGGAATATCGTCGAAAACTGCACATGGCAACTCTCCTATTCGGGGTATTAAAAATAAAACACCTCCTTATCTTGCTGACAAACTCATATGGTCACGTGATATAAAATCTTACAATACGCGCACTAGAGGGAATACTCGTCGTGCCTCGTCACCGCACTCACGCTTTCCGAGGAAGTTTCAAATACGCCGCATCCAAGTGCTGGAACGACATACCGCCTCCTTTGCGAAATCTAAAAGCAATACATACATTTAAAAATAAATACCGAACACAATTACTGCAAAGTCAGATTAACTTTGATCAAAGTTTATAAAGCTTTGCACAATTACGTACCTCATCGTCATAGATTTTTAACAACGCAGCATTAAAATCGTCCTCTTGAATGCGGCTTTTGTTTTGTCTTGTTATATTCTTCAATAATTACATATATATTATTTTTTTTTACAAATTATCTGGTCACTTTGTTATATAGCACTATATAGTATTTTAACAATTTCCCTTTTGTAGTAAATAGTCCTTTATAGTATTTTATTAATTTCCCTTTTGTAGTGTTCGTATTGCCCTTCTATGAGCATTTGAATGCATAATTTTGTCAGCATAATTTTGTGTTTAAAAGATTATGAGTATACATATAGCACTGATTTCGGCGAGTCACTATTTGGACACACTGAAAATCAGCGCCATGGAAAAAAAAAAATTTCATGGCATTATGCTGAGTGTGCTCCAGTTCCCAGATGACGCCTTGACACATACGAGTATAGGCATTGTTTAGTTTGTAATATGTAGTATGTTGTAATTTGTATTGTAAATCCAAGTGTTATTTGTAAATTATGTGTTTTTTTATGTTTTCTCTGATGGCGTCACTTTGGAGAATAAACCTTTCTTTCTTTCTTTCTTTCTTTCTAATCACTAGATAGTGATCCGTTCCCAGGTCAGCACCTCGGAACACTCGCGTATCCATCACCTGTTTTCGCAGTCGGTCATCCACCAGGAATAAATCGATCATACTTCTCTCATTCTCTCTTGTTCTAGTATACATATGGATTTTTTTGTGACTAAACATAGTGTTTGTCACAAGAAGACCCTTTTCCTTGCATACAGCCAGTATAAGCTTGCCAGCATCGTTAACCCTTTTATCACCAAACATTCCAAGCACCGACTCGTACCCTGGTCAAGCGGTACCAACCCATCCATTCAAATCACCACAACCAACAATTCTTTCGTTTCCTTATATTACTTGTATTTAAATAAATAAATACATACATAGGTACGGTCAATATAACACACATTGCTCTGATCCCAAAGTAAGTAGCTACAACACTTGAGTTATGGAATCAGAAACAACGCAGGCACCACAAACATCCATACCCAAGAAAATATAAAAGTGTACATTGATCCAACTGAGAACCGAACCCAGGACTTGCACGCGAACCACGAAAACTAGTGTGGACGTCTTACATCATAAACTAGCATTTCCGTCTATCTCTTACCAAGTTCCTTCCAATCCATGTCACGGATCTGATCTGGCTTCAGCATGGGATATTCAATGTGCCTCAGGATCTCGTCGGGGAAGCAGTTGAACTGGCGCATGTCGCTGTGGAAGTCCCACAGCTGCAGTTCCAGCATCTTGGCCATCTTGAGGTACAGCGCTGCCATGTACGCGTTGTTCTTCCGGAGGGTTATCTCGAACAGCGCTCGGACTATACGCACGGCGTTCTAAATGTGCGAAAAAAATTAAAATATATATCTCACGCACTTCCCAATACGGGGGTGGACAGAGGTCGAGTCTAGACAATTAAGTCCCTTCGACCCACCTTCCGCCGAAGATATTATCGGGACAACGTGACAGGCGGTGAGCCCGTCGCCGTCTTTATGGCCAAGCCATCGATATTCGTACATAAGTTTTTGAAACACCCATTGGTACGAGCCTAAAGCGTTCTATTGTCAATTATCACTTTTTTGAAGTCACGATAGCCGAGTGGTCGGGCGGTCGGATATTTCGAGTCGAGAGACCCAAGTGGGATACCCAGGTGGCAGGCTCGTAGCTATGGGTTTTTTTAAAAACCTATGTACGAATGATATCGTTGGCTTGGACATAAAGACGGCGACGGGCTCACCACCTGTCACGTTGTCCCGAAAATATCTTCTATTATATATTGTCTAGACTAAAAAATATTGTCTAGTCTAGAAAATATTGTCTAGACTAGACCTCTGTCTACCCCTGTATTGGGAATTGCGTGAAGGTATTTATTATTTATTTATCACTTTCAGCAGCCGTTTGGAACTAATTTATTAAATCATACATAGATAGGGACAACATCACATGCATTGCTCTGATCCTAACACAAGCAACTTAAGCACTTGTATTATGGAATCACAAACAACGAATAGACCCAACCGGGAATCGAAAAGGTAGAATTTTTATCGAAAAACATGAACACATTTACATAGCAACGCTTAACAACAAACTAACTAGTAACATAAAATCTCAAAAAAAAAAGAAACTCTCGCTTACCTGACTGATATAATTCAAATCGGACTGCAGCGAGGATCCATTGACGCGTCCACGAGAGAGGTAAGTTTGTAGGAGGATGTTGATCTTCCAATGGATGTCTTCGGGCGCGTCTTCTATGCGCAGCTCGCAATACTGGTCTTTAAGGTTCCATAGCTCTGTCAACTCTTCTTTTCTGACCTGTACCAGTGGTATCGTATTATTCTTGGTGATTTAATGATACATATTATAACATTTATAGGAAATGGTTTTTTATGACAAATGAAATAAAAAATAATAACAAACACTCACTCCCACGCACAGAGATAGAGAGAGAGAGAGAGAGAGAGAGAGAGAGAGAGAGAGAGAGATATATTGACAGAGGGAAAGATAGAGAGAAGGAGATTGACAGAGGGAGAGAGAGAGAGAAAGTAATACTTAAAATAGAACATATTTTTTTAATTTCTCATTATTTTATTAATGAAAAGTTAAGAATGACTTGCATGAAGATAACATACTACATATGATATATCTAGAATACATGATGATACGGATTGTCATGGGAAGTTTAAATTACCTTCAACTGCTGAAAATCGGAGCACCTCGTCAGCATTTCGAGGACGTAGCCCTGAGTCATGGACTTCCGCACCATGGAGTTGAACACTTCCATGGTCTCACAGGTGATGTAGTAATGACTCGCTGTACGGCCGAGATCTGCAGAACACAAAAATGTATTAAATAGTACCTGAGATAAATATTAAAATATACAATGTAAAACAATGAAATGAGTCGAGTTAGGCGAAATTTATTTTGAAGATAACGTAAGGAAAATGCTATGAGATGGGAAAGTCTGTAATTTCTTGATTCCTATTCACCAGGTAACCTTACCACGCCACATACTTATAATAATTAATAAACTGAATGTCACACTATAATATAACATAGTATAAAAAAGTAAAAGTATGTTTTTTCGCGGTAACGCCTAAACCACTGAATCATTTATAGACATTCTTTTACTAATAGTAAGCTACATTATTGGCGAGTAACATACGCTATATATTTTTATCAGAGATCCATGGCTAAAATTTAAATAATATAAAACAAAGTATCAAAAAAATTGTAAATAAGGTCGACGAGTGCAGCGAGAAGGCCGGTCTGTCAATGAACATTAGCAAGACCAAGTTTATGGTAGTTTCTAGAAACCCAGACTTACATCCTAGCATATCGGTGTCAGGGAAGCAGCTTGAGCGGGTACGGCAGTACAAGTACCTCGGTGCTTGGGTAAATGAAGCATGGGATCCCGACCAGGAAATTAAGACCCGGATAGAAATTGCCCGAGCTGCTTTTAACAAAATGAGGAAAGTTCTGTGCTGTCGTAAACTTCACATTAAGCTCCGAGTCAGGTTACTGTTGTGCTACATATGGCCTGTCGTCATGTACGGTTGCGAAGCATGGACCCTGAAAGACGAGACTACACGACGCCTGCAGGCATTAGAAATGTGGTGCTATCGTCGTATGCGCATAAGCTGGACCCAAAAAGTCAGGAATGAAACCGTCCTCCAGCGCGTTCAAATGCCCCGAAAACTATTGCAGACCGTCAAAAAACGTAAAATGGATTATCTTGGTCACGTGCTCCGACACGATAGATACTCACTACTAGAATTAATTATGATGGGCAAGATAGAGGGGAAGAGGCGCGCTGGACGCAAAAGAAAATCGTGGCTGCGAAACATCAGGGAGTGGACCGGCATTACTTCAGTCGAAGAACTGTTCCGACTCGCGGTTGATAAGACAGAGTACAAGAAGCTGACGGCCAACCTTCAGGATTGAAGAGGCACTTGAAGAAGAAGAATCAAAAATATTGTCTATAAAGAAGTTATTAAAAAGTAAAGTAGAACGTTATTTAACGTGCGCGGCCCTTTTGTCATTTATTAGAAAATCTAGATTAATTTGGTTTTGGTTTTCCCCCTATTCTATAAAAAAGAAAAACTACGGACCCTTTGACACTTTATTTCAATGACGCTGACCCTTTGTTCTTTTTTTAATATTTACGTTACATTCTAATTTTAATGATTATGAAAGTATAGATATTTGAAGATATCGACGCAATCGAAGCGGTC
Organism: Sericinus montela; assembly: GCA_029286605.1. Classification (NCBI taxonomy): domain Eukaryota; kingdom Metazoa; phylum Arthropoda; class Insecta; order Lepidoptera; family Papilionidae; genus Sericinus; species Sericinus montela. The sequence continues at coordinate 8,779,112 of JAGSMR010000019.1, read as the reverse complement.
GCTAAAAGTTATTGCTTTAAACCAAAAAAGACGATACGCACGGAGAAGAAACGGCGAGAGAAACTTTCGCCATTTTTTCTCCGTCAGAGGAACCTCACTACGAATAGGTAGTTTGGTTCAAAAATGACGATCGATGGATGTGATGTTACTTATATCGATAAATTTGATTTGATTTGATTGTACAATAAAAACCGAACCGGTGACGTTGAGATCGCCGGTGCGCTCGTTGTAGCGCAGCATCAGAGTGCGGTCCAGCTGCATGGCGGCCGCCGTGATCAGCTCGCGCCGCTTCGTCTCCAGCGTCGGATCCTCCTGCACGTCGCTGTACGTCAGCCCGTACACCTGCCGAGGCGATGGCTCGGTAACTCATGACATTCGTTGAAGATAGAGTGAGGATAGAGTGAAAACAGTGGTAGAGCCACGCATCAGCTTTTGTTGTTGCATGAATGGGCCGGCTCGACCGGGGAAGTACCGCGACCTCACAGAATACCGGCGCGAAGTAGAAGTCTAACAAACTTCTGCGTTTCGTCTGGTGAGTAACCGGAGGCCCACACACCCCCTTTTTTTATAGAAGAGGGAGGCAAACGAGCAGGTGGCACACGTGATGGTAAGTGATTACCGCCGCCCATGAACATCTGCAATACCGCAGGAATTGCGGATGCGTTGCCGGCTTTTGAGAAAGGTACAGACTCTTTGTCCGAATTGTATGGTATTGCGGGTGTTCATGGGCGGCAGTAATCACTTACCATCACGTGAGCCACCTCCTCCTTTGCCTCCCTTTCCTATATAAAAAAAGATAGGTACATCACTTACAGAGCTGACAATTGGAATGAACACGAGTCCTGACGATAAGTTGCATTTATCACATAGAAAAACCTGGAAATGTTTAGTGATTTCCGCATTCCAAATACTGGCTTATACTACAGACATGCCAGCTTTAATTATTAAATTGGAATAATTGTAGAAGTTACTTATAAACATTTGTTTTGCTAAATTTTCCACCTAAAATAATTTGAAAGTTGCAAGATGTACAATAACACACAAAAAAGAGATGTTCGGCTGTGTCATTGTCCGTCTTTAAACCTCCTGAAACCTCCTGACATACAGTTTCAATTGTTGTTATTAAAATTAACTTAATATTAACATTTGAGATGGGCACACTGTGGTGATCTTCACACAGAAATGGACAGTTCCTTTAGACGTAATTTACACTAAAAACACTCCTTAGGTTTGCTGTTGGTAGACCTCTATTTTGTCACCTAAAACTGTTACGAGTACTTACTTGACGGCCGGAAATAAATTTGACGACTTCCGTGGGTTTCGGGTTCGGGTGTTTGTGGTTGTGTTTACTACTTTCTTTGGGATCAGATCAATGTCTGTTGTCCATATCAATGTATGAATGTATTTATTTATTATTTGTTATTTATTAAAGTTTATAAAGGACATAGGTCTCGTGAGAATTTACTATACTCGTCACACGGGGAAAGCAGATTTGCGATCGCAGTACTTCCCCATCACCAGTATCTTAAATTTCGGTGTGGTATAGTGTGGGTCCCGTCTGTCCATTGGTAGCCATCGTGATAATAGGGCGTTTCCTTTAGTCGCCTCTTACGACATCTATTGGTAGAACGGGGATAGTGCCTAAGAAATGCTCATAATTATATTATTAAATCAAGTTGTTGTTATGTATATTTTTAAGTAAAATATTTTGTGAACATGTTTTTGGTGTACCAATAAACAATAAATAAATAAATAAGTTCGATTACGTATGAGTTTTTCGAATCTTATATACGATTTGTATTGGGAATTTAGGCACATGGCATCAGACAACAATGTTGATAAAAGTGGAGATTAGCTGACAATTTGTCGGATAATTATGTCGAGTCGTAATATTTATTGAAAATTAAAGAAATATGAATTTGTTTTACTTTCTACGATATTTTGTCGCAAATAACACTCAGGAATAAGTCTTGGCTTCATTTCTCCATTTTTTACAAAAACTTGAAATTTTCACAGAACAACACTAGTCATGTTAAATCGGCTATTTGAAAACAAAATATAAATGACTTACCTGCGGATTGATCCTCATACGAACGAATAAGTACGTGTAACTTAACCACTCGACTGCCTCGTCAATGTTCGTGACGGTGCCAAGAGCAACCTGGAACAATCACAAATTAAAGTTAAGTACCATACAGGATTCCTTAGTATTAGAATTTAGGTAAATATATTTCTAACCTATGTACGATTCACATCGTTGGTTTGGACATAAAGACGGAGACGAGCTCACCACCTGTCACGTTGTCCCGAAAATATCTTCGGTGGACGGTGGGTCGAAAGGATTTAATTGTCTAGACTAGACCTCTGTTTACCCCTTATACTTGTCTATATCCTTGAAACTGCAACTTCTGTTATTTATAATTTTATATAACTTGTTCTTACAATCATTTTTTCAGTGAGAGTATAAATTTAAATCAGAGCCTAAATTAACCTTACCAATTTATTAGCTTTTTTACCATCAAAGGTCATTTCTCGTTTAGGCGATTAGTTCATGGCTGACACATAATTAAAATTTCATATTAAAATATTTAATAACTAAATTTAATTGTTGTGGTATCTATAAGGTAACCTAGGTTACCGAATAACACAATACCCTATTCAAATTGTTACTAAAAGAGCTTGTACGTCGTTATATATTATTATTATTTATCTTCACGCACAGTCCCTGACGGGGTCGCCAGAGAGGACAAATCACCAAGTGTCACGATCCTTACATACCTCTTTCGCTTCTTTCAGATTCATTATTGTCTTCATACATGCACGTCTAGGTATCCGAGTACTCTTGACCCTCCCCTCTTCGAGCAATTTGCTCACATGGTCTTCGAAAGTTAGTCTCGGCCTACCTCGACCCCTTTTAATATTAACTACGTCTTAAAATAAAAATAAAAATAATTACCTCCGCATTCAAGTTGTCCGCCAACAGATTAATAAAGTTGCTCTCAATTGGGAACTGATTGGTCATAGACTTCAGGTAGTGCGTCAGTTTGTCGTGTGTCGTGATGATGATGCCCGTGCCGGAAGTGTCGAACTGAGGGCGGCCCGCCCTGCCGAATATTTGCAGCACATCCAAAATGCTCAGGTCTACGAAAGTGCCGTGGCTTTGGTCGTAGATTTCCGTTCCCTGGCGAAACAAAATGCAATCGCTTAAATAAAAATATTTGATTTTATCAGATTTATATCAGCGGCTAAGACATGAAGACGGCGACAGGCTCACCACCTGTTACGTTGTCCAAAAACATGTCTTCGATGAAAGGCGTTTCGAATGGATTTATTCGTCTAGGCCACTGACTACTTTAGTATTGGGAATGGCGAGAAGATATTTTTTTTAGGAAATAAATAAATAAAAAATATCTTCACGCTATTCCCAAACAGGGGCAGACAGAGGTCTAGTCTAGACCATTAAATCACTTCGACGCACCTTCCACCGAAGATTTTTTTTATTCATAATATTAGACATATAATAATATATTTTTTTTTAGTCATAATTATCTTCACGCAATTCCCAATACAGGGGTCGACAGAGGTCTAGTCTAGACATTTAAGTCTCTTCGACCCACCTTCCACCGAAGATATTTTCGGGACAACGTGACAGGTGGTGAGCCCGTCGCCGTCTTTATGTCCAAGCCAACGATATAATTTGTACATAGGTTTTTTTTAGAAAACCCATTGGTACAGCCACTTGAGGATCGAACTCGGGTCTCTTGACTCGAAATTCCGACCACCCAACCACTCGGCTGTCGTGACTTAGACGTTAGTCATAATTGATATGACAAATTCGCAGTAAATATTATGATCAGAAATTTGGATAAAAGTTACCCTAATGATAACTGCGTGCGCGGGCAAGTTGACGCCCCACGCCAGTGTGGAAGTGCACACCAGCACCTTGATGTAACCCTCGGAGAAGTATTTCTCCACCATGTTCCTGCAATTATAGGTCAATATCTCGCAGCGTGGACAATTTCACCAAAAGCTGATGGGAGGAAGTTGAGCACTTCATGTGGCTTTAAAATGTATGCACTATTATTGACGACCTTCGTGGACGAGTGGCGTACACGCGTTATAACAGTGGTAGAGCCACGCATCAGCTTTTGTTGTTGCATGAATGGGCCGGCTCGACCGGAGAAGTACCACGACCTCACAGAATACCGGCTCGAAATACAAGTCTAACAAACTTAGTGCCACCCCCTCCCCCAATTTTGGGAGGGGGGGGGGACTCTAATGGAGGCATCTGCTATGCCTCTGGTATTGCGGGTGTTCATGGGCGGCGGTAATCACTTACCATCACGTGAGCCACCTGCTAGTTTGCCTCCCTTTTCTATAAAAAAAAAAAACATCGGGTTCAAGGCATCATCCGCACCGAGATCGATTCCCGGACGGGTTAATATTTCGTACATTAACCCGTCCGGGAATCATCATCACTTTCCACCGGCCAGGTCGGGTGTTCGTGACCCGGGGAGGACGTCTCATCCTCAGTATGCGCTATCGCTAATCCTGTATGTGTGTGTAATCGTGTGAACTTCAATAGCACGATATAGGATGTCCAAGTGTTTCCTGAATCCGTCACAAGCGAGCTTCCATTGTGGAGACATAGATGTCGCCACATACATTTACGATATCTGTGACTTCAAATCAAATTATCGTTGGCACTGACTTTAAGACAGCGACGGGCTCATCGCCTGTCACGTTGTCACTAAAAATGTCTTCGGTGGAATGTGGCTCATAACGACTCAACTGTCTAGTACCCCTGTCTCCCCTGTGTTCAGAATGGTGTGAAGATATTTTTTTTTAAATAGACAAGGGAGGCAAACGAGCAGGTGGCTCACGTGATGGTAAGTGATTACCGCCGCCCATGAACATCCACAATACCAGAGGCATAACAGATGCGTTGCCGGCCTTTAAGAAAGGTATAGGCTATATATTCTTGAAGGTCCCTAAGTCGGATCGGTCCGAAATAACCGCTGACGGCAGCACATTTCATAAAGTGCAAGTGCATGGCAGAAAATTCCGCTAAAAACGCACTGTGGTGGAATGCCAAGCATCACGATGGTGAAATTCAGCGGCTGGGATTAATCCGAACAATTCCTCGGAGCACTCCCCGTAGTAAATCTTGTAAAAAAATGCAAAGAGTTGCAACGTCTCTTCGCAATGCCAGGGGATCTAGCCTATCAGACTAAACTATCTATGTGACATCAAACTTGCTAGTCCTTTCTTCCTGCTTTGCATCAGTGCACATCGAATTACCGGTGCCTGTAAATTACAATTATCAACTCAAATCAACTCAAAATCACTCACCTGTCACTCCTCAACATACCGGCGTGGTGGCACGCGAACCCGCTGGCGAAGAGTTCAGCCAGTTGTCTGTTCGGGCTGCTGGCGATAGATTTCCTCGCCCTCAGGAAACCGGCGCAGTCCTCCGGCTCGAAGTGCTTCAGGTGGCCCTTCTTCTGCGCGATCTCCTTCAGCACGGACGCGGTCTGGTGCGTGGCGTTGCGCGCGTGCACGAACACCATCACTTGGTGGCCCTTCTGCACCATGTCGACCGCTTTGTCGTAGCATACCTCGTTCATTAGCTGAATCTATTGACAGCAATAAAGAAATATTGTAAATACATCATTTATTGTATAAAAAATATAAATCCATCACTTCAATAACATCTTTTTTTGACCTACGTGGACAAGTGGCGTACACACCGGTTTTCAAGGTGTCGCCATCTCGAGGTCCCGGGGTTCGATTCCCGGTCGGGTCAAAGTAGAAAAACCACTTTTTCTACATTTTCTCGGGTCTGGATGTTTGCGGTGCCCTCGTTGTTTCCGATTCCCATACTATTTGTGCTGTAGCATCTTACATTGGGATCGGAGCAATGTTGATGTTGTCTCTATTTATATATGCATGTATGCATTTATTCGTTTATTTATTTATTTACTAATAACTTCTTTTGTGGTGTATAAGAGGATAAATTTATAATAAAAATTAACATATATAAAAATAGAAAAAACAATATAGAATGGGATACTTTAAGTCAAAAAACAAGGGTGAAGCCATAATAGTCGCGCTGTTGAATTCGAATCGGGGGTAAGATTTGCAGGAGAGATGCGTAAACCAAAACTACCACTGTCTACCCTGTATTGGGAATCGCGTAAAGATATATTTATTTTTATATATCTGACTATACCAGTATAGGGAATGGGCGAAAATAAAAAATAAATAAATCTGACTTAAATTTACAACGAATGAGTAAGTGAGGTGTTTCTATGTACCAATGATTCCAAATCTATTTTTTAATTTTAGTCGAGTAATGAGCATAGAGTTATTTGCGCGTACATTGGCACTATGGTCTTATATCGCTAACATATAACATTCGAAATTAAAGCTAACACGTCCCCTGCCCCAATTTGGGGCACTCTAACGCCGGCAACGCATCAGTTATGCCTTTGGTGTTGCGGATGTTCATAGGCGGCGGTAATCACTTACCATCACTTGAGCCACCTGCACGTTTGCCTCCCTTTTCTATTAAAAAAAATCACCGGAGTCGTTAGCAAAGAAGATATACCTGTCAATCAGATGAGGAAAGTCGTAGCAATATTTAGTTAAGACACCATACCTGTCTGAGATGGGCGCCCCCACCACTCCCCACGTCCTTCACGCCTATGAACTGTTGCTCCAGCGGCACCGGACGGAAGCGCGAATCGAAAAAGAACAGACCGATATTGGGATTCACGCGTAGGAATCTAGAAAGAAATAGTAACACTAATAAGTAAGAGATATTCTTGAGGTCCCTAAGTCGGATCGGTCCGAAATAACCGCTGACGGCAGCACATTTCATAAAGTGCAAGTGCATGGCAGAAAATTCCGCTAAAACGCACTGTGGTGGAATGCCAAGCATCACGATGGTGAAATTCAGCGGCTGGGATTAATCCGAACAATTCTCGAGCACTTCGTAGTAAATCTTGTAAAAATGCAAAGAGTTGCAACGTCTCTTCGCAATGCCAGGATCTAGCCTATCAGACTAAACTATCTATGTGACATCAAACTTGCTAGTCCTTTCTTCCTGCTTTGCATCAGTGCACATCGAATTACCGGTGCCTGTAAATTACAATTATCAACTCAAATCAACTCAAAATCACTCACCTGTCACTCCTCAACATACCGGCGTGGTGGCACGCGAACCCGCTGGCGAAGAGTTCAGCCAGTTGTCTGTTCGGGCTGCTGGCGATAGATTTCGCCCTCAGGAAACCGGCGCAGTCCTCCGGCTCGAAGTGCTTCAGGTGGCCCTTCTTCTGCGCGATCTCCTTCAGCACGGACGCGGTCTGGTGCGTGGCGTTGCGCGCGTGCACGAACACCATCACTTGGTGGCCCTTCTGCACCGTGTCGACCGCTTTGTCGTAGCATACCTCGTTCATTAGCTGAATCTATTGACAGCAATAAAGAAATATTGTAAATACATCATTTATTGTATAAAAATATAAATCCATCACTAATAACATCTTTTTGACCTACGTGGACAAGTGGCGTACACACCGGTTTTCAAGGTGTCGCCATCTCGAGGTCCCGGGGTTCGATTCCCGGTCGGGTCAAAGTAGAAAACCACTTTTCTACATTTTCTCGGTTTGTTAGTAGTGTTTGTGGTAAAATATTCGCGCGATTCCCATCACAGGAGTAGACAGAGGTCTAGTCTAGACAATTACGTCCCTTCGACCCACCTTCCACCGAAGATATTTTCCGAAGATATATGTTAGAGGTGCCTTCGTTGTTTCTGTTTCCATAACACAAGTGCTTAAGCTGCTCACTGGGCAGTCAGACAGGGCAATGTATCTGATATCTATGTATTTTTATGTACTATTAAACTGCAGGGTGCTGCAATTACTACTAAACGGTAGAAAATTATCCCACCTGGCAACATCGAGGTAGTTCGGCAACGTGGCAGACAGTCCGACGATTCGAATCATGTTCTGCGTGGACTCGACCTGTCGCAGCGTTCTCGCGACTATCGCCTCCACGATTGGACCCCTGTCGCCGTGCAGCAAGTGCACCTCGTCAATTATCAACAGCTTCACTATGGAAGCCAGTTCAGTGTCGGCTGAAAGGGACATTATTACAATATGTCTATGTAACGTTTTCCGTGTATTAAATTATATACATTGCATTTAAATTTTGTTTATGTTTTATAGTACGTTTAGGTACAAAACATACTTTTAGGTACTAACACAGTAACAACACTGTCGACCTCCGTGGACGAGTGGCGTAAACACTGGTTTTCAAGGTGTCGCTATCTCGAGGTCCCGGGTGCTATTCCCGGTCGGGTCAATGTAGATAACACTTTTTCTACATTTTCTCGGTTTGTTAGTAGTGTTTGTGGTAAAATATTCGCGCGATTCCCATCACAGGAGTAGACAGAGGTCTAGTCTAGACAATTACGTCCCTTCGACCCACCTTCCACCGAAGATATTTTCCGAAGATATATGTTAGAGGTGCCTTCGTTGTTTCTGTTTCCATAACACAAGTGCTTAAGCTGCTCACTGGGCAGTCAGACAGGGCAATGTATCTGATATCTATGTATTTTTATGTACTATTAAACTGCAGGGTGCTGCAATTACTACTAAACGGTAGAAAATTATCCCACCTGGCAACATCGAGGTAGTTCGGCAACGTGGCAGACAGTCCGACGATTCGAATCATGTTCTGCGTGGACTCGACCTGTCGCAGCGTTCTCGCGACTATCGCCTCCACGATTGGACCCCTGTCGCCGTGCAGCAAGTGCACCTCGTCAATTATCAACAGCTTCACTATGGAAGCCAGTTCAGTGTCGGCTGAAAGGGACATTATTACAATATGTCTATGTAACGTTTTCCGTGTATTAAATTATATACATTGCATTTAAATTTTGTTTATGTTTTTATAGTACGTTTAGGTACAAAAACATACTTTTAGGTACTAACACAGTAACAACACTGTCGACCTCCGTGGACGAGTGGCGTAAACACCGGTTTTCAAGGTGTCGCTATCTCGAGGTCCCGGGTTCGATTCCCGGACGGGTCAATGTAGAGAAAAACATTTTTTTTTTCATTTTCTCGGGTCTGGGTGTTTGGGGTGCCTTCGTTGTTTCCGACTCCCATACCTCAAGGCTTCAGCGTCTTATACTGGGATCGGAGCAATGTATGTGATGTTGTCCCTATCTATATATGTATTTATTTATTTATAGTGTACGATATATCAATTATATCATGAGGGTTACGATAGCCGAGCGGGTGGGTGATCGGGATTCGGAGTCAAGAAACCCGATTGCGATCCTCAGGAGGCAGACTCGTGCCAACGGGTTTTTTCAAAAACTTAAATACGAATTATTTCGTTGGCTTGAACATGAGGACGGCGACGGGCTCACCACCAGTCACGTTGTCTCAAACGTCTTCGGTGAAAGGAATTGTCTAGACCTCTGTCTACCCCTATATTGGGAATTGATGAGAATAGATTTTGTTATTTGTTGTGCATCAAAATATAAAACTTAATATTTACGCAAATGTATTCGATATTTCCGTAACTGTCAAGTTAGCCTTCGAAAATTGTAGTTTTGTGTCGCATTATTCGCATTTCTTAAACTACAGCTCACTCTTTCTTATATCGTTTTAGCGTCACGATTTGCGATATTATAGCGTTATAAACCTTTTTGTCGACTAACATCCGGAATAAGTATTCTGAATTGATCATTGCGATCAGAATCTGACAGAAAGAAAATAAAAGTCGAAACGAATAGAAGCTTTCAGTATTCTATGTACAGTGTAATCATAATATACATATAACATACATAAATACATAACGGCCTATTAAAGTCCTCTGCAATATATTATTATTGCTGTTAAAATAAAAAAAAATTAAATATCTTCACGCAATTCCCAATACAGGGGTAGACAGAGGTCGAGTCTAGACAATTAAGTCCCTTCGACCCACCTTCCACCGAAGATATTTTCGGGACAAATTAATTAAATTAATGAGAAAATAAAATAAATAAATATCTTCACGCAATTCCCAATACAGGGGTAGACAGAGTCTTGTCTAGATAATTAAGTCCCTTCGACCCACCTTCCACCGAAGATATTTTCGGGACAACGTGACAGGTCGTCGCCGTCGCCGTCTTTATGTCCAAGCCAACGATTTAATTTGTACATGATATTTTGAAAACCCATTGGTATGAGCCTGCCACCTGGGACTCGACCCAAATTCCGACCACCCAACCACTCGGCTATCGTGATGACTATATATATATATATATATATATATATATATATATATATATATATATATATATATATATATATATATATATGTATATATATATATATGTATATATATATATATATATATATATATATATATATATATATATATATATATATATATATATATATATATATATATATATATATATATATATATATATATATATCCTCCCTATATAAATCCTCCCTATGGAGTGCCCATGTCCTGCAGTGGACTTATAACAACCTAACAGGCCGATATGTATGTACATATGTAAACAGCTGAAAAACGAATGACAACTCACTTGCCCCCTTCCGCGTGACAACGTCCCACTTCTCCGGCGTTGTGACGATCATCTGCGTCTGCTGCACCTCGCTCTTGGTGAGCTTCATGTCGCCGGTCAGCTCGCGCACGGCGACGCCAAGCCCGCGCAGCCGCCTCCCGAAGCTCGCGGTCATCTCGGACGCGAGAGCTTTCATTGGCGCTATGTAGATTATCTGTACGATTGGGCGTTTCTCGTATAAGGAGAAATATCCTCACGTCATCGTCAATATTGGGGTAGATGGAGGACAGTTAAGTCCCTTCGACCCACCTTCCACCGACGATATTTTCGGGACAAATTAATTAAATTAATGAGAAAAATAAAATAAATAAATATCTTCACGCAATTCCCAATACAGGGGTAGACAGAGGTCTAGTCTAGATAATTAAGTCCCTTCGACCCACCTTCCACCGAAGATATTTTCGGGACAAATTAATTAAATTAATGAGAAAAATAAAATAAATAAATATCTTCACGCAATTCCCAATACAGGGGTAGACAGAGGTCTAGTCTAGATAATTAAGTCCCTTCGACCCACCTTCCACCGAAGATATTTTCGGGACAAATTAATTAAATTAATGAGAAAAATAAAATAAATAAATATCTTCACGCAATTCCCAATACAGGGGTAGACAGAGGTCTAGTCTAGATAATTAAGTCCCTTCGACCCACCTTCCACCGACGATATTTTCGGGACAAATTAATTAAATTAATGAGAAAAATAAAATAAATAAATATCTTCACGCAATTCCCAATACAGGGGTAGACAGAGGTCTAGTCTAGATAATTAAGTCCCTTCGACCCACCATCCACCGAAGATATTTTCGGGACAAATTAATTAAATTAATGAGAATCATCAAAAACAACTGACACAGGCGGGATAAGTTGTTCTTTGTTCATATTTTTTTTATTTTTGGGTGAAATTTTAAGTTAATTCTCATAACCATCTAGTAAGCAACCATACATAAACAACAAATTGTAAAAGTGCAGAATATAGGTGTATCAGCTACGAAGGATTAGCCTAAATCTCCACTTTTGGCAAATGGATTGGCAATTTCTATACCAGAGATACCTTGCCCTTTAGAAGTGGCCCATAACCGTTTATTGTATTTTTAACCCTGCCATCTCATCATAGTCAATTACATTTTAAATTTTTGACACACAGAAAGAAAGGGGTGGTATATTGGTACGAGCCTTGACGATCGAACTCTGGTATCTTGACTCGAATTCCGACCACCCAACCACTCGGCTATGGCGACTTTTTTTATTGCTCAGTTATATTATTATTACCACTCCCTTTCTTCCACTTGCTAGTTTGCCTCCCTTTTCCATAAAAAAAAGCGTCCGAGGAACAAGTGGTCTGGTACTGCGATCGCCAATCCGCTTGCGAAGCGTGGCGATTACGGCAAATCCTCTCTATAGGCGAGACCTATGTCCTGCAGTGGCCTTAGCCGATAGGTATATATGTATGTAAACAGCTGAAAAAGGGTACGACAACTCACTTGCCCCCTTCCGCGTGACAACGTCCCACTTCTCCGGCGTTGTGACGATCATCTGCGTCTGCTGCACCTCGCTCTTGGTGAGCTTCATGTCGCCGGTCAGCTCGCGCACGGCGACGCCAAGCCCGCGCAGCCGCCTCCCGAAGCTCGCGGTCATCTCGGACGCGAGAGCTTTCATTGGCGCTATGTAGATTATCTGTACGATTGGGCGTTTCTCGTATAAGGAGAAATATCCTCACGTCATCGTCAATATTGGGGTAGATGGAGGACAGTTAAGTCCTTTCCACCCATCTTCCAGCGAAGACATTTTTTGGGGTAACGTGACAGGTGGCGTGCCGTCTTTACGTCCGGAGCCAACGATATAAATCTTACACAAATTTTTGAAAACTCATTGGTACGAGCCTTGACGATCGAACTCTGGTATCTTGACTCGAATTCCGATCATCCAGCCACTGGTCTATCGTGCCTTTATTTTTATTAATATTACTTCAAGAATATTACATTAAAATTTTAATGTGTTTAATAATGAAGTTCCACCAAGAGACAACAATCGTGAGTATTTAACTTCAAGATTAAATTTTACGATATTCAATTCAAATTTAGAAAAATGTTAATGTCAATGTTGAACTTATTAAATTAATGAGAAAAATAAAATAAATAAATATCTTCACGCAATTCCCAATACAGGGGTAGACAGAGGTCTAGTCTAGATAATTAAGTCCCTTCGACCCACCTTCCACCGACGATATTTTCGGGACAAATTAATTAAATTAATGAGAAAAATAAAATAAATAAATATCTTCACGCAATTCCCAATACAGGGGTAGACAGAGTCTTGTCTAGATAATTAAGTCCCTTCGACCCACCTTCCACCGAAGATATTTTCGGGACAACGTGACAGGTGGTGTGCCGTCTTTACGTCCGAGCCAACGATATAAATCTTACACAAATTTTTGAAAACTCATTGGTACGAGCCTTGACGATCGAACTCTGGTATCTTGACTCGAATTCCGACCACCCAACCACTCGGCTATGGCGACTTTTTTTTTATTGCTCAGTTATATTATTATTACCACTCTTCCACTTGCTAGTTTGCCTCCCTTTTCCATAAAAAGCGTCCGAGGAACAAGTGGTCTGGTACTGCGATCGCCAATCCGCTTGCGAAGCGTGGCGATTACGGCAAATCCTCTATAGGCGAGACCTATGTCCTGCAGTGGACTTATAACAACCTAACAGGCCGATATGTATGTACATATGTAAACAGCTGAAAAACGAATGACAACTCACTTGCCCCCTTCCGCGTGACAACGTCCCACTTCTCCGGCGTTGTGACGATCATCTGCGTCTGCTGCACCTCGCTCTTGGTGAGCTTCATGTCGCCGGTCAGCTCGCGCACGGCGACGCCAAGCCCGCGCAGCCGCCTCCCGAAGCTCGCGGTCATCTCGGACGCGAGAGCTTTCATTGGCGCTATGTAGATTATCTGTACGATTGGGCGTTTCTCGTATAAGGAGAAATATCCTCACGTCATCGTCAATATTGGGGTAGATGGAGGACAGTTAAGTCCTTTCCACCCATCTTCCAGCGAAGACATTTTTTGGGGTAACGTGACAGGTGGCGTGCCGTCTTTACGTCCGAGCCAACGATATAAATCTTACACAAATTTTTGAAAAAACCTCATTGGTACGAGCCTTGACGATCGAACTCTGGTATCTTGACTCGAATTCCGATCATCCAGCCACTGGTCTATCGTGCCTTTATTTTTATTAATATTACTTCAAGAATATTACATTAAAATTTTAATGTGTTTAATAATGAAGTTCCACCAAGAGACAACAATCGTGAGTATTTAACTTCAAGATTAAATTTTACGATATTCAATTCAAATTTAGAAAAATGTTAATGTCAATGTTGAACTTATTAAATTAATGAGAAAAATAAAATAAATAAATATCTTCACGCAATTCCCAATACAGGGGTAGACAGAGGTCTAGTCTAGATAATTAAGTCCCTTCGACCCACCTTCCACCGACGATATTTTCGGGACAAATTAATTAAATTAATGAGAATCATCAAAAACAACTGACACAGGCGGGATAAGTTGTTCTTTGTTCATATTTTTTTTATTTTTGGGTGAAATTTTAAGTTAATTCTCATAACCATCTAGTAAGCAACCATACATAAACAACAAATTGTAAAAGTGCAGAATATAGGTGTATCAGCTACGAAGGATTAGCCTAAATCTCCACTTTTGGCAAATGGATTGGCAATTTCTATACCAGAGATACCTTGCCCTTTAGAAGTGGCCCATAACCGTTTATTGTATTTTTAATCCTGCCATCTCATCATAGTCAATTACATTTTAAATTTTTGACACACAGAAAGAAAGGGGTGGTATATTGGTACGAGCCTGCCACCTGGGGATTAAACTTGGGTCTCTTGACTCGACATTCCGACCACTCGGCTATCGTGACTTTTTGGATTTAATATTTAATATAATTAATATTTGTAACTATATAAGTAGGTACATAAGGATCGTGAGTTGGCGATCTGTTCTCACTGGCTACCCCCGTCAAGTACTGTGCGTGAAGATAAAATAAATAAATAGTTTAAAACCCACTCACTTTAAATTTATTCTTCATAATAACATCATTCTCTATGTGTTGCTTTATCTGGTGTACCACAGTCAACAGCGCGATGTTTGTCTTGCCGGCACCAGTGGGCGCGCAGATCAGAAGATTCTCGTTAGTATTGTATGCAGTTTGAAACACAACTGACTGTATACGATTTAGCTCCTTGATATTCTCGAAAGCCATTTGTCCGATCTGACGAAAAATAATAATAAATACATACATAGATATGGACATCACATGCATTGATCAGTATGTATGAACCAGTATAAAATGTTTTTACTTCAAGCCGGTAGTCTTCGAGCCCACTGTACCCATTCGTGAAGACAGAAGATTACATACTAGCTCCTACCATCATCAAATTAATTATACTAGTAATAACATTATAGTTTTAACAGTGGTAGAGCCACGCATCAGATTTTGTTGTCCACCGGTGCTTCCCCGGCTCGACCGGGGAAGCACCACGACCTCACAGAATACCGGCGTGAAGTAGAAGTCTAACAAACTTCTGCGTTTCGTCTGGTGAGTGCAGGTAACGGAGGCCCTCACACCTCCCTCCCCCAATTCTGGGGGGGGGGGGGCACTCTAAGGGCGGCAACGCATCTGCTATGCCTCTGGTATTGCGGGTGTTCATGGGCGGCGGTAATCACTTACCATCACGTGAGCCACCTGCTCGTTTGCCTTCCTTTTCTATAAAAAAAATATTAGCCACCTCGTCTAAATCTGCAATAGGCACGCGTTTGTTTCCAATTTCTAATGGGGCCGGTTCGTTTTTAGGTATGATCACTTCTTCGTATTCTTTATTATCCTTCCTTACAGCATTTTCTGGTAGCAACAGTTTGGTGCCTGATACGAAGCCTGGAAAAATGAATTTAAATAAGAAATATAAGATGGACTAGATAATGAACTTTTGATAGGCTGTAGAGAAGTAGAAAAGAAGTAATGGATACTTTTCCCATAAAATCTGTATGAATATTCTTTGGTCTGTATTTCAACAGGTTTTTACTTGTAACTAACTGACTAGACATATTTTTCTATATCTTCACGCATTCCTAATACGCGGATAACCAGAGGTCAATACAATTTAGTCCTTTTGATCCCCTTTTCCCCAATGCTTATCTGTTATGTTTTTTATATTTGACATTATTAATATTCCTTTAATTGGATGTTAATAAATGCTAATTTTCATATAGCATGTATTTTAAATACAATAAGCAATTATTAACTTAAACAATAAACTATACATAACTATCTCATCTCATAACTTACCAGCTGAATTCTTTGCATTAATTGAGGAATCATATACATTAGGATACTGCACTTTAGTTTGAAAATATGATATTTTCTGCAATATCGGATCTATTTTACTAGCCGATTTCGATGTGGAAAACGGTACCACGGGTTTCGACAACTCTGCTATTCTGTAAATTGTAATAAATAAAAATTATAATACAAAAAACAGTAACTTATGATGCAAATTTTGTGTCGGGACTCAAACTATGAATTTTTTTTTGCTTTTTAGTTCCTTTCTTTTTCGAAAGTTTGTCTTTTTGTTAAAAATATTATTACTAATAGTCATAAATTATAATAGTTATAAATAGAAAATCTAAATAACGAGGTAAAATAATAACAGTAAATATTCTTTCATAATCGTCATACAACACTACTCTGAGTAACTGTAAACAGTATTCTGAGGTCCTAATGACCTCAGAATACTTGTTTCTTACTCTGAGGTCCCGACTCAGTTCACTGTCTCAGGTAACTACTACGTAATACTAATGACATCTAAATATTAGCAACTAATTTTGAAACTAATTTTACACTCTGACTTCAATCAAACTTTACTAACAGTTACTACCATCGATTTTAAGTCTGTGTGTTTCAGCTGGTAAATTCACCGACTATAATATGTTTTACCTTTTAGCCCTCAACTGGGCAATATTGAGCTCATGTTCTTCTTCATCATCCTCCACTTTCCTGGAATTCTTAGCTTTCTTCTCCTCTTTTCTTACTAATTTGGCTAACATCTTCTCTTGTTCCGACAACACTGACACTTGACAAAGGTATTGTGGCATTTTGTTTTCGGGTAGCAGGGCAGCAACTATGAAAGTAGCAAGTATTAATTTAATAACCTAAAATCTATACTCCTTAATATCTGTCTTAATAAAACCTATAAATCAATGTTTTTTTCCAGAAAGCTCCTCAAATCCAATGATCCTCCAAATGTACCTGGCATTTGCCATTACTGTTGTGTTCGGACAAACATTATTGCATGGTATACTTATTTTTTGAGGTTGCATTGCTATATCCACATATATATTCCTAGTATCCTTTTTTAACAACACCCATGAGAAGAAAAGGTGATGGGCAACATCGTTGTTAGCCATAAAATACCTTATTGTAAGTCTGGAAGTAACCTTCCATAAAAAAAATAGTCACCTTTTATAAAAAAAAATACTTGAAATAATCGTCATTTTAGTAAAATTTCGAAAACCATCAAAACTCGATCAAAAATTTTACTTTATACTGTGTAAGAAAACACTATATGGCCTCGATAGTCTTGTTGGTAGTAGCGTACGTCCGAAGTTAACGGTTGCGGGTTCGAATTCAGTTACATACAAACGATTCAGTCTTAAAAAAGTGATTCAGTCTTAGATTTTTATACAAATACTAGGTGACCCACCAAATGTCATACCGCGACAGGATCCATAAAGGCTGAACATCTTTATACATATATATGTTGTTTATCTATGTAGGTATACACATACATATTCACCAGTCAGCTACCAAAACAGAAAATCCTGCTGTAGGACTGGATGATGTAATCATAAAAATAAAAAAGCACTTACTTTCTGATATAGTTGGTGGTGCTGGTGGAGCTTTCAAGCTGTCCGTAATCTCCTGTCTGTGCTCAAGGATTTCTAGAATGAACTCAAACTTGTCAAAGCCAAGTAGCTCAAACAGATCATTTTGCATTTCCTCATTGCTTCGTGGAGAATTGAGGAGTGTAATAACTGACTGAAGAATATCTGCACTAGACATACCACCATCATTTTTATACAGCTCTGTGACCTTTTTTTCTAACCAATTTTTTCCAAACTGAAATATAATATTGCACTATTTATGTAAATCCTGAAAAAATTTAAATCCTGTGGGCAATCATTTATAATGCCAGCTAAATTTAATATTTACAGTATGTTAAATGTATCCTATGCCAAAGAATGAATAATTACAACACACTCATGTCTTACACATATTCCCTATACTGAGGATGACAGAGGTCTAGACAATAAAGTTGAAACATGGGTTCTTAAACCCATGTTTCATCAAAATTTATTTTGGGCTACCTAACATATGATGAGCCTATTGTCATCTTAGTGCCCAATTAAACAATTAATGAGCTGAAAAATGGTGACAGTTGTCAATCTTTCTTCTTTAAATACTCCATCTGGGATGCTAACATAACATCTGTGATTGTATGGAGATATACATATACATACAATAAATAATGTGAACTCAATATGGACTTACTTTGAATTCTATTGTTGGTTTTTGAACATTTACATTATTTGTTGTAACTTTGTTACTTGTATATTTCATAGAAAAATCTGTAACAAAGGCACTGGATGTTGCAGGTTTTTTTGTTAATTTGCTAAGTGGTTTCTTCGTTGGCTTAAATGGAATGTAGTTACATTGAATATGATCACCCCAGATCTTTACGTTTTCTTTATTGTCTTCATTGGTTTCTTTTCTAATGTATTCTTTTGTATCCTCTGTTATATCACTGGATATTCTTGTAACAATCTAAAAAGCACAAAGATTCATACAGAAACTTTTACCATTTTCACTTTTGAATTTTTTGCTCAGACTAGTACCTACTTAACAGCCTGTAAAAATCCACTGTATACATACATAGGGGATATGGGTCTCAATGGGAGAGAGCTCCCAAGGGAGGATTTAACAAAAATCTTGTGGCTTTCGCATTGGATTTTCTTTCCATGTCATATGAAGCAACAAACAAAAAAGCCATGAAGATGGTAATCACAAGGGACATATGGTGGGATAACCATACAGAAATATAGCAGACCTATAATGTACTGCAGAATCCAAGGTTTAAGGTATCTGTTACTGCAGTTGACTATCTATTTATCCAGTATTGCAATTATAGAAATTATTTTTATGAGAGGGGTCAAGGTAGATTAGATAGTAGACTTTTACAGGAACATTACTTACACTAATATGGCATAAAATTTAATTTTTTAATGTGGTTGTATATAAAAAAAAATTAAGCAGCCTATAAACCTTCAACCTTTTGAAAGCATATTAATAAAGGTATTATCTATTTGTAGAGTATTGCACAATAGTTGTGCAAATGTGTCATAAAGATAATTCTCAAAGCATGTTGAACAAACTTTTTGATGCCTGCATGTATGCTATCTGTTTAACAACATTTATGTAATATGCAAATGCTTTCTTTAACTATAATTTATTTATAATAAAATATCCAATCTTTGATAATTTTACCTCACATATTTTATTAGCGGTACTTGACACCACAGTTCCAAATGTCTGTCGAAGTTGTGATAGGTGCTTTAACATTACAATATCCTGATCCAGGAACATTCTTAGCGTAAGCACTGCTGCATCATCCACTACCTCATCAGGCTGATCTCCCGTAAGAAGCTTACATGACTCTTTAAGTTCATCAAGACATCGCAATAGCGCTCCAGAATTCGGTTCATTTTGTTTCACATAGTTATAGATGTCCATAAATGACTTGAATCTTTTAATAACATGTAATTCAAATGTTACTGATTAATAATTAACTTACATTGATAAATAAAACTATATAAAAACGTAATGAATAACTATAAAAAATTAGACTCCTGAAATTCCCTATACTTAGGTGGGCTTTTCATTGTGAACTGAACAATAATAACAAACTTCTGACCTTATTCCCAATACGAGAATGATCAGAGGTCTAAAACACTTGGCTATCGTTATTTCATGTTGATTTTTAGAATTATCTCAATGAATAAAAATTATATAAGGATGAGTAAATAAAAACAAACCTTTGCAGATTTTTATGTTGGATAGGTTTATTGGTTTTTTCATAGTCAGTTGTTGGTTTCAGACAACGAGGTTTATCCAATTGTGTATGTGCCCGCAGAGCTCTCGTAATACGTGGTAATTCTAACATGATTACTGAAAATTATTAGAATAGGTTTTTGTAGTACATACTGAACAAGAAGTAGGTACATGTCAGGTAAATTTAAAATGAATTTCTCCAAGTTTTTCTACCTGAATTATTTAGTGGATACTTTTGAAAAAAAAAAACACTTACATCGGCTACTACTTATAAGTTAACTGCTAAGTTACGGTATCTCTTTACGAATAACGTGAGAGGAACAATAACAATAGCTGTAATAAGGTTCACTTAATAAGAGCACATATATAACATATTATTTCTTACATATTATTATTATTAAGGTTTTTTATTTATCTAAGGTAAGAAAAATTTAATGTTTAGATGTAATATGCATAAATGTCAATGAGAATGATAACAAATCAATATGTCATTTAGCGGTCAGCTCAGCTGGATTATCTGTCAAATGAAATGTCTAAACGATAACAGAGGTATCCAATTTCTATTCAATTTTATTTGTAATCGATTTTTGAAGCGATTCTTCGTTTTTCTCATCGCTATTTAGTGAAAGTGTCATAAATTTCGTTGCAAAGTAATTTTTATATATTATATTATATAAAAATGTAATTTTATAATATAAATTATTATATACAAATTTGTATATATTATTTAAATGATTAAATTAATACATAATCTATTTTAAGGATATTAGGAAATAGCATTTCTCAAGAGGTCGGTCTCAAGATGAATACGGACAAGACGAAAATTGTGTCTCCATCGTCCATGCCAGTTGTCGTTGGGAACACTACGCCCGAAGTTGTTGACGAATATATATGACTGGGACAAATTGTCAAACTAGGTAAATTCAAATTCGAATCACAGCTCAATCGATGAATCTAACCCGGCTGGATAGCGTTCGGGAAAGTACGTCCTCAGCCACCTACATCCATTGACTTCCTGCAAAATGTTACTAATAGCTGAGGACCCATTCTTAGTGAAAAATTTTCGCTATGTTCGGCAATGAATTCTTGATAGGAAGTAATAAAGAAGAAGAAGAAGAAAGATAGTATTAAATTAAACTATAGATAAATGTCAACACAACACTTGTCTTAATGAAAGGAATTAGGAAAAGGCCTTCTCCTTTCCTAATTTAGAATTCCCAACAAATTTAAAGGGAAAGGAGGGTCATAGATGTATGGTTATTCGGACATCTTAATCACACAAGCGAAACTCAATAGCAGATATCTTTACTTTTCGCCAATTCTGCATTACCATGGCCTTCCCGCGTTCGGACTAGCCCAATGCATAAGTAGATGTAGCCGTTGCGCCTTGGCTCTAGCAAGTAGAAAATTGTATCCGGCTACTTATTCCTTTTTTTTTTAGCTTATTGGTACTTCAGCTACGAAACAATAATTATTAAATCCATCCATCGAAGACATTTTTGGGAGAATGTGACAGGTTGTGAGCCCGTCACCGTTTTTTTTGTGCAAGGCAACGATATAAATCGTATATAAGTCTTGAAAAAGTCAACTGGTACGAGCCTTGGGGATCGAACTCGGGTCTCGTGACTCGAATTCCGATCACCCAACCATTCGGCTATCGAGAATTATAAATAAATAAAAAAATTAATAATTTATTTATTTAATTAAAAAAATATCCACAGTGATAAATTTAGAACGAAAATAATCTGCATTCTTACAATAGTTTCCGAGAGATTAATATATACATTTATATATAAAATGGCTAATCTTGAGGATCCTGGTAAGGATATGTCGTCGGTCCTTGATAAGTGTGGAAAATTTCAAATTAATGTAACGTTTTGAAGGGAGTGAATTTCACATTCACAGATTTCATTACATACCAAGCTAATAAAAGCGTGTTAAAATAGTAACTTCAAGGTTAATAGGACAAGGATTGAAAAGTTAATAATTACTAAGTTAAGCACCTAAAACATTTTTTCCAACACCTCGGGTTGACTGGGAGAGAATGCCGATAAGGCATTAAATTCGCCCTTTGTTAGGCTTATTTTTAAGGTGGTTTTTTTTTAAAGAAAAGGGAGGCAAACGAGCAGGTGGCTCACGTGTGGGTAAGTGATTACCGCCGCCCATGAACACCCGCAATACCAGATGCATTGCCAGCTTTAGAGTGTCCCCCCCCCCCAGAATTGCGGATGGGGGGTCTACTTCACGCCGGTATTCTGTGAGATCGTGGTAGTTCCCCGGTCGAGCCGGGCCATTCACGCAACAACAAAAGCTGATGCGTGGCTCTACCACTGTTGATTGAATAATGTAAAAAAATAAAAAATTGAACATCAATACAGGTAGACAAGTAGGTGTAGACAATTAAGTCCTTTCGACCCACCTTCCACTGAAGACATTTTTGGGACAAGAGAGTATAAATATATGAATAAATAAAATCTATTAAAAGAATCCAGATCCCATAACCGTAGTTTGTAACATAGTATCGTTCCTTACAAGAGCTGCAAGTTTTCATAGCAAGTGCACGCGGCAGTAGGAATATAAATTATATTACAATGTATTTGTATTGAAATTTGCTTTATTTCACTGAAGCAATTATTTATAATAGTTTATAGGTACATATAGAATTATATACCTAGAATAAAAGTATCTACGATTTTGGTTTACAACGTTTACACAGATTACCGATGTTTTTTTTTTATAACAATAAATATTAATCATATTCGACATACATTTTACTTATTTATTCGAAAGTATTATAATTCAAATCTGTTAAATTTTTAGAACAATGTAATTCGTTAGAAAATACAGTATAGGTACATTATAAACATTTAATATTTTTTTAATCACTAATTTAACCTTTGGTCTAATCACATGTTACAATGTTTGCAACAGAAAAGGAATAATTTACGTCAATGCAATATGTTTATTTTGACTAAAATACACAAGTCGTTGTGATAGAATTTAATTATGGTTACTAAAAGATTATTTAGCAAAACTTCCCATGTCACATCTATAGTAAAAACCGGGTCTACTATATAAGTAAACTAGTAAAACATGTGCTATATAGTTATTTACTATTTTCAATTCTATGCCTACTTAATATGTAGGTACTCGATTCCACATGCTATATATATTTATAATTTATACTTGAATTTAACTAATTTCAAATATGTATTCAAATACTACTAGTCTAATTACTGAGACGTTTTGATTATAATTCTTTCGAAATTTAGGAATTATTCTTAGTATCATTGTGAATTAAAAATCAATTAAGTTTCCTGATCGTTAATAAATAATAATTATTAAGCAGATTTTATAACTAAAAGAAATAATTTCTCAGCAATTAAGGCTAGTGGCATTTGTCCATTGTTGTTTTGAAGGCAAAAATTGTTAACCATACATTTCAAATTGAATTTAAAGATTCAAAAACGTGTAAATATTTCATAAATAACAAACATTTCAAAACTTTCTTTAAAAGTGATATTCAAAAGAAATCTTTCAAGTGGCCAATAACTTTATATAAAATAACTCTAAAGTGGATTACGTAGATTATTTAAAATTATTTACAAATGATATAAATTAACATTTAATTCCTTCACAACTACAATGTATTCTTAACCTAATCCCATGACATACATTTCTGGTGTATTTATCTTTTACCTTACAGTGATTTTTGGGGTCATAATTTTTGAAACACGTGATAATTAAAGAGAAAAAAAAATTTTGTTTGATTACATTAATTAAAATAATTTATGTAATCAAACAAAATTTTTTATATTTTTTCTAACATTTTCGTTACAAACTTCGTTACAACTTACATTCCTTCATTATTTTAACTGTTAGCAATTTAATTTAAATTTGAAAAAGTTGATTAAAAACAATATGAAGTTCCTGAACGTACCTAAATGATTTAAAAAAAAATAAGGCACGTGTTTCAAAAAGAGTGACAGTACTAATATAAATGTAACTAACACGATATAAATATATCTTGGTCTAATCGTAAGATTCGACCATTTCCTGAGAGAAGCAAAAATATTTTGTAGTTCAAATTATGAAAATCGATGAACTACTGGATTGGTTGGCTATAGCTTATGATAACATTGTCAAATCCTACGACCCGGCCAAATATAACATATACAGCTAAAATACACTAAAAATCACAATATACAACAATAACAAATTGCACAATGGAACAAAAACGGTCTTAAGCTTTTCTCATAAATATGTGTAATAATATGAACATAAATTTAAAGCGACTTTATATTTTCTTTTCCTGGTAATTTCCTATAAGAATGTGTAACATTTACATTGATAGATACATAATTAAAAAAATTACGCGTTGACCAGTGATCTTACTACATGTTTTAGCATATTTAAAAAAAAACATCAACTGAAATTTTCGTTTCAAATTTATAAATATTACCTATGTTAAGTATATGCATATAATAGAAAAGAAGAAATTTCAAGGAACCGAAATTATTTTGTGAATTCTGGGTTTAATACATATTAATGTAGAGAAGAGGAATTCTTGTTACAATTTTTACTAAGACTGGAATATATTTGAGTGACTGCAATATTGCAATTTCTTTTATTTATTAATATATAATTTAAGTGGTTGACTAAACAATAGTATGGTTTATAACCTTAATACGTTAGATATAGGATTTCATTCACATATTGTGAGGTACAGGAAGTGTTAGAATAGCTTTCTTTGATGATTGCACTGAGATTATCAATATTTTTTTAGAAGAAATAAAGTAAGTATAAAATCTTCATGATTCACAACGTACTAAATAAGAAATATATACTGTCATATTTTAAATAATTTGTTATTTATATAAGGTTACATATTATTTAAAATTGGAAATATAAGAGGATATATTTTTCACAAAAATAATAGAATTAAATATATATGTTTTACATATAACACAAAATTTTACTCAGATATGGTATATTTCGATAAGCCTTAACTATGATTAAGTGATAAAAGTAGGATTTAGATTTTAGTACTTTTTAAAACAAAGAAAGATCATCTAAAAATACTCTATTTGGTTTCCTTTTGTCAGAATGTTTATGATAGTGAAGTCGTGAACCGTGGGATTTGCATTGTACAGAATAACATATTTTTGGAATAATTGTATAATATTTAAACAAGATATTTTATAATTTTTTATAGACACAAGTGTTTAAAACATTTGTTAGTATATGCTATTAATCAATTTTGAGAACATTTCAATAACATTATATATTCCATAAAAAAAAATTAAATCGCCGGGACCACGATGCTGGTGTTGCCTGATACCTGAAACATTTTAAAATAAATTTATTGTCAGTTGAAATTTAAAAATGTTCTCTTTTATTTAGTAAATTTATTTCTTTATAAGTCGACAAACCTAGTATTCGGTATAAAAATATCTACAAAAAAAAACTTTGGAGTTCTCGGTTTTTGATAACTTTTAAAAAAATAAAAAACAACAGTGACTTTACACCAAAGCGGTAGATGACCAAAGTCGAAAAATGGCTAACTAATTTAGCTTAAGTGTGTGAAATTGGGTGACATAAAAGTAAATTGTCTGCTGTATGATGATGATGCAGTGATTATTGCACCATCAGAGGCAGAACTGCAGGCATTAGTCACGTGTATGAAAGAGGAATGTGAAAATAAAGGTCTCCGTTTGAATCTCTTCTTGTTCTTGAATCTTACGTTTTTTTCCGTTCTGGTATTTGAAAGGAACGAAGTGTGAAATATGGCTAAATCTGGAATGTCTAGAACAGGAGAATGAGATTATATATTTGGGGTGCGCTTTCGGAGATCGCTGAGGGAGCCAGGATGGAAGATGTAGTTTTGATGTGGACAGACCTGTGGCTGCCGGAAACAAAGTCAAAGGGTGCCCCGACTACGTTAGTCCAAAGGCAAGGCGTAGTAGCCTTGCGATACATAACGCAGTGCTGATAACGATTTTGTTATATGGCAGCGAAACCTGAGTATGCCAGTAGAAGCATGAAAGCAAGTTGATTACAGTCTCTCTCTCTCGAGAGGAGATGCGATCTCTTCGTAAAATGTGCAGCGTTACCTTGACCGACCGGAAACGAAATGAACAGATTCGCAATATGGTAGGTTTGAAAGATAAACTTATCACTAAAATTGCGTGCTTCGATGGTTTGGGCACGTTGAGCGAATGAGCTAAGACCGAATGGTGAAGAAATTGTATAGCGCGAAAGTGAATAGTAAAAGGTTAATATTTAAAGTTAATATTAATAATAAAAGGCCGAGACTAATTTTCGAAGAGCAAATTGCTCGAAGAGGGGAGTAGACGTGCATGTGTAAAAAAATTATAAATCTGAAAGAAGCGCACGAGGCATATAAGTTAAGGAATGTTAATTAATAATGGCATTTCGTAGCAGACCAATTATGTTATTTTTGGTATACATACGCGGCGTACATTCCTCCTTGGGTGTTTACAGACCTAGAAAATTACATAAAAATTAATTATTCACATTCAACATGAGTTAAATTTAAAATTATTTACACTTAAGCCTTACTTATAATGTTGATGATGTTATTGCTGGTTATATAATTTGATATTAAGAAGCATTTAAACTGTAATTTAAACCAATTTTAATCAAGATCATCACAAAATAAACTGAATGTGTTTATGAAATGTTTAGAAGATCTAAAATGAGATAATAATTAAAACAGTGTCTTAAGAGTTCTTTAATATTACTTTAATTATGGAAATCATAGACAAAAGTACGTAAACACTCAGTATAACGTTATTATCAATGGGCATATTGATAAAAATTATGTCTATTCTGCCACTTTATAACGTGGCAGAAAGCACGAAAATCTTTAACAATTGCAGAATTAATTTCGACAGTTAAATAAGCAAAAATTAAACTGGGTTAAGCAAATACTTGGGTGAAAGAACATTTTTATGTTATAAAGCAATTTATAATTTCTAATTCATCAACCCTAGTACAGGATAGACTTTTTCGAATAAATGTTGCACAGTAATGGTAAATATGGATATAGAGCAATTTTTGACACCAGAAAACAACCTGCAAATTAAAGCTTGAGTCTATAAGTTAACTATTCAAGTGAAAAACGTGACGTCAGTATACAATTGTAAATAATAGTAGATTTGAATTTGTAGTGTGTAGTGTTGTACTGATAGGTAAAAAGATTTTTTGTTTTAAATAAATCTGATCGTCATGAATTTTGTTGACAAAAATGATAGTCAACTTATAGGAGCAGAATATAAGATTTAAAAACAGCATTTCAAGAGGATACAAATACATACGAAGTGAAATAAGTACAGAGAAAGCCAACACTTTACAACGACATTACACGATACGCCCACTTACCAAGAAAGGCTTAATACCAATATAGTAAATATAAAAATAACAACATACGTCATATAACTAGTCATTAACGTTATAACAATTAACTTCTAAATTAAACTTCGATTACCGAAACTTGTTCACACAAAGTTGGCTGAAAATATGAAAAAAAATAATGATGTGATTAGTCTAAACGTAATTAATCTTTAATTAACATAAGAGCGACATTGTCTAGATGTATGGGTAAGAATGTTAACAATAATAACTTACCGATGATTAAAGCCAAAATGATGATTCCAATAACGGCAGCAATTATCATCATCTGAAAAAAAATATTAAAACAATTGGATTAAAATTTTGCTATCATACAATTCCAGGCATTAGGTTCTTTGACCAAAGTTTAGATTAACATTTATTGTTTATCGGATGAAGGGGATTCGTGAGTTTTTTGTGTTTTTAGAATTTAAAGGATAAAATAATAGTTGAGGTTGTCATAGTTGTGGAGAATGCCTGACCTAAACTGAATTGTTTCCTCATTTCGTACTTTGTCATAGTTGTGGAGAATACCTGACCTAAACTGAATTGTTTCGCCATTTCGTACTTTGAAATGAACTGCTCGAGGAAGCCCCGAAATTAACAATTCAAGCGTTGCTAACATAGAAAAATTGGAATGGAGTACATGATCTTTGTATAGCGTCATTTCTTTTTGTTTATTATCTATTTATTTAAATAGATAATAAAAACAGCGTAAAAGATATCTGCATCCCATGCCTTAATAGTAAAATGTCGTAATGGCTTAAGATTTGATATGCATATTTCTGTAATGTGGATATATATCAAAAAAGGTCAAAAACATTTTAATTGTGTAAAGTAACGTGCATAATAAGAAGCTAAGAACTTAATATTTGTTTTATTTCTGATATGATTATTTTATTTCTGATTTACCTTTAAATTTTGCAACCAAAATTTGCTTTTCAGTTTACCAGCCTGCTGTTCGAACTGTGAAGCTCCTTGCTGAAGTGCGTCTGCAAAGATGTAATAAGTATAAAGACACACATAGCATAAAATTTGGTTTTGAAAGAAAATTTGACAGGATATATTTTTCATATATTTTTGATCCTATGCTGACCAACCAACAGACAATGACAGTGCAGTTTTTATACCCAGTAGAGCCAAATAGTGACTCTTGACGTCACCTATGTCTAGCACTGATTTTTCTGATCTGTAGGCTGTTAAAGTCTATGACTAACTTTTCGACGAGGCCTATCTGGGACAGTGTGGCATGCGAAATGGTATCAACATCATAGCGTATTAGCTAACGGTACATAAAACTTATATACACATATATTCACATATCTATAACTCAGGATTCGTACCCTTTTGGGTTCGAATCCCGATCCCTTAGGCTTCGAAGGCACTATGCACCTTGCACTAACAACTAGACTATCGAGCCGTCACGTATGTTTATATAATCTTAAAAATACTAGGTGTTATTACTAATTTTAGAAACGACTAAGCCACAAAGATGCCTGACCGTATTAGTTAAATATATAAGTACAGTTTTTTTAGTCCTACCTGCTCTGTCATCTAACTCCGACAGCTTCTGATCTCGCTCCAGTACCTTTTCCACATTTGTTTTCATTATATCTACCACCTGTTGAGAAAATAAATTTTCTTAATTACATCCAACGCGTGTAACGCGTTTTTCCGTGTTACTCTAGGAATTTTAAAAGACTGATTAAATTAAAGGGAAAAAATGTTTCAAATTTCAAGTGACACCGACGGGATACGAACCCGCGATCTTTGCCCAACCGTATCGACGCTCTTACCTCTGAAAATGTCATTTTGCAAATTACAGATTAATTCATGAATTTTCAGCCAAGAAATATAAATAAGAAAAGGCCAACTAATTTATTACACAATTTTTTATTGATTTTAAAGCATATAAGTTATGCTGAACTTTTTATAATTAAATTAAAGAGAAAAAAATTAAAATACTTTACCTCATCGACTTGCGCCTGTGTTTGCTGCAGGCGTCGTTGAGCGGCGATCTGCTGTGGCGTTTTAGGCCCGCCCACTGGCATATCATCGCCACCCGGCGCCAGACCACCTTCAGTTGCCCTATAATTAAATAACAAATTCTTATAATTAGATCCAACCTGAGTAATAGTCGCGACAGCCGAGTGGTTGAGTATTTGGAATTCGATTCGGGAGGCCTGAGTTCGATCCCCAAGTGGCAGGCTCGAACCAATGGGTTTTTTCAAAAACTTATGTACGATTTGTCAAATCGTTGACATATTGACATGATGAACATAGTTTTGTAATTGGAATCCTTTAGATTTTGCCAAACTCTCTTTCAAGTAATGGAACTTCGTAAGTAAACCTTCTATGAAAAACTGTTTTTTTAGAGAATACTAGGAATGTTAACTAACATTACTATTATTCTTGTTAATCATTCCAAATAAGCTGCAATGCTTGTGTCTGGAGTGGTTCAAGACAATGGCCGAATGATGGGCCTGTGGTCTGTCATTAGGCTATTGACGCTTAAATGAGTTTAGTGGAGAGAATCTGCTGAACGAATGGTAAAAAGTTAACTGTCCACTTGACAGTAAGTGCATGCGACTTTAGTTAATGATACATTGAATAGTCACCAATGTGGTCTCTTGGAGTAATTTCAAATTTAAATAAATTAAGTTAAAATTCCACAATTTATTCCACGATTATTATACACAGGTGTGTATGGGCTGCACTTACTGTCAAGTGAACCGTCAAATTGTTACCATTCTTTCTTTATTGAGTAAATAGTTCTTATTTAAACAAACTTATATCGAATTCTATATCCTTAGTAATATAAGAGAAGACGTATGTAACAAAGGCGTGTTATGATTTAGCAATTCTTTGATAGCGCTATATGATACTTTGCTACTTTGCAAATTCTATGTGTTTATATCAGTTGTCTGTTCAAGTTCTGTATCTTCCTGTCAAATGCACATGATTCGACTGTGATATGTAATTTTCTCATTTGTTATTGTGTACTTCAGTTCTTACCTTACTCATCTGTATTGTCTTATAAATGTGAGTACTATACGTATTTTTTTTATTTTAACTCAATTAAAATTCCATTCTTTGTTTTTATGATTAAATTCTACGATTACAACCCGATAGCGTAGTTAGTGGTGACCTTCTAAGCTACTGGTTGCGGGTTCCAATCGCAGTAGACGATAAATAAAGTCCTGTTTTATATCTTCGATAAATTCTCGCCTAGTTGTAAAGAGGAAAACTCAGTTGTATGTATAGATTTACATACATTTACGTCTTGACAGCTCTTTCTGTATTTATTCGGCACTTATAATTATTTTGGATTTATATAATATGGATATAAGTCACGAAAGCCGAGCGTAACAGAATGTAATAGAATAAGTTAAAGTGAATTTTAATTTTATTTCTGTCGTTAAAAATGTTTTTAAAAACATTTAAATACAATTTCTAATATTGTATTAATACAATACTAGAAATGTCATTAACATTACTAATATTTCTGTGATCAACTCTAGCTAAGCCTCAACAATGCTTGTGTGTAGTTGACGACAATAATCGAAAGGTGGACTCAATCCAACTTCGTAATATTTCGCAGTCCGCATTCATATTGTTACAGATTTTACGCGCACAGACTATACAAATGCGATGTAGTCCTAGAAGAGTGAGATGGAAATTTTCCCGACGCTCTCTTTCTTGAGTTTCAAACGGAAAACCAAGAGAACTAAATTTAGTTTTTTACAACACAACTATCTTATAATTATATTTAACAACTAAGAATAGCATTCGAAATATGTTACCATGAAGTAAATCTGCCAAAGGGCATTCTTCAAATAGTTGAGACAAATAACCGAAGACCTTCATTACTGTTTGAACAATGTCTTTTCTATTTATTTCTTTCTTAGAAAAGAAACATGATGAAAATGGCTAAAATTAATGGTCGTCCTTTTTTATCTCACTGCCGCAGGCAAATGTCTTCAAATTTGTTTTTTTTTTTTGGTGTAATATTAATCGGTAAAAATTTTAACATGATATAAAGAAGCAACGAATCAACAATGTTTTTTTTCACGGACAGTTTGGTTCACGCTTGACATAAATAAATAACGACATATATTGCATTGATAACAAAATAAGTAGCTATAGCACTTTAGTCTAGATACCGAAAACATTCTATTTTCTCTGGGTTAGAAAAACTGGTTTCCTACACTATTCTTGATCCATCCAGGAATCGAAACGAGGATTTCGGAGCAAGAGACACCATGAGAACTGGTGTTTACGCCACTCATATAGATATGCATAAGGGACAGAAGTCTAGACATAACTTTCTAGACTTCTGTCCCTTGTATTGGGAATGGCGTGAAGATATATTTGTTTATATTCCTAAAATAGAGTAAGCAAAGGAGAGAGAATGGCAGAAATAAATAAATGGGTCAACGGTAAATATGTTTCACGGGTACGCACATAAATTGAGAGCAAACTTGGAATTTAATCTTAGGAATGAATATCATTCGAATTCCAATTTCACTACACCGCATATTGATGATTTCCATTGAGTGAGCCGTATAATTGAGTATTGGGTCTTTGCTAAGTAATTTAGTGTGGAAGGCAGCATTTCTAGCAATAATTTGAAAACTATTACAGTCCATTAAACATTGAATCGTACTATCAACTATAACATTTACAAAGCTATTTATGTACTAAATGTGTATTCATGTGATCAAACATTTCGATCAGCCCATCATAAATATCATCATCGCCATTCCAACAGGGATTCCGATAGGTAGACAGAGGCCTAGACAATGAAGTCCTATCGACCCGCCTTCCTCTAAAGGCATTCTGCCTATCGTAGTCGATTTTACGAGTGTGATCCTTACCTTAGGTAAGGATAGATTGTTCGAGTTTTCTCCGTCTTGACCTCTTTCCACTTTTACTTTTCCGTTTCTTTGCGGTAATACATAATATTGTGCAATGTGCGGTTGTACATAATGGTTACATTCTCTTAGCTTCAAAATTTACCGTTGAAGTCGACTTAAGTGCGCTTGATGCTACTTAAATAGGGCAGAATTTCGATCGTCTTTTTATATGGAAAGGTTCCAGAGCCACGATGGTAGAGTGGATGGGCGATCGGAATTCGATGAACCATGAGTTCGATCCCAAGGAGGAAAGCCAACGATTTTATTTGAAACTTATTTACTCTTTGTAAATCGACAGGTTGCACATGTCACGTTGTCGGAAAATAAGCTCTGATGGAATGTTGATCGATATGATTAAATTTTCTAGGCTACTGATTAATGTTAGTATCCCTGATACGTGAATACATAAAAAAAGTTCCAGAAGAGAACAACTTGTTTATTATTCTACGACATTCAGTAGCTTCTGCATACTAAATACATTGTCTTGAAATAAGGACGTTTTACTAAAATAAGAAGTTGAAATTGAATAAACGGTTTTCAAGACGGTTAATGGAGTAGTCTTAACATTATTATGTGCCCCATGAATAGTCAATAAAAGCACCGCGTGAAGTCGCGCATTGAGAAGTTCCATGGTCTTTTGTGAACGAAATTATAATGTGTAAATAATTATATTGTATGATTTTTTTGTTATATCGAGTATATATCGAGAAATGCTTATATAATATTGAATATAAAAGGTATAGTTAGGTTTGTTGACGTTTTCTTCAACAGTTGTCGATCAAATGGTAAAATGCTGTATATTAAAGTATTTCATTTTGGAGCAGCAACTCGTGAAATGAATGGAAACTACTTATTTTCAATTTATTATCAAATTGAAATTGAATTGAATCGAAAATGTTTGCCTTTCGCGAAAATTTTTCAGCTGAGAACACTTTAAACAGGGTACTTCATTCCAGTGAACTTCCATCTTGAAGGGGTGGTGGACTGGGTAGACTGGAGCATATATTACTCTTCAGGTGTCAGCCTCCCCTCTTATCTTTTTTAACTTTTCTTTTTTAAATTTTCATATGGTTTTTACTGATATACGGAGTGATTCGTGATGAAAGTTGAGGTTATAAGTTTGCAATTGTCTTAAATTTAATGTAATAAATGTGATGATTTTAACAATGTCAAATTTTATTCTAAGTCCATGTTTCACGCAACTGGAAAAAATATTACAAGAGGTAAAAAAATGCGTTTTTTTTAAACATTATCAGGGTGTATTTAATTTCTAGTAATTATTGCAACCAAAAACTTCCAGACTGAATTGTTACTTACATGCAGACTAAATAGTAAATCGACCGGACAAAATCGTTAAAGTAATTGGACATGTAAACCCTTTTTATGGTAGTCTAGTCTTAACAAACATATTTATTTTCGAATTGTTTGAATATCTTTTGTCCGTTGATTACTATTGAGATTAAGCTCTCGATGTTTCAAAGGTTAACTAATAATCTTTGTTTATTTGACTTTCAACCATGTCAGAACGGATATTTCTGCTGATGCTCAACTAGGGCTGTATCGGTGTGGATTAAGGTCATCAAGATAATGATCGTTTCTACCTTCTCACTTTAATTTTTTTTTTAATATTTATTATTTTTATACTTATTACTTAGTAAAAGGTATGTGTGCTGTGTTGTATCGGCGGAAGAATAACAGCACCCCGTCTCTTCCCGTGGTTTTCGTAAAAGGGGACTAAGGGAAAACCATAGGAAATGCAATTGGCTACAGATGAATGGCGGGATGAGCAGAGCGATAATGGGCAGTAGCGCCTGATGTTTCTGGTACTGCTATTCTATATGTCTGGTCGTCATTCCGCTTGCCAAGTGTGGCGATTATGGGAAACCCACTCTCCCTTATGGGAGAGGCCTATCTCTAGTAGCCGATAGTAGACTGTTATAGGCCGTTATGGCGATTATGATGACGATGAAAGGTGCCTGAAGGCGGTTCCGAGGAAACTTAAGTATAGAACCATCTTTTCAACTGATCAACTTTAAAATGTAGGCAGAGTTGATTGATAAATTGACTAAAAAGAATCAAACATTTTAATTTATTGTTGTCTTTAATGTTTAAAATTTTTCAGTTGGTAGTTATGAAGGTTTCTTTTAATTTTATTTTGATCAAAGAAGACGTCATAGGGATATTTAACTACGTATAAGTGAGATATTTTTAAAATGGTGACCTGAATCCATAGGGTGAATATCAGCAGTATTTATTTCCCAAGGGTACTACATATTTTCCTGGCTTGGCCATTAAAAACTTAAGGTGAGTAAGTTTCATGGCACTTCGCCAAATACATTTCCACTACAAAATTGGCACTGGGCGCTAAGTAGTAAAGTTGTAATTTTGCGATGAATCAATTAGAAATACTAAAGTGGATGTATAACGTGCACCTTATATACACATAATTACTCTTTTTTAACTTTTCTTTTTTAAATTTTCATATGGTTTTTACTGATATACGGAGTGATTCGTGATGAAAGTTGAGGTTATAAGTTTGCAATTGTCTTAAATTTAATGTAATAAATGTGATGATTTTAACAATGTCAAATTTTATTCTAAGTCCATGTTTCACGCAACTGGAAAAATATTACAAGAGGTAAAAATGCGTTTTTTTTAAACATTATCAGGGTGTATTTAATTTCTAGTAATTATTGCAACCAAAAACTTCCAGACTGAATTGTTACTTACATGCAGACTAAATAGTAAATCGACCGGACAAAATCGTTAAAGTAATTGGACATGTAAACCCTTTTTATGGTAGTCTAGTCTTAACAAACATATTTATTTTCGAATTGTTTGAATATCTTTTGTCCGTTGATTACTATTGAGATTAAGCTCTCGATGTTTCAAAGGTTAACTAATAATCTTTGTTTATTTGACTTTCAACCATGTCAGAACGGATATTTCTGCTGATGCTCAACTAGGGCTGTATCGGTGTGGATTAAGGTCATCAAGATAATGATCGTTTCTACCTTCTCACTTTAATTTTTTTTTTAATATTTATTATTTTTATACTTATTACTTAGTAAAAGGTATGTGTGCTGTGTTGTACCGGCGGAAGAATAACAGCACCCCGTCTCTTCCCGTGGTTTTCGTAAAGGGGACTAAGGAAAACCATAGGAAATGCAATTGGCTACAGATGAATGGCGGGATGAGCAGAGCGATAATGGGCAGTAGCGCCTGATGTTTCTGGTACTGCTATTCTATATGTCTGGTCGTCATTCCGCTTGCCAAGTGTGGCGATTATGATGACGATGAAAGGTGCCTGAAGGCGGTTCCGAGGAAACTTAAGTATAGAACCATCTTTTCAACTGATCAACTTTAAAATGTAGGCAGAGTTGATTGATAAATTGACTAAAAAGAATCAAACATTTTAATTTATTGTTGTCTTTAATGTTTAAAATTTTTCAGTTGGTAGTTATGAAGGTTTCTTTTAATTTTATTTTGATCAAAGAAGACGTCATAGGATATTTAACTACGTATAAGTGAGATATTTTAAAATGGTGACCTGAATCCATAGGGTGAATATCAGCAGTATTTATTTCCCAAGGGTACTACATATTTTCCTGGCTTGGCCATTAAAAACTTAAGGTGAGTAAGTTTCATGGCACTTCGCCAAATACATTTCCACTACAAAATTAATATCGGTACGTTTAAATTGAAATATTTTCCTCCAATTCTTACTTTAGTAAAAGTTTTAATTCACTATAACATTATAACTTTTTACCACGAGATAACATGCTAGGCGGCGAGAACGACCCCGTCATTTAGCTTTACAATTTTAAAAATATCTCGTTTCCTCTACAGGGTTGACATCAAAGGAAATTAAAGTTTCTGTTCTCGAATCCCAAATATTTGATAAAAGTTGGGACTCTGGCCTACCTTATTATTTAAGTAATAGGATAAGTTTTTTTTACAGCTTATTGAGCTCAATAGAGCTTTGTTGAGTTTGTAAAGTTGTATTGGAATGGAAATACAATTTTGATGCGGTGTCAAATTTTATACAATAAAAAGTCATTTTGACCGTATAGTCTAGTAGGTGCCAGCCCTGCCTTCCCTGCCTTCGAAACTAAGGGTTGCGTTTGGTTTTGAATCTCGTAAAACTCATCAAACATTTGTTTGTTAAATTTTACGAGATACTTTTATAAATATTTATCCATGTATGTATATATCATATATATATTCTATATTTATATTTTACACATTTTATTGTAAATGCCGGTAAAGCGTTATAAACGTGGAAAGAGGTTGCGGAGTCTTCGTAAGCTTGCTCTTTTGATACTAATATCACTATTAGAAAGTTGTCTCTCAATAATTGAAGTTTTTGTTTTATTCCGTTTAGTAAACTTTTATCATAAGTCTCTGGAAAAATTTTAAGCTTCAGGAGTGAATTT